>JAEIFU010000003.1:0-578370 GCA_018904235.1 Lordiphosa stackelbergi
TAAAACTACTTTTCAACCGATTCCTATGGCAGCTATATGCTATAGTCATCCGTCAAATAATTTAATAAATAAGATAAGGTTATAATAAGGAATACTTATTCCTACCTTCTCTCAGAAACTTCTACATATCGCGATTTATAAAGAATTTTCATGGAAATCAATCGCAGGGTACATGTTTTACATACTTGTTTTCTTTTAAATAAAATTGAAAAATTCAGGTTTTATAAAAATATGTATTTATGCTATTATTTATGCTATTCATCCTATGTCAAATAAATAATAAAAGTAACAATTTTGTGATGACTTGGCCTAGTACTGAGAGCGACAGATCACAGTATTTTACATAGATAGAAACACTTTCTGACAGCACATGAGCATCAAAGTAAAGCCATGTATTTCACTATTTGTTGACGAGAGGAATTTCTATCTTTTCGTGCATTGGGCTTTAGCAACAAAATTTAATTGCATTCCCATTTTCCTAGCTTAGGGTCCACAGGCAAATTATTTGGTCACATTTGTGACGGAAAGCTTGGTTAAATAGCCGTGATCGCAGATTTGGCATGACTTAATTAAAACTGTTAGTTTTCCAGATGATGAAAACGGTACCTTTTAACTCCTCAAACTTCTCTTTGGTGCAAAAGCTACTGTTGCCTATAAGGTACCGTTTCATCATCCTAGAAACAATAGTTTTAGATTTAAGTCATGTTTTGGGGGTTGATGAGTTCTTTATGCTTTCACATAATTTCAGCAAGTTTTACAAATCAGCAACTATATAGTATAGCTACAAAAGATACGTCTGGGAAAAAAAGTCTTAGTGAGGAAAACTTTTTTGTTTTCAATGCCACCGTTCCAACCCCCGTATTTATCAGTTTTCTACGATTTCACTTAATTTCACCGACACTTATCAAAATCGGACAACTATATAGTATATTGCCATACAAAGATAGGTCTGAAAAAAAGTCTTAGTAAGAAAACTTTTTGTTTTCAATGCTATCGCTCCCACGTTGTACAGATCTATATTATATACTATCACCACTTATTAAGTTTGATTTAAATCGGATGACTATAGCATATAGCTGCCATAATAAGAACTGATCATCCAAAATGTAGTTCTAGTGAGAAAACTTTGATGAATATATCGTATAGCCATATAAAAACTGGCAGCATATATCATGCTCCAAGGGTATATAAACTTCGGTACAGCCGAAGTTAGCTTCCCTCATTTTTTAGAATATAACCAAACTCTTATTAAAATATGGTCAAATTATTTCCTGTAGGAAGTTCACACGACTTGAATGTTTATTGTTTTAGCGGATTGTGCATAAATACTTTTAAAATTCGTCGATCAAAGAAATTTTGACAGCAGCGATTTTTATACCCTTGCAAAGGGTATTATAATTTTGCCCAGAAGTTTGCAAACGCATAGAAATATTCATTTCCGACCCTATAAACTATATATATTCTTGATCAGGGTGACGAGCTGAGTCGATTGAGCTTTGTCCGTCCGTCTGTCTGTCCGTCTGTCCGTCTGTCCGTCTGTCTGTCTGTCTGTTTCTACGCAAACTAGTCTCTCAGTTTTAAAGCTATCGAGCTGAAACTTTGCACAGAGTCTTCTTTTTACTGCACACTGCTAATATGTCGGAACCGACCGGATCGATGACTATATCTTATAGCTGCCATAGGAACTATCGGTCGAAAAGTGGGTCTTTGTGAGAAAAACTTTTTGTTTTTAATGTTAACGTGTCTCACTTCAGCGATTATTAATATTATACGCTTTCACATAGATTTGGAAGTTTTTGTCAAAATCGGATGACTATATCTTATAGCTGCCATAGGAACTATCGGTCGAAAAGTGGGTTTTAATGAGAAAAATTTTTTTGTTTTTAATGTTAACGTGTCTCACTTCAGCGATTATTAATATTATACGCTTTTACAAAGATTTGGAAGTTTTGGTCAAAATCGGATGACTATATCTTATAGCTGTCATAGGAACTATCGGTCGAAAAGTGGGTTTTATTTAGAAAATTGTTTGTTTTAATGCTGGCGTTCTTAAACTCTGATGTATTAAAACATTTGCAAGGGTATAAAAACTTCGGCAAAGACGAAGTTAGCTTGGCCTTCTCTATATTTTGCTTCAAAATTATTTTCCCTTGACAACATTAGTTGAAAAATTTTGAAAATTTTTGATAAAAATTGTGGAAATTGAATTTGTAAAATTTTTTGACATAGTGCTCTTTTTCTGCGGTCAAGCGTGGCAGCTTACTCTTTACATCCATCAAGATCATTTTTATGTTTTGTGTGGGTGTGAGTATTTGAAAAAACCTTTTTAACCAGAAATTATATGATGAATCATCATTTTATGACCACTCAGTCTGCCCCGCACTTCCAACATTTTATACCCTTGGAGAGGTATATTAAAATTGTATGGATGTTTGTAACGCATAGAAGGAAGCATCTCCGACCACATAAAGTATATATATTCTTGATCAGCATGACGAGCTGAGTTGATATAGCCATGTCCGTCTGTCCGTCTGTTTCTATGCCATCTCCTCCGTCAGTTTTAAAGCTATCGTAACCAAAACTTTGCACGAATTCTTTTGGTACAAATACGCTGCACATAAATGGAACCGGCCGGATCGGATAACTATATAATATAGCCGCTATAGGAATTATCGTTTGAAAAAGTAGTTCCCAGTGAGAAAAACTTTTGTTTTACGCTATCGCTAACAAACCTCGTATTTATGAGTTTTTTATGCTTTCACATAATTTCAGCAAGTTCTATGCAAATCGGGCAACTATATAGTAAAGCCGCTTACGTCAAAGATAGGATCTGAAAAAGTTTATATGAAAACTTTTTGCTTGGGCCGCTAATACTCCCAAACTCACACATTGGTTAATATGATATGCTAACACATAATTCTGTCAAGTCTGATTCAAATCGGATCACTATAGCATATAGCTGCCATAGGAATGATCGGTCGAGAAAATAGTTTTAGTGAGAAAACTTTGTTCTCAATGGTAAAGGCCTTTATATTTTCCAGCTGCGAATATTGTATCATTATATAGAGATATTTATTGGAAAGTTAAAAGTATGTAACAGGAGAAGGAATTATTTTTAGACCCTATAAAGTATATATATTATTGATCGCATCAACAGACGAGTCGATATAGCCATGTCCGTCTGTCCGTCTGTCCGCCTGTCCGTCCGTATGAACAAACAGATGCCAACGCCGCAGTGTTAACTTTTTAAATAAATGTTCGTTGCGGTTAAAAATCGAATGTCGTATGCAAAGCGCCACCTATCGCTAGCTTCTTTAGGCCGTGGGAGAAAGGTGGGGGCGAAAATAGCTATCTTACAGCACCAAAAGAAATTTACTCTCTTTTCAATATGGCTGTTTCACTTTTCGTACCTCTGACTTGTTAAATGGTTCTCCGTAATCCAAGCGTCGCTATCGTTCTATTTCTTGAGACCTGACTGGAGTGCAGTTGAAAGTTTCCTTAAAACTCGCTTTTGTGACTTTGAGTATAAGCTTGTCTTTTCAAAAATTAAATTTATAAAATCAATCCGCGAGTGAAAACCAAATTAAAATAAATCGACAGCAGCCAAAAAGGAAATTCAGTTTTTATTTTTTGTGGTGTTGAAACACCTAACGGGTGAGTTCTTTTGTCAGCAATCAGAGTTTTAGTTGTGCTGATTAGTGGGCATATTTTTCTGCTTGATTGGATTTCCAGGTTTGGCACCCAACACGAGCTATAATAGCTATTATCTTCCTGGATAGCCTGTGCAAAATATCGTCCAAAAAACCATCATTTTTAATTTGCCTAAGAGCCTTGAGGAAGTTGCCCAGTTCACTCCAGCAAAATTGTTTTTGGAGCCGTCGTTTGTCACCAATTTACGAGCAAAAAAGCGCTCAACTGCTTGAGTGATTCTTGCTAGACGAGTCGGAGAGAAGCCTGCAACCGTATGAGATCAGTTGAAAATCGAGCGCGCTGATTAACTACCGTCAGTCGCAAACCACTGTTTCCTTCTCGAAAAATAGTTTCATGCAGATAGCGAGAGATTCTTCATGTTAAGTCCTCGAAAGTGCACTCAAATTCGATTTATTTAAAGAAAACAAAGTAAGAAAAGTGCTTTAAAACATTCGTTTGGCGTGGGGTCAAAGATCAAAGGCAGCCGCTAAGATCGGGTCAGCGAACGTTATGCAAATCTTTGACGAAATTTGAGCTACTCATTTATGCGTTAACCCACTAAAGTAAAATAATATTCCGTTAATCATTTGCCATTTAAATTATTTAATCATATTACTCTTTTTCTTGAGTCTGAAAAAGCAAACGCATGGTTTGAGTTTTCTTCTTTATTTTTGTAAAAACGGATAATCTAATAGAAAAGAGCGAAAATATGATTTGAGTGATTCGAGACGTCGAATGTCGAGATAAAGGGAAGTGGAAAAAAAACGGTCTCGGTACAAAATATGTATTATAATTTTTTGGCATACATTTTATTTTGTTGCAAACAGCCACAGCGCATCAACGAAAGTGCTTTCAGCGATGGAGAAATTAAACAGTAAGTAAGTGGATTTGCCTAAACAAAGAAAAACCTTTGCGATATTTATTGAAAAAAAATTATATATATTTACGGTTTTCGCAAAAAGAAAAAAACTAAGTTGGTAAAACGAAAATAAAAATCGCCTTGCATTTCCCAACTTTCTATACAATTTCCGATTTAATTTACTTATTTAATTGCTTGAAGTTTAGCTTTGAGTTCTTTATTGAGTGCAACCGCACACCAAAAACCACCACAATTGAACTTGAGTTTAAACTGAGCCATTGCGATTGCTTTCACTCGAAGCGAAATTAAATAAAATTTAATAGCCTGATAGCTAGTTGTCATTCTTTTAAGTAACACAAGTTTACACGATTTTTCATCCTCTGCAAATTGATGTCACTCCTATGTAAAATCAGGCGCTGAATCCAAATATGGAGCTTAAAAATTTCTTAGTAGAATATTTCGAGATAATACCAATCACTGTTTTTTGTATTTTTGAAAAAGGACCTCTCACTTAATTTCAATTATCTCAATTAGAAATAACTTATGAACAAGTTTTGTACACCAAATTAAAGCTAATAAAATTATCTTTCAATCGTTCATACATCATTTAAATGTCAAACTTGTGGTGTAGCTAATTACTAAGATATCGAGAATTTTGTTTCATTTTTATCGAATATTTGAAAACACCGCAAATAATACCGTTATTTTCACTCAAAAAAAAAATTTTCAAAATTTCTCTGTCTCTTTGCTTGATGTAACCTAATGTATAACAAACCAAAAAAGGTTCATACACCGAAATCTGTTAGAAATTGTAGAAGTTATTAGCATTTATCTGAAAATGAGCAATTTCAGTTTTACCGTTCAAGTGGTATAAAAAATGTCTACGGTCCGTTTTGCTTCCCCGTTTGTATGCACACAGTTTTTGAATTTGTTGAAAAGCTTAGAGATCAGCACAGACACTAGTTGATCCGTTGTACAATGATTTTGGTCCGACCCCTAGGTAACTGTAAAGCATGACCCATCTGAATCAGCCGATGAGTTAGGAAACTATCAAGAACACGCAAAAGATAAATCCCTTCTGCTAAAGTGGACTATCCATCTAATAAGAGATCTAGATCTTTTAAAAGAAAAATCTGAAACTTTAGCATCACGCTTGCAAGAACGGAATTTGTTAAAGGATGATGTCAAAATACTTACTATATTGGCAAAGCGCTATACTGAGTATTAATTGAAAATAAAATAATATTTGTTCTTGCAATGATGTGTGGTTTATTTGAGGAGTTTAGTCATGGCGTTTGCTTATCGCAAGTTTAGTCTAAAAGCGGAATTGTCGCACCAGGGAAACATCAAGCCTCGACACCGATAGCGCATGCCGTTAATATAAAAGAATCATATGAATCAATGGCCATGTTGCTTGATTTGATTGGGGGCGAGAACATAACTGGAAAATTTGTGCAGATCTCAAGTTGTTGCAATAGTTTCAGGATTGCAACAAGGGATACCAAACACATGTTTTTTTGTGTGCAAATGGGACAGTCGAGAACGCCGCCAGAGCACTACGTCTGAATGGCCGGTTGAACGAATTACATATAGTTGGACAAGAAATAAAGTTCGAGCCACTTCTGTCACAAAAACTGGGTTTATTTAAAATTTTGTGAAGTCTTAACTTTAAGGAAGTCGTCGCACATTTAATAAGAAATTATAAGCAAATAGGTAAAGGTTGTATATTATATTCAAGTTTTCATTACACTCAAAACGCTGCACATTGTATTGCAACAGGAGTAAAAATATCGTTGAAACTTCATTTTTGATTCCCGTTTGGATTTCTTCCCCTGAAAACCTCGGCGATGAGAGTGATGAGCATGGTGAACGATTTCAACATAGATATGAAGAGGCTTGGACGCCGCTAACAAGGATTTGAGGCCATGGTGGAGATCCTTGTTGGTTTCTTGCGCGAGAGAAAAAACCTTTAGACATTTTTAATACCACTTGAACGGTAAAACTGAAATTGCTCATTTTTTAGATAAATGCTAATAACTTCTACAATATCTAACAGATTTTAATATATGAACTCTTTTTGAATTGGTTATACATTAGGTTACATCATCCAAAAGAGAAAGAAATTTTGAAAATTTTTTCTTGGGGAAAATAACGGTTTTATTTGCGGTTTTTTAAATTTTCGATAAAAATGAAACAAAATTCTCGATATCTTTCTAATTAGCAGCTACACCACAAATTTGACATTGAAAATGATGTATGAAAAATTGAAAGATAATTTTATTAGCTTTAATTTGGTGTACAAAACTTGTTCATAAGTTATTTCATAATTGAGATAATTGAAATTAAGTGAGAGGTCCTTTTTCAAAAATGCGAAAAACGGTAAATTGGGATTATCTCGAAATCTGTTCTACTGAGAAATTTATAAGCTCCATATTCGAATTCAGCGCTTGATTTTACATAAGGAGTGACATTAAATTGTAGAGGATGAAAAATGAATAATTTGTAAACTTGTGTAATTATATTTATTTTTCCAACCTTGATAATGTTTAAATTGTACTTTTTTTATAATTTTTCTTATTTAATATTTTTTTATGTATATTCTCGTTTTAATTGATATCCTATTCATACTAAATTTATCCAAATTTTATTTTTTTTTTATTTTAATATGTCCTTATCACATAATTATTTTTCTGTTATTGCCTGTTCTCAGAAGCGCGGAAAATAAATTTTTATGACGCACTCATATAAAAAACAGTGGCGGAAAGTTTCGCGGCTGAATTTATTTTCCGTGTTCTGAGACGCGCTAAATAAATGCTCAATTGGCCTATCGATAGTTGATGCATTCATATCAGTGTGGGTCGAGTGGATTGAATGAACAGCTGGTGCCATTGGCGGAATTGGCTGCAGCTCTTTTTATTTTTGCCATCATAAATGACAATGAGGAAAAAACCGCAGAAGGAAACGGACGGAAAGTTTCAACCGCAAGAAAACTATAAGCTAGGGGCCACAAATGAAGCGGCGTACTGAAAACAGCGTCCTTTAATGCCAATGTCCGTCGCTTGAAGACATCGCGGCCGGTTGGCACGGACGGTTGCGTCCGCAATCGGAGGAGGCCAAACAGCAGATGATGACCATTCCTCCAGTTCATCATTTTTACCACCCCACCGCGAAAATTGTGTCGGCCACGTCCGGCTTCTCCCTGTTGGAGGTCAAAAATTAACCCAATGCAGACCAGCTGAAAATAGAGTTGGAGAGCGGTGCGACTGCCGTGAACAGCAGTGCTCCTTTCGTAAAGCGTCTGGTTAAATGAACCCGAGGAGGAGGATTTTGAATTTACGGCAAATAAAACAACAGTTTTTTATGAGAACTGAAAATATATTTTCTAATCTCTAACGTAGCGTTTCACTTGAGAGCCAAAATGGTGGCATAGCACAAATCCATGACTTGTAGATACTCCAAGCCGCCTTCCTGGAGACGATAGCAGCATTTCTGCAAAGAAATGCACAGTCAAACAACTACCACCCCCATCTAGTTGCGTATCTGGGCATACGTCTGGGCCGCATGATGCATTATGTACTCCACAAACTGCTCCATCTCGCCCACACTGTAGGCCGATTAGCCAATATCTTGTACCAACTTCTCCAAACAGTTATTGTTGCCCAAACGGCCCGACCCAAACGGCCCTTGTAGACCGACATCACGAACAGATCGGCATTGTTGTGTCTCAAACGGGCAATAATTGGATCCTCGCCCAACACCTTGAACCGAAATTTGGTGCAACGCGATGGCATCAACAGATATGTATTCCTGTTGCGCAGCATACAACTTGGTAAATCTTTCAAATTTTGTTTGAAACAAATCAAAACAGCTGACCACCAGTGTGGCCGTTTCTGTATTTGGCCTCTTTGGCGTATATATGGGCACACAAAAAAATTATGGATGCTAAATTTATAAAGTGCAATTTAGCGTGCTAAATTTTCCGCGCTTCTCAGAACAGGCCTTACCAATAAATTTTAAGATGTTCTAATTTACCTTATTTTGTTTGATCCATGCAAGTCGAGCTAACCCTGTTTTTTTTTTTTTATATAATGGGGCCATGGAAGGGAGGGCGAATTTACCCCAATGTCATCTGAGGGGATAATAATTTTTGTTTATTTTGTATATGAGGAGGCAAAATTTCATTTCCAGTCTACTTTTCCCTTTACTTTGGTGTGCTCGTCCCGATCGTAGTATATTCTGTCTTACGCGGAAAACTAAAAGGGATATTTGACAACTTACGAGGAGGGTAGCAAGACCACCACACCTGCTGCCGACGAGACAGAGCCGAAGAAATCTTATCGCGTGCGCTTCCCCTTGTACCACCACCCAGTCCAGAATCATTTATTGTTACTCGTTACAAGATCTCAGAGGTGGTAAAGATAAGAGATTTGACATGGTAGGGAAAAATGCTTCTTATACTTGCAGGCAGATCAAGTTTATTTTCATTTTGCCACGCCCCTCCCGCCCCCGCAAATTGGAAAACGTCATATCTTCCACAGTTTTGTAGATAGAGAATTTATTCCTTCTAGAGATAGTTAGTCATAACCAATATGTATAAATTTTCGAAGAAATGATAAAGATCAGATGAGTGGTTCTCAAGTTATGAGCAAATAAGTGAATCACCCCTCCACCCCTCCCACCCATGCACAACCAACGCTGCACATTCTTAGAAAAGAGAGAGAGAAAGGAGGAGAGAGAGAGAGAGAGAGAGGGAGAGAGAGAAAACTTGGTGATGAGCGCAGCAGCAGCATTTGCATACAGCTCGTAATCTAGGTACAGAGTATGTTATAGTCGGGCTTGACCGACTTTCTCACTTGTTTTTATACTATAAAAAGCATTTAAGTTCGAAATAAAATTTTTAAATTTTGATTTAAAGATAAAGATTAAAAAAAAACCATGACAGAGCCAAAACTATATTGCATGTTATCGGTGCGTGCGGGCATTCGCTGCTCGCTAGCAGATACCCATTGCACACGAGTGGAGACCTACGTACGCGCAGGTACCCGCTGCCTGATGCGTAAAGGCGATTTTGTTGTTTATATTTGCATATGCAACAAATTTGAGGAGAATTTATGATTAAAAGGTATTGGCGTACTTGTCTTATTGTTATATTAATTTGTCTAAGAAAACCATTCTTCTTCTTCTTCTTCTTCTTGATTGGCCCGATGCATGCATCACAACCGTTCGACGGTCTCGGCCGCTGCAATCAATGTCCGCCAGTCGCTTCTGCTCCGTGCGAGCTGGGACCAGTTGGTAACACCAAGCTTGGCAATGTCTGCCCGAACCTGGTCATCCCATCTTAGTCGAGGTCTCCCCCGCCTGCCTCTTCCTTCGTAATCAGCCGCCTTTGAATAATAAGCTTTCCTTACTGGAGCTCTTCGTCTATCCTGGTGACTTGTCCTAACCAGCGCAGCCGCTGTTGCTTTATGCGCTTGACCAGACAGGTGTCCCCATAGAGCTCATACAGTTCGTCATTATTTCGAATGCGGAAATCATCGCCAACTTTTAAAGGTCCATAAATCCTCCGAAGAATCTTTCGTTCAAACACGCCAATCGCCGCTTCATCCGCTGTCATGGTCCATGCTTCTGCGCCGTATTGCAGGACTGGGATGATAAGCGACTTGTATAGGGCTAATTTTGTTCTTCGCCTGAGGTCTCTGCTCTTGAGCTCCCTACTACAACTCCCATTGTAACAGATTGTCCAAGACGCAAGGACTTTTTGTCCGCGGATACAAGGTATTTCGTCTTGTCCTCATTTACCGCCAAACCCATCAGTTCTGACTGCCTCTCAATCTCTGAAAACGCCCTGCTTACCGCCCGTTCGTTTTTGCCGATGATGTCGATATCATTAGCATTAGATCTTTATAAATAAAGGCGCCCGTTCTGTTGGCATGTGGGCACCGGAGCAGTATATATTCCATCAGTAGATTGAAGAAGTCACACGATAAGGTATCGCCCTGCCTAAAACCTCTCTTGGTATCAAATGGTTCGGAAAGGTTCTTTCCTATTTTGACGGAGCTTTGTGTACTTCTCAACGTCATCATGCAAAGACGAACGTACTTTGCTGGTATACCAAGGGTGGACAAGGCTTCAAAAAACCTTGACCTTATCGGCGTGTCGAAGGCTGATTTATAATCAAAAAATAGATGGTGTGTGTTGATGCCTCTCTCATAGGTCTTCTCCAGGATTTGTCGTAATGTGAATATCTGGTCTGTGGTGGATTTACCAGGTCTACAGCCACACTGATAAGGTCCAATCAGCGTGTTAATAAGCGGCTTAAGACGTTCACAAATAATGCGCGACAGAACCTTATATGCAATGGGAAGGAGACTAATCCCGCGGTAGTTGGCGCAAACTCCAGGGTTTCTTTTAAAGATTGGACATCTTTGTAAAATACGGCAAAGAAGTTGGTGCATGCACCTTACCAATTCTTCCCCTCCTGCCTTAAACAATTCAGCGGGCAGCTCATCAGCACCTGGTGATTTATTGTTCTTTAGCCTTTGTCTGGCTAAGCAGACTTCCTGTTGGGTCGGTGGGTCTATCTCTATGTTGTCGATTGTTTATTTTTTTTTTTTTTTTTTTTTTTTTTTTTTTTTTTTTTTTTTTTTACGTGCTTATTAAAAACAAACAAACACGAGTTTTGATTTTCCAATATATTTCAAACCCCTTCGGGATTCGTCTTCAGGGCTGTAAACAGTATAACACAAAAACAAACAATTTATATTACATAATTCTAGACAAAAATCGTATAAGTGTACGTACAAAAAAGGCACAGCGTCCGCTTAGTCAGCTGTGGAGTTGATAACTAATTTGATTTTCTGTTGTGGTCAAGTAAATGTCTGTATAAATGCGCGCAATTTTCTGTGTCTTGTTTGGAGTTCATCCTTCTATGTATTGGTGTGGATATGATGTGGAGCATTTCCAAGGTAAACCGTTTGTTGTAATGTTGTTCTTGTTGTAGGATGCTTACAGCTGTTAGGTCAGGGAGTGTCTGCTCTCAGTACAATGGGCCGCAAGTGCCGGTTTTTGGATTGTTGTCTCATTCCTTCTTTTTATGTCAGACTTGTGACCGGATATTCTGGTTTTTAGTTTTGTCTTAGTCGTACCAATGTATACTTTCTCGCATACATTTGTCCCGTCACCAGCGCAAGGTATTTTGTAAATTAAATTATTTTTGTCAAGTTTTCCAATTTTGCTCTTCGTGTTGCTGAAGAACATTCTCGTTGTGTATATTGGTGTGTGAGCTATTATGATGTTGTCTTTGTTGTAGCAGTCGGATTTGGAAAGTCTGTCAGACAATTTTGGAATGTATACTAACGATTTGTATACTTTAGTTGAAGTTTCTTTCTGGTCAGTATTATTAAAATTATATGCCTTCATTAGAGAGAATATCGTGTGGTTTGGAAAGTCATTATTTTTGAGGATTGTGAATATTTTCTTTTTGTTGTCGTGGTGAAAAATTGGGTCGCTTGTGTCTAAGACTCGTCTTACAAAGTTCCTGGCCGTGTTCAGTATCATATGTTTGGGATGACTGGAATAATAATTAATCATCCTCCCGGATGCCATCGGTTTCTGGTACCAATCCAGTTTAAGGGTGTTATCCTACTCTGTGAACGATGGAGTCAGAAATGGTAACTGGCTGTCCTTACGACCCGAGTTAACCTTTCAACAAGAACAACATTACAACAAACGGTTTACCTTGGAAATGCTCCCCATCATATCCACACCAATACATAGAAGGATGAACTCCAAACAAGACACAGAAAATTGCGCGCATTTATACAGACATTTACTTGACCACAACAGAAAATCAAATTAGTTATCAACTCCACAGCTGACTAAGCGGACGCTGTGCCTTTTTTTGTACGTACACTTATACGATTTTTGTCTAGAATTATGTAATATAAATTGTTTGTTTTTGTGTTATACTGTTTACAGCCCTGAAGACGAATCCCGAAGGGGTTTGAAATATATTGGAAAATCAAAACTCGTGTTTGTTTGTTTTTAATAAGCACGTAAAAGCTTCTCGACGTTTAGCTTTCGACGTGTGCCAGAGCATGAGGCATGTGCCACACTGAGCCGCGTGCGTACCTTGGCTGCAACCAGGCAGTGATCCGAGTCTATGTTGGCTCCTCGAATCGCACGCACGTCTACTACACTCGATGAGTGCCTTCCGTCGATCAGAACGTGATCAATCTGATTTCGTGTTCGTTGATCAGGGGACTTCCAGGTCGCCTTATGGATGTCGAGGTGTTCAAATCTCGTACTACTTATGACCATGTTCCGGCCTGCAGCAAAGTATATTAGCCTCTCTCCGTTACCAAAGGTTGTTTCATGAAGGCTAAATCGTCCGACTGTCGAACCAAAGACTCCTTCTCTCCCGATTTTCGCGTTAAAATCGCCTAGCACGATCTTTATGTCGTGATCGGGGCAGCGCTCGTATAGTTGTTCCAGGCGCTCATAGAATTCGTCTTTTGTCGAGGTGTCCTTGTCTTCTGTTGGCGCGTGAGCACAGATAAGACTAATATTAAAATATTTTGCCTTAAGTCTGAGCGCGGCAAGCCGCTCGTCAACTGGTGTAAAGCTGATGACTGAGTGGCGTAGTCTATCACTCATTGCAAAGCCGCACCCAAACTCGTGCTTGGAAACATGCCCGCTGTAGTATATCTTCCAGGGGGGTGGTGGTTTCTGTTTTTTCTTATCTTTTGGTAGCGTTATTATCTTGCTCCCATATCCAATCCATCGCATTTCTTGGAGTGCAGTAACGTCCGATGAGTATTCCTTGAGGACTTTCACCAAGTCGATATCATCACCCTCTCCGTTGAGGGTGCGGACATTCCAGGTGCATATCCTCAAATCGTGGTCCTTAAAACGTTTGCGTGAGTCGTTGTCAGAGGGGGTCCGTATCCGAGGCATTGTAGTCGCAGTTTTCATTGGTGGTGGGTACCAAACCCGACGCACTAACCCTATATATTATACCCTGTAGGGAAGGGCGGGTCGCCGCTCACGTTTGCCAGCAGCGTTGCGGATGCATTGCTCTGTTACCGGTGGTCACCACGAGGAGGTGTGAGTCGACTTGAGACGCAGTAAACCAGGATCACGCTGGGTTCGCCAAGTTGAACCGATCAGCAGCTTTACCTGACTACATACGCCCCCATTAGGTCCAGAAGATCTATGACTAGAAGTTCTGAACCACCACTTATTCAAGATTTGATAATTGCTTAGTTAAACATGACGTTATTAAACAATCCAAATGGAAATATACACCCAAAAAAAATTGTATCAATATCACTCTGATACACGTTGTCTCAAATCGAAACTGAAACTAGTATCATTTTTTTTGTATCAATGCAAACCTAGAAAGTATTAGATTGAAACTTCGAATATTTATTTGATGCGCAGAAGTATTAATTTGAAACTAAACAATTTTTTTTTTATTTCGAAAATTCGAAGAATGTATGAATTGTAAAACGAAGCATGCCGAACGTCGCAGCTGGCGATGCTTGACATGTCACATTTAGTGATTTTACTTTTAGTATAAACAAATGTGTACTTAGTTAAAAGTAAAGGCTATGGAGGACCCTTTCCCAGACGACGTTTTGAAGATAAATAAATGGATTTTAAATGGCGCATATTTGCAAGGTAAGACTAAGCAGCTGAGTATTCATGTCGTTTTTTGAAAATATATGTAAATAACAAATGTAACTCTTTAGACAGGACACACAACAAGCCAGAATGCTGTTGTGACCTTTTTAGCGCTTTGCAAGACAAGGTACAATGAAAGAAGTGCGAAACCAAGAAAGCTGCAGAACAGGAGTTTTTCGCGTTTTTACTCAAGGTCTCTGAAGGCGTAAACTGCTACAAGTACGACAGGGTTCCCCCCGAAGAGAGCGCGAAAATGTGACTATGTCTCCCTCTAACACATAGGGAGTATGTTCGTGCCCCAGGGTCTATGGCTGGGGAACTCTAATGTACGGGTTCGAGCAAGAGGCATACCAATATGGTGACTTCTGGTTAAGCAACATTCGCAGGGACACGAGGAGAGACAAATGTTTCCACTTAGAGGGGTGTCCACACTTGACGAATTCAATTTAATAGTGTAAATAAATTACAATTTGATAGAGTTTAAAATAAAAAAATTTTTTATAAATTGTTTTGTTTTAATTTTAATGGCAGATTATAATGAACTGAATTTATAGTACAAAGATAAGAAAAAATATTAAATTAATAAAAGCTAGTATCAAAATGAAACAAAAAGTTTGATAGTTGAATTATTAAATTAATAAGACCTAGTGTCAAATTGATACTTAAAAATTAATACAATAAAGTGTCAACCTGATACACGTTAGTATCAATTTGAAATCCTCGAAATATCATGTTAATACTTTCGAAGATGTCAATTTGATACTCGGAGTATTAGAGAGAATTCGATACTCAATAGTTTCAAATTGATGTCTAAATTGTGTCGATGCGATGACAACTTTTTTTTTTTTTGAGTGTAGAATAAAAACATTTCAAAACCACAATTTTTTCAATATAACCATAATATCAATTGCCTCTGCTGCGTATAAGGTGCCAATCTTCCGTTTTTTTTTAATCCTTCACAGATGTTGGAAAATCCGCGGAATGACCCGTACCGTAATAAAAAATACAGTCCTTTTTGGCCCACTTTTCACCCCCTTACAGCTTACGTAACATATCAAAATTATACCTATGTTAAGTGCCAGGTTTCAGCAAGAGCCTTACAGCCTACGCCTTTCAGCAAGCAGCCTTACATGGGATATTTGCCATAAAAAACCATTTACCTATTACCTATATTACCTATGGGGTCCGTGCAGCCCCATGCTTTATGTGAACTGCATTTCGACCCCAAATTGAACTTGAGTTACAGGTAGCACTTTTCTGTTTGGGGTAGTTTGGAGAAGCTGCGTCAATAAGGAAAACTACAACTATGTTTACAGTAGGTGATGACGGCTCTCTAGGTGTTGTTACAGACAGAGTGTAAGGAGCTATTTTGAGGAAGATGTCTCAATATATTTACTGGCCAGATGCAGTTAAACTGACAAAAAATTGTAATTATTGTAGGTGTGACCGCATATTTTTAAAAGAAAAATCAATACTTTGAATAATTTTACAACACTTCATCTGTTTACACATTTTACACTTTTACGCTGATTCTTTAAACATACCCCAGGGCAGCAAAAAGTGTGTAATTTTTTCCCCAAATGATTTGTTGTTGTGGCGTAAATTTTTGCAGATTACGCTTTTTGCTTTACGCATTTACGTGGGCTGGTGAACACCCCAATTATTTAATTACATTGAGAATGTTTAAACTGTTGTAAACTGTTATAGCTTTGAGTCTGGCGACACGTCGCGACGCCTGCGCACGGTTGCCTCAGGAGGCTGCATGGTATTCGTTTCCGCCTGAAGTAACGTCGGACACATCATTCGACACAAAGCTCTCTGGATCAAAAATATATTCAATTGTTTCGTCCAATTGGGTTTCAGCCACTGAACGCTCTTCATAAATCCCGTTCAGCTCACGAAAGGCGCACATTTTCCATGTAGCACAGTTAATTCCGTTGCAGCTTTGTTTCTTCCTCAGAGCTTTTTTTGCTATGTATACCATGCATAAACGTGGTATATGTAAAATGGCTGTGGGCCTTATTGTGCTTTGACCAGCTGACGCAGCATTGAGAATGCACCATGTTAAGTCAGTCTGCTTCTACCTGCATCGATCAGCTGGACTGCTTTCAGAAAAAGTGATTTGAAAAAAAAAAAAAAAAAATAATAAAAAGAACATGACAGAAAAACAAAAAGTGAAAGAGTCGTTTGGAATTGTTTTCCCATGACGAGAAAAATGTCTTTAATTTTTTCGGTGAAAGAGCGGAATGTCATTTGGGGATCTTTCCACACGAAGCATTCGGACTTAAATTTTGTGAAGAAGGCTTAGGGAGAATTGGCCGAGCTTCTACAAAAAATCTACTGGGCATCAAAACAAAATACAGATGATCAGCTGTGTGACCCACCGCCAATTAAATTTAAAATTCCAAAAACTGGAAATTTTTGGCGTAAATTTTTCTTAAGTCTGGTCACACTGGTATTACATTTTTATATAGCTAAATTAGGTAGTTAGGATGTCCATATGGGGCTTAAAGGCCTATTTCCAGAACAAAGAAATATTTATGTCACGAAATTCCCACTTATTTATGTTAAGAGTATTGTAAGCTATAGTATGACCACAATGTCTTAAAATACACTAAAAAATACCCAAAATAGCTGCCAAATTGTAGGGTCACACTGATTTGTCAGCCGTTTGAATTCAAAATGATTTTATCAAATTACAGTTTTAACAAATTAAAAATCAGCTCACAGCTTTCAAAGTCACATGATGTACTACCGCAATTGTGATCAAGTCTTAAGCGACTAATTATATAAAAAAAAAAATAAAACTAATAAGAAAGAGTGCTATTTCATGTGCTAATATATTTATTATTTTGAGAGTTCCGCACTTGCTTTTAATTTGTTCGATGTTGTCCGGAAAAATGTGCTGCAAGTTATTTAATTTCAATTTAAGGCCTATTTCCAGAACAAATAAATGCGCACGAAAATACATTTTTATTTAAGTTTTATATAAAAGACAGCTTCGAACAGCTGTGGCATTTATTTTACAGATTTCCTGAAGAGAAACTAAATAATCACAGCGTTGCCACACCGTTAGCTCGTGTGCATTGCAAGAAAAGCCGATTTGCTAAACTAAATTGAAAATAAATAACTTGCAGCACATTTTTCCGGACAAAATCGAACAAATTAAAAGCAAATGCGCCCCGCACCAAAATAGTCCAACAAATAATAAATATATATGCACATACAATAGCAGTCTCTATTAGTTTTGGACATTTTTTTATTTTAAGTGCCTTATGACTTTCTCTGCCGAGAATCACGAAGTTACGCACACTTGAGGTAGTACATCGTGTGACTTTGAAAGCTGTAAGCTTATTTTAAAATGGTTTAAACTGTAATTTGATAAACACATTTTGAATTCAAGCGTCTGACAATTCAGTGCGACCCCACTATTTGGACGCCGTTTTTTAGTGCATTTTAAGACATTGCGGTCATACTATAGCTTACAATCCACCTACATAAATAAGCGGCAATTTCGTGACATAAATTTTTTCTTTGTTCTGGAAATAGGCCTTATCTCTTAAAGAAATATCAGCAGTTTGATACATTGCACACAAGCAATCGTTATGGCAACTCTCAAAATACCTTGTGTGTATTCCCAGCGGAGCAGAGCCCAACGTGTTCTGTGGAAAATATGCATTACGCCTGTCAAAAAAGTTATGCAGTACAATCGCTGCTTTTCGGTAGAGAGATAGTAATCGAAAACAAACAAACTGCGAACATTCTGCATTACTATTTGAAAAACAATGTACGCATTCGTAATGGGAATCCGATGACAGTTCGGCTCTGGCATACATCCTTTATTACTAGTAACGCACCCCATTTACAAAGCGGCCATGCATATGGCAGAGTAATGCAGATTGTATGGGCGTATTTCCTTCATACTGATGGCACAGTAACGCAGGAGTAACCCATTTTGTAATGGCAATATGCGCCGCTGGGTTGGCTTGCTGCGTCGCAGCCAGCAATTTAACAAGCGGCTTGCAAAATAAGCTTAAGGTGAGATTGCTTTTGCAAGCGTTGTCGTATGTCAGCCTCCGACATTTACAAAACACTTACTATGGCAAAACTTCTCATCTTTTAGTGCAGGGTTCCCCAAGCAGAGAGTGCGAAAACGTGCAAGCATTCGGTAAGAGTTTGCAAGTAAGTTCGTGCCCCCGGGGCTATCGTTGGGGAACTCTGTTTTAGTGCAGAGGCTGCCAAATGGAGAGGACAAAAAAGTGCGCTTGTGTAGGTGAACAAGAGAGCTCTCTCCACACAACAGACGTTTTACTTGCAATGCAGTGTTCACCGATTCACACATCCATAACTTCGGCTCGCGTTTGCATAAAACCACGATTAGCTTCTATCTCATTCTCGTTGCCAATGTTGAAGAGAGAACAAGCAGCAAAAATTGTTAATTTAAAAAGTATCAAATCTTGTAAAAAGCGTATTAAAATGAGTTGTAAAACACGTTTTGCAATCGTAGAATAAAAAGGGTATACTAAAGTCGTGCAAATGTATGTAACAAACAGAAGGAATCATTTCCGACCTTATAAAGTATATATATTCTTGATCAGCATTAACAGCCGAGTCGATTTAGCCTAGTCCGTCCGTCCGTCCGTCTGTATGAACACCTCGATCTCAGAGATGGTAAGAGACAGAGGCTTGACATGTATGGGACAAATGCTTCTTTTATCTGCACGCAGATCTAGTTTGTTTCAAATTTTGGCCACGCCCCCTCCCGCCCCCGCAATTTGAAAAAAACGCTATATCTTCTACAGTTTTAAAGATTGAAGATTCGTACCTTCTAGAGATAGTTAGTAATTGAATCGATTTGCCGAAGAAATGATAAAGATCGGATGAACGGTTCTCAAGTTATGAGCAAAAAAGTGAACCAAGCCCCCCCGCAAGCTCCCACCCTAAAAAATGTTGCATACTTTTCAGATGGTCACACTAAGGAACGCAGGAACACTGTTAAACATGTTTTTCATGAGTAACGGGTATATCGAAGTTTAGCCGACTTTTACTTATGCTCTCGTTTAAGCTTATAACAATAGGCGCATTTCAATTATAAACCGCTTACATTGAAGCGTTTTATAAATGTCACAACAGCTTTTTATAAGCTTTTATCGTATAGCACGGCACGGAGTACTCCAAACTGTTTGGGCGCATAAAAAAGTCATTTATTGCGCGTGTCGAACCTAAAAACAAATTAGTGTGCTGAGATAGCCAAAAAATGCCAAAAATGCAAAAAACAACTCCAAATTTGGGATTTTTAAGTTAATCCAACACGGTTTTCCAGATGCGATTTGTTTATAAAATTTGTTGAGGATTTATATGGCTTCCTCACTGAAGCACATTTTCAAAAAGTTATCGTCATCTCTGAAAATGCAGAATCCTGTCCTCATTGTGATGCTTCTGCATTTGCATTTTAACAATTTACAAAATGGCTGGCAAAAAGGTAACAAATGAAACAAAGATATTCAATTTAAAATTATTGCGCTGCTAGAAACATAAAATCAAATGTTGGTAAGGTTTTAAAACTCATCTATGTCTTCTTCTTTTGTGTTAATGCTTGAAATATTTCGGTGGCCAGACTAGGAGGCTTGTGGTCTCTTGAGTCTAATTGCAACTACATTGGAAGTCTTGAGTTTCTGGAATTCATTGCGTTATGATTGATATTATTGGTAAGTTATTAAAAAATATAAATTAATTTCATTTTAATTCAAGTTTTTTGCCATTTGACCACTTCGTCAACTCTAAAAAACTAGCCAAAACATGATCGATTACACAGTGTTACAGTGAAAAAAATACTTTCAAAATGATCTAGCACACGCTGTAGAACAGGTCGACTACAGCATTCCCTCATACTTGGTTTTTCCTAACACCCCCAAAATCTGAAGTTATGGCCCAAAAACAGCTTTTTACTATTTAACTTCAAATTAATAGATATAACTCGCGAATGAACCGTCCGATTGTTCATAACTTTATCAATTCCGATAGCGACGAGAGGATTCTAAAACAATTTAATCAATGGTTTGACTAATTTAACGCTGAGAACTGCGGCTTACAGATCTGGCATTTTCAACTTTTTTTGTGAAATTTGTATTATTTGCCAATCACTGGTTTAACTATTTTACTCTATGGAATTTTTTCTTAATTTTTATTATAAAAGCCCATTGAATTCTCCGTTGAACGGTTATTAATTTCCAAATGAATTTGGATACCGTTTGTCGAAGTTATGCGCGGTTTTTCTGCGTACACATCGACAATCTAGTATTTTTTTTTTATTATAAGTGCCCCTAAAAGTAAACTCAGTTTTTATTGGCGCCGGACTCAAATAATCTTATTAAATACTTAAAATTCAAATACATATAAACTTTCATGTTTTACGATTTCTGGGCCAAGATTAAAGCTCTCCAATAATGTCACCTATTAAGCCAAAATAAGCTATTTTGTACAAACAGCAAAAACCACCCAATTAAGCGAGTCAAACTTAATGCGCTGTCTGCTTATGCGGGCCGACGTCGACACGCTTGGACTCAGTTGTTTTAACTCTCGTCAAAGCGAGCTAATTACACTTGTTACGACGACAGCTTGTGCAGGTCCTGGCCTCAAAAAAACAGAGTAACGAGTCGATGCCCAAAGGGGCATTACTGCTTTAGTGCAAGATGATGTCACTTTCTTCTCATTTCAACTTGGCGTGGTCCTCTTTGGATCTTGTTTGGTATTTAATGGTTCGTCCATCCTGTTATAGTGGTTTTTATATTCTTCATCATTGGTCATCCATGGTATTTTATCGCGGTTCTGCATTATTACAATCATGGTTATGCAGCTTGAAAAGTTATTTCTTAGGTATTAAACGGTTTTATTATCATATAGAACATACAGCTAAATTCTCTGCATTTGACCAGATATTCTCACGACTGGACGCAGGGCCGAGACGCTTTTTGCTATTCATGCCGATGGCCAAGGCTTGCGCCATGAGAGCTATCAGCTTTTCAAAAGACTTAGCCGTGCCAGCCTTTGCGCGGTTCTTGCTGAGCGCTGCTCCTTTTTATAAGCAAATTTCAGTTCATTAACTTGTAATAATAGCCACTTACATTCTTCCTATAGCTCACTTTATCTTTATGCTAGATAACAGTATTCTGCGACCACTAATTTTTGACCAAAAATTGTGAAACATGGAAGGCCCCATTATCGCGTTATATGAATATTTACATTTTAAGTTCTTAAAGCGATTATTTGAATCTGGCGCCAATCAAAACTGAGATTACTTTTAGGGGCACTTATGTTAAAGCAAACATAAATATGTTGGCATACTAAATAAAAAAAGATTGTCGATGTGTACTCAGAAAAACGCGCATAACTTCGACAAAGGGTATCCAAATTCATTTGGACAATAACCGTTCAACGGAGAATTCAATGGGCTTTTATAATAAAATTTAAGAAAAAATTCCATAGAGTAAAATAGTTAAACCAGTGATTGGCAAAGTACAAATTTCACAAAAAAAGTTGAAAATGCCAGATCTGTAAGCCGCAGTTCTCAGCGTTAAATTAGTCAAACCATTGATTAAATTGTTTTAGAATCCTCTCGTCGCTATCGGAATTGATAAAGTTATGAACAATCGGACGGTTCATTCGCGAGTTATATCTATTAATTTGAAGTTAAATAGTAAAAAGCTGTTTTTGGGCCATAACTTCAAATTTTGGGGTGTTAGGAAAAACCAAGTGTGAGGAAATGCTAAACTCGACTGGCCCAACAATATGTTCTCGGTCTCGTGAAAAGTATGTGAAGATATTTTTATTTTTTTTGTAACACTGTGTATCGAATAGAAACTATCGAAAATCGAATGGCTAACGAGTAATGTGACTACATTTTCTCAAAATGAATTTTTTTTTTCATCTCAAGTGCCCATACAAAATTGTATGGGGGAAAATGTACATTTTGCCCAAAATGCGAAAATGCAAAATGCAGTTGTAGTAAAAACAGCACATTAAAAGCATCCATTAAAAATGCAGAATAAAACGAGAGCGTAAGTTAAAGTCGGCTCTAACCGACTTCGATATACCCGTTACTCATGAAAAAACATGTTTAACCGTGTTCCTGCGTTCCTTAGTGTGGCCATCCGAAAAGTATGCAACATTTTTTTAGGGTGGGTGGGGTGTTACCGAGGGGGCTTGGTTCCCTTTTTTGCTCATAACTTGAGAACCGTTCATCCGATCTTTATCATTTCTTCGGCAAATCGATTCATTTTGCTAATTACTAACTATCTCTAGAAGGTACGAATCGTCTATCTTTAAAACTGTAGGAGATATAACGTTTTTTTCCAAATTGCGGGGGCGGGAGGGGGCGTGGCCAAAATTTGAAACAAACTTGATCTGCGTGCAGATAAAAGAAGCATTTGTCCCGTACATGTCAAACCTCTATCTCTTACCATCTCTGAGATCTAGGTGTTCATACAGACGGACGGACGGACGGACGGACGACAGACGGACAAGTCTAAATCGACTCGGCTGTTGATGCTGATCAAGAATATATATACTTTATAAGGTCGGAAATGATTCCTTCTGCCTGTTACATACATTTGCACGACTTTAGTATACCCTTTTTACTCTACGAGTAACGGGTATAAATACGGATAGTTAAGGGTGTGGCGGGGGGTACATCTCCCGCACAAATCGTGTTGAAAGAGGAGGAAGATAATAGAGATAGAGATGAAGATGCAAAAAGCAACCATCAATGTCTCAGTACTTTCACACAGAATGGCATGTTCAATAGATACGTACAATTCACGGTACCCTGTACGCACTGAAAAGTGCATACGATACAATAAGCCTGGCTGGTGGCTCCCGACTAGCGCCCCTAGGACACCGGAGTTTCCCAGATACCCATTTGAAAAGCAAACTCTCAGACGTGATAATTCTCCTATTGCGAGGTGCAACGTCCAACTAAAACCTCCGCTGATCACACCCGGTTGATACAGAACTCCACGTCGAGACTTAATTTTAAATTCAGCAAGCCCCAAGCTTTGTTCAGTAGATTAGGACTGGGGTCCGTCAGTCCTCTTCCGTCAGGCCCCTTATGATGTCTCTCGTAATTATGCCCCTATCGGGTCGTACTTTCCCACAATAATTTGAGACGAAACTTTCCAAACTTCCATATGAGCGCCAACAGTTTTATTTGCCTATTTGAATTGTTTGAACAGCACTTGACGCCAAAACGAAACACCCTCTCCAGAAGCAATACTATTCGGGTGGCATGCAACATCAAACAAAAATGTAATAAATTTTCTTATAAAAATTATATTATTTAGTTGTTTTTGATTTTGGCACGAAAATGCTTGTTGCAGATCTTTCTAGACTGCTGCTGGAGGCTCCCAATGTCAGCTGCATCAAAATTATTTTTATTGGTGAGGTCCCAAATACTTATCTTTGCCTCTACGGTATTAATCAGCGCAATTTATTCTTCCTCATGAAAGCTATTCAAAACTATTATTACGCGCAGCTCTTCTTTTCGGACATTTTTTTGCTTCTGACCGTCAAAATAAATAAATTTAATTGGGAGCTTAAAAAGGCTCGAACAGCTGCAGATACCATTCACAAATTTAGAGTTCGATGTTCGTGTGGGTCGACTTTTCGATTCTCGGCGTACACACCGTAAAACGTTTGACGTCAAACCTTTTGCATGTGGTATTACAGCGTTTTTTTTATACTCTGTACCGAAGGTACATAGAGTATAATAAGTTTGTGCAAAAGTATGTAACAGGGAGAAGGAATCATTTCCGACCCTATAAAGTATATATATTCTTGATCAGCATCAACAGCCGAGTCGATATAGCCGTCTGTCCGTCTGTCCGTCCGTCTGTCCGTCCGTATGAACAAACAGATCTCAGAGATGGTAAGAGATAGAGGTTTGACATGTATGGGACAAATGCTTCTTATACTTGCAAGCAGATCAAGTTTATTTTCAATTTTTGCCACGCCCCCTCCCGCCCCCGCAATTTTGAAAAAACGTCATATCTCCCACAGTTTTGTAGATAGATGATTTGTACCTTCTAGAGATAGTTAGTCATTAGCAATATGTATCAATTTGCCGAAGAAATGATAAAGATCGGATGAGCGGTTCTCAAGTTATGAGCAAATAAGTGAATCATCCCCCTCCACCCCCCTCCCACCCATGCACAACCAACGCACAATCTTAGAGAGAGAGAGAGAGAGAGAGAGAGAGAGAGGGGGAGAGAAAGAAACTCAGAGATGAGCGCAGCAGCAGCTCTGCATTTATCTCTTACTCTAGGTACAGAGTATAAATATAGTCGGGCTTGACCGACTTTCTTACTTGTTTTTTATAAGGAGTTTTTCGTTTGCGAGCGCTTTTTTGAGTACTCCGTACCGTGCTTATATTTCAATGCTTACAAAACGTGTATTTTTATATTTATATGAAATTGTTTGCTGGGGTACCACACATCAGAATAAGGCAAGGAAAAATTCCTTCCGCTATTTTTATACCCTTGCAAAGGGTTTTATAATTTTGCACAGAAGTTTGCAACGCATAGAAATATTCATTTTCGACCCTATAAACTAAATATATTCTTGATCAGGGTGACGAGCTGAGTCGATTGAGCTTAGTCCGTCCGTCTGTCTGTCCGTCTGTATGTCTGTTTCTACGCAAGCTAGTCTCTCAGTTTTAAAGCTATCGAGCTGAAACTTTGCACAGAGTCTTCTTTTTACTGCACACTGCTAGTATGTTGAAACCGACCGGATCGTATGATTGTATCTTATAGCTGCCATAGGAACTATCGGTCGAAAAGTGGGCTTTAATGAGAAAATTTTTTTGTTTTTAATGTTAACGTGTCTCACTTCAGCGATTATTAATATTATACGCTTTTACAAAGATTTGGAAGTTTTTGGTCAAAAATCGGATGACTATATCTTATAGCTGTCATAGGAACTATCGGTCGAAAAGTGGGTTTTATTTAGAAAAATTGTTTGTTTTAATGCTGGCGTTCTTAAACTCTGATGTATTGAAACATTTGCAAGGGTATAAAAACTTCGGCAAAGACGAAGTTAGCTTGGCCTTCTCGTTTTATATTGAATTTGACAGCTGAAGGAAAATTCGAACGCCCTTCGTACTAGGCTTTAAGAAATATTTAAACGGCCTGTGCACACGGCGTTAACTATGACAACAATTGTCTGACTTGCTGCATCGTCGCGCGAGCCCAGAATAATCGTACGAGCTAAGACGCCGGCATGTTTAAGTCCCCGAAGTCCTGAGTTCGAGTACCAGTAAAGATAAATAAACTTTTTTGTAGAAGTCTGTTTTTATACCCTTGCAAAGGGTATTATAATTTTGCCCAGAAGTTTGCAACGCATAGAAATATTCATTTCCGACCCTATAAACTATATATACTCTTGATCAGGGTGACGAGCTGAGTCGATTGAGCTTTGTCCGTCCGTCTGTCTGTCCGTCTGTCTGTTTCTACGCAAACTAGTCTCTCAGTTTTAAAGCTATCGAGCTGAAACTTTGCACAGAGTCTTCTTTTTACTGCACACTGCTAGTATGTCGAAACCGACCGGATCGGTCGAAAAGTGGGTTTTAATGAGAAAAACTTTTTTGTTTTTGATGTTAACGTGTCTCACTTCAGCGATTATTAATATTATACGCTTTTACAAAGATTTGGAAGTTTTGGTCAAAATCGGATAACTATATCTTACAGCTGTCATAGAAAGTATCGGTCGAAAACTGGGTTTTATTTAGAAAATTTTTTTGTTTTAATGCTGGCGTTCCTAAACTCTGATGTATTAAAACATTTGCAAGGGTATAAAAATATCGGCAAAGACGAAGTTAGCTTGGCCTTCTCGTTTAGACTATGGCCTCCCGCCTTCCCGTAACTAATGAATTAAGTTGTTATACCCGTTACTCGTAGAGTAAAAAGGGTATACTAAAGTCGTGCAAATGTATGTAACAGGCAGAAGGAATCATTTCCGACCATATAAAGTATATACAGGGTTGCCCATATTCCACGGACCCATGTTTTTTTTTTTAAAAAAATCAAAGAAAAAAATAAAAATTTGGCGGTTGGCAATCTTAATCATTTAATTTGTTCCAAGTAGATTTGTTTACATCAATTTTTGAATATGATATCTCTCAAATGGCCGCCTCTGGCGTTGATGGCGTATTGTGCCCTTTTTGCAGCATTTTCCATCGATTTCGCCAACATTTCGGCCGGAATAGCGGCTATTTCTTCACGAAAGTTGTCCTTGAGCTCTTCTACGGTCCTTGGCTTGTTAACGTAAACCTTTGACTTCAAATATCCCCACAAGAAGAAGTCAGGCGGCGTCAAATCGGGCGAACGCGGTGGCCAGTCCAAATCACCACTTTTCGACATCAAACGGCCCGGAAACAATTTCTTCAGAAAATCGATTGTTATGCGACTTGTGTGCGGTAGAGCGCCGTCTTGTTGAAACCAGAACTGCCTCATACGCTTTCGACGAATAATTGGCATCACAAAATTGGTCATCATGTCGCTATAACGCTCCTGGTTGATGGTAACAGCATGGCCATTTTCATTTTGGAAGAAAAACGGCCCAATGACCGTTTTCGCACTAACGCCGCACCAAACTGTGACTTTTTCGTCATGAAGAGGCACTTCTTGAATCTCCTGAGGATTTTCAGTGGCGTAAATACGGCAATTTTGCTTATTTACGGTCCCATTTCACACATTTCGGTCACATTTTTTAATTTTTTAAAAGCACGTTGAGTTTTCACAATTGACTTGTTCTGTTGAATGTAAATTTCAACTATTTCAGAGCGCTCGCGTGGCGTGTATTGTTCCATGGTAAAAATCTGCTTGGAAGACGCTTCAAACGCGGTATGTCATTAAGCGATCTGACATCTCTGTCAAAAGTTATGGCGTTGCCAGATGGGTCCGTCGAATATGGGCAACCCTGTATATTCTTGATCAGCATCAACACCCGAATCGATTTAGCGGGAGGCCCCGCAATTTGGAAAACAGTTATACCTCCTACAGTTTTAAAGATAGAGGACTCGCACCTTCCAGAGATAGTTAGTAATTAGCAAAATGAATCGATTTGCCGAAAGAATGACAAAGATCGGATGAACGGTTCTCAAGTTATAAGCAAAAAAGTGAACCAAGCCCTCCCCGCTACCACCCTAAAAATATGTTGCATTCTTTTTGGGTGGTCACACTAAGGAACGCAGGAACACTGTTAAACATGTTTTTCATGAGTAACGGGTATATCAAAGTCGGTTAGAGCCGACTTTAACTTACGCTCTCGTTTTTTTTCTGTGTAGTGCCAAGACGTGTGCTCAGAAAAAAAAGAAACTTGAACATCAAAGAAATACATTTACAAATGTTTTGTGACTTATTAGTCCACCAGCTTCTAAGAATTTTAATAGCAACCATCTACATTTTTCGAAATTCTGCGAAGAAATTAGGATTGATTTTAATATAGTAGTTAATATATATTTTACTTGTAGAATTAACAAAACAGTTATCTTTTATTGATGATTCACATTTAGTTTGCCTATCGAGGTAATTACAATTGTAATAGGCCATATACTCGCTTAAGTCTAAATAAATTTACAAAAAAAAAACCTAAAAATACAATGAATTAAAACTGTGTTTGTACGCGGACGCCTAATACTACAGTCTGCTGCTCTCCGCCCCGTTGGGACGAGTGGGATGCGCCTGCTGCGACTTATCGTAGCCGTTGCTGGACATCTGCAAGTGCTGCGGCAGATGAGCGGGACGACCATTGGAAGGCAGGGTTTCGTCTACAGTGAAGACGGAATTGTCATGGCCATGTATATGACGAACATCCTTTTGAGAAGCCTCCTCTGCGGTAGCCGGGACGGGCTTGCCTTCCAGCAGGAAGCACGTGAAGAAAAAGAGTATGGAGCCTAAAGAAACAAATTCCCGATATGAACACAAAGTTGAATTGAAGAGGTTTCATGTAATACTCACTGACGCCGTAGAAACCTGCATAGAAGATCATAATCGAAGTGCGATAACCCCACATCTTGGCCACAGGATCAACTAGAATCGGTAGATTGCCTCCAAAATTGTTCATCACAAACAAAAAGACACCAATGATCGAGGAGCGCACACGCAACGGTACAATCTCCACAACAATGGCAAACACAATGCCGAACCACATCTCGGCAAAGAAGTAGCTCAATCCCAGCGTGATCATGGCCCACAATGGGTCAAAGTACACTGAACCAAATGCTGGTAATGTGGCAATCAGTTGACTCAATGCCAAAACAAAGGCACGCGACCGTATACCCATCTTGGCGACAATCTTGTCGGACACTATGCCGCCAACTACAACACCCACGCTTCCAATGCCAATGGTAACTGCGAACAACCACCAGCCGAGATCCACTTCGGGGAAGTAGGTGTTGTAGTACAGATCCGCATTGTAGGCGAAGGTCATGCCGCCACAATGACGAATGGAGGCGGCTATCATCAGCATTATCATGGCCGGATTCTTGATTACCTGCCACAGGCTAATGGGTTTTCCGCTCGCCGTTTGGCGATCTCCGTCTCCAATTGCCTTGCGCTCGGGCTCCTTAAGCGTGGTACCAGTCAGGGCGGCCACAATGATGGTCAGTACACCTGCACCAAGATAGCACACACGCCATCCCAGATTCCAGAAATTCAGTTTCGTAATATAACGGCCGACGGGAAAGGCAATGCCATAACCTCCATAGATGCCCCAATTGAAGATGGCCATGACCAGGGCACGCTTATCCTCGGGAAAGATGTCTGACATGATGCCTGTGGCCAATGGATTGCAGCCCGATTCTCCAGCGGCCATAACCATGCGCAGCAAGACCAATTGCCAGTATTCCTTCACCGTACCCTGGAGCAAGATGGCAATGCCAAAGATCACCGTGCACACTGTGAGCATTTTAACACGGTTGTATTTGTCTGCAGCGAAGCCCATGAACACGCCGGCTATGGTGAAGATTAGGATGAAGGTGGGACCAGCCAAAATCTGATAGTCAATGCCCAGACCATTATAGTCCCACTCGCAATAGGAGGTGCCATTATAGTCTAAGGCGTGACAGCTGCTTTCATTCATGACAGCCGCACACTGCATGGGCAGCTCATGGCGATGGAATATGCTGGTGTTCTGCTGACACGCATGATCACCGTAATCCAGCTCGATGGCCGTCCTTTTGGAGGTGACACCAATCAGATAGTGCCCCAATTCACCCAGAATATAGCCAATGGTAAGTATGCCCAGAACATATGAGTTATAGAAGCCACTCAGCTTCTCTAGAATGGGTATCATAGTGGAGTCGTGTTCTGCAATGAGAGAAAACCATGCGTCAGTAATCATGTTAAAGTAAGAGAGACATTTAGCAGCAAACCTTAAAATTAAAACTAAGACTACCGGAGTCTTGGAATTACAAGCAAGCGTTAATGGGTGTATGTTGAAGACACATTCAATACAAATATGCTTTTAGTTGCCTTGTCTAAACGTCTAAAACGTCAGTCCCATCGACCGAGTTCGAATCTCCTCTGAGCAAGTAAAAGTTTTTCATGTAATAAATAAGTATAAGTTTGATTAATTCGTTGTTTTTCGGAATACCCTTGCAAAGGGTAATATAATTCTGCCCAGAAGTTTGCAACGCATAGAAATATTCATTTCCGACCCTATAAACCATATATATTCTTGATCAGGGTAACGAGCTGAGTCGATTGAGCTTTGTCCGTCCGTCTGTCTGTCCGTCTGTCTGTTTCTACGCAAACTAGTCTCTCAGTTTTAAAGCTACCGAGCTGAAACTTTGCACAGAGTCTTCTTTTTACCGCACACTGCCAATATGTCGGAACCGACCGGATCGGATGACTATATCTTATAGCTGCCATAGGAACTATCGGTCGAAAAGTGGGTCTTTGTGAGAAAAACTTTTTTGTTTTTAATGTTAACGTGACTCACTTCAGCAATTATTAATATTATGCGCTTTTACAAAGATTTGGAAGTTTTGGTCCAAATCGGATGACTATATCTTACAGCTGTCATAGGAAGTATCGGTCGAAAAGTGGGTTTTATTTAGAAAAATTGTTTGTTTTAATGCTGGCGTTCCTAAACTCTGATGTATTAAAACATTTGCAAGGGTATAAAAACTTCGGCAAAGACGAAGTTAGCTTGGCCTTCTCGTTTTTTTTTTTTTTTTGAGGAAAAATTTTCAAGGTCTTATGTAGTTCAGACTTTATTCAAATTTAAGTAGTTCCAGTGCTACAGAGCGTCAAAGTTAACATTTCGTAAAATATGTTTCCTTTCAACCACTTGTAAGCCATATTAATAAAGCTAAATTGATGGTTTTTGGTCAGAGTCTATAGAATGTAATGCTCAGCTGTTTTTTCAAAACTACAATTAAATCGGTCAAGGTTTTAGTACATTTCTTATACTTATTAATTTTTCACACCTGGTGTTACCTTTATTAAACCTGAAATCAACAAAAATTTGTGTAGGGTGCCAAATTTTTATCAAACTTATTTTTTTAAGTTGTGTCCAGATTTCTACAAAGTTTCGAGCCAATCGGACATCATTTAGATATAGCTTTCTTAACTTTTCTTAACTTTTTCGCATTTTTCGTAAATATTTTTTGAAAATCATTATTTTTATTTGTGTAAATAAGGTTTAAAATGATTATTTTAGTTGTTTCCATACTTCTACAGGGTGGTCCATCTAGTGTTGTGAATTTGAACTATTCATAATTTGACTTTAAAAACGTCAAATTTCATTCAGAAAGCGACTAATATTTATTAAAAACTTTGATACTTACGAAATGGGTCGCTATTCACTTGAAGAAAGTTGAGAAATATTAAAAACATATTTCCAAAGTGGTGAGTCCTCGACTCAAACTGTGCGAAATTTGAAAAAAAATTTAACAAAAAAAACTCAATTTGTGGATCAATTCGTAAAGCGAGTTCGTGAAACTGGAGCGTTGGTGGATAAACCAACCCGTGTACGTACTTGTCCGGTGCGCTCGACTGAAAATATTTCAGCGGTTGCTGAAAGTGTGCGTGAACAACCATCGACGTCAACTCGTCGATCTCAACAATTGGACATTTCGCGCACTTCTTTGATGCGAATTTTGCTTAAAGACCTTGCCATGAAGCCATACAAAGTTCAATTGATGCAGCAGCTTAAGCCAATGGACCATCCCAATCGTCTACAGTTCGCAAGTTGGGCGGAAGATCGTTTGGCCGAAAATTGTGAATTTTACCGAAAAATCATCTATTCGAATAAATCACATTTCCACTTCGGTGGTTATGTTAATAAGCAAAATTGTCGCATCTGGGGCACAGAAAATCCGCACATCGTCGTCAAGAAGCCGATGCACCCACCACGTGTCACTGTCGAGTCATCATTGGTCAATTTTTCTTTGAAAATGAAGAAGGAGCCACCGTGACCGTGAATGGTGAGCGCTACCGCGCAATGTTTAGTGATTGGTTCTTCGAGTGAATTGAAGCGGAAGACTTGGACGATATTTCAACAATCGATCTTCTGCGCCCTATCTTCGAAAATCGAATAATCTGCAAAAATGGAGATGAGAATTGTCCGCCAAGAAGCTCTGACACCGTTAGACTATTATCTTTAGGGAGCATTCAAGGACAATCCTGAAACAATTGATGAGTTGAAAAACGAGATAATATAATTTTATTATTTTTTTTAGCAATTTTTAAATGGACCACCCTGTACTAAGTTAAAAGCCAATCGGACTTCATTTACTACATACAAAATTAAAATTTTTGCATACGCTGCAATTTCAAGAAAAATATATGTATATATATAAAATATATATGCCAGCTATTTGATCCGATCTTAATGATTTAAGTTTTAAAGTTGAACTCGATATCTCAAAAAATGTGGAAGTTATTCAACATTTTTTTTGTGGGGGCGGGGGTGGCAAAAATTTGGAACAAAATTGATCTGCGTGCAGACAATAGAAGTCTACATTTTAAATTTTAAAAAGAAGTCTTCTATATTTATAAATTCATTTCGACGTTTGATAACATTTGATTACCATTCAAAGAGAACAATCTGATGCCACTCTGATCGGTGGCAAAAAAACAATCAAATGGGTCTACATAAAGCACTAAAGAGATTTCGAGCAATCCGCAGAAAGCAGTCACGCTGTTATCTCATGAGTCATGACGTCTTGCCTTGACTCAACCTTATACCCGCATCCCACCCAATCGTCATATCAATCGAGTACCGTACTTCACACTTGCGGCAAATTTCCCCAGACAAAACCATGTGATCTGGCTGACAATTAGCACCTGCTACACTGACCACACTCAATGTGCTCCTGCTGTTGCTGTAACTGTTTGAAGTTGTCATCTGTCTGACACTCGGGTGGGTTTTGGGGCAGGCCTTTGGGTGTCGCTAACCAATTAACGGCATACAAAATCAGCATTGAAGGCGCCGCTGCTATTGTAGCTCAATCTGCACTCTGCACGCGACCCAAATTAGCTTAAGTGACTGCTAATTATTCAATTTGTGATTCAACGAGACACCTGCTCGAAGATTTTAATTAATAACCACTTAAGAAAATTTTGAAGAAAAGCGCCACCTGTCTTTATTTGTAAAGCAATTTGCATCTTGTTGTCTCCCCCAAACACAATTTATAATTGCAGCTTCGAGTCTAGCCAAGTAGCCGAGAAAACCTTGGCTGCGGTTACAATAAAATCAACAGCTTTATTTGGCTCCATGAAGCGATAGGGGGGCCCAGTCCCCCCCTCAGTCAAACAATCAATGATAAACCGCATTTTTAGCCAAGTTGTAATACGTACAATTGTATGCATGGTTGAGTCGGACAAGCGCGACAAGACGAGACATTTGTGGTGTCTATGTTTTAAAGTGCTTTTGTTGCTTAGACAATTTAAGAGGTCTACTTAAAACAAGTAAGAGCGTTGCAGTTGTGTGGTCCTACTCCGAAATACCCTGTACAATTGAGACACACATACAAACACGCACACATACACTGACTCATACGTTCCACTTGTCTGCAATAGGCACAGCGCTCCCCGTTAAATTTCAAATGTCAATTTTTAAAATCGTAATACAATTGAGTACACTGAAGTTGGTAATCTTATTAGTATTTCCAATTTCAAAGACTATGGACTTTTGGGAGATCTGGATCTACCTTGGTAAAATGGATGCGACATTCTCAACCTCAATCATGTTACAAAAAAAATCTCTTCGTCACTACCTCGGGAAACATATCACCTCTCAGACGCAAATCGACTTTTTTGTTTTTGGCGAGCTATGATGAGCACCGCACATTTTCCGATGAAAATATGCCCTCTTTGTTTATGTTTTAAATTGTTGAAATTCTTTGTAATCTTGCAATTTTTTGAAGATTTTCCTCAATATTTTTTGGTTTTATCAATGACTCAACAACAAAACATACGCTTCAATTGCTAAATAGTTCCTTGAGGCACTGTTTCGGCGCACTTTTTCGGCGTACCATACCTCCTCAAATAGTATTCTGTTGATCGCAGGTGCAGGTTTTTGCAGACAATCAATCAATTGCAGAATCAAACTAACAAAAACAAATGAAGTAAGACCAATTTCAGCTGGATTCAAAAAGTTACACTTCACGAAAGTCTTAAATCAGTTGTAGAAAAAAGGTCATTATGACTGCAAGATTCTACAACGATTTACCACTACAACGTATGCGCACATGTCACGGAACAATTATTATACCCTTGGAGAGGGTATTTTGAAATTGTCTGGATGTTTGTAACGCATAGAAGGAAGCATCTCCGACCACATAAAGTATATATATTCTTGATCAGCGTGACGAGCTAAGTTGATATAGCCATGTCTGTCTGTCCGTCTGTTTCTATGCTATCTCTTCCGTCAGTTTTAAAGCTATCTTAACCAAACTTCGCACGAAGTCTTTTGGTACAAATACGCTGCAAATACTATAGCATATAGCTGCCGTAGGAACAATCGGTTGAAAAAGTAGTTTTAGTGAGAAAAACTTTTTAGTTTTCCACGCAAACGTCTCCAAACCTCGTATTTATAAGTTTTCTATGCTTCTACATAATGCCATCAAGATTTATGAAAATCGGACAACTATATAGTATAGCTGTCATACAAAAGATAGGTCGGAAAAAAAAGTCTTAGTATGATAAACTTTTTTGTTTTCAATGCTATCGCTCCCAAACTTGATACTGATCCATTATTTATTATAATGGTAGCGTCTCTAAACTTTCTAGATATGAATATTATTTGTTTCGACACAATTTTGGAAAGTTAGATCAAAATCGGATGAATATATCGTATAACTGCCATATAACAAACTGGCAGGCTTATATCATGCTCCAAGGATATATAAACTTCGGTCGAGGCGAAGTTAGCTTCCTTCTATTTTGTTTTTGATACATAACTTTAACTTAATTAAATTCAAATATATTAGCTGATAAAATTAACTTCTGCAATTCGCAACCCAATTATTTGCACATAAGAAAAAAATTAAATTTTTTCTGCAGCCGCTGTAACATTTGTTACGTTTGAAAGCTCTGCGAATATAAGTCTCAAAACTAAATGAAAAGTATCGATGGACTTGGGTCTATTGGTAATAGAATGCAAATCAAAAATTGGCGGGTTTTCATATTTCAAAATATGACTTTTGCGGTTCGAAGAGTTGAGGCACGCAAATCCAACCTTGGATCCTTTGGCCCTTACAATATTATTTAGATCTTGTTTATTCAATTTCTTATTTTACAAAATAAAGTCTAGTTTATTAGAGCCCAAAATCGTTCCTTCCATTGTCTGGACATCTTTGTTGATTAAAACAAGTAAGAAAGTTGGGGGCACTGCTTCAAATTTAAACGATTATTTAGCTTGTAATTTCGAGAATAACCCAATCCCTTTTATTCATTGAATTTAGGTGCAAAAAATTTGGTAATCAACATTCCCAAAGCTATCTGTTGGAACATCATGATTTGGTCAGTAGGAGTGTAGGTACTTACAATTCCAACTCAGGCTACAACACACCCATTTGAGAACATTAGTCATGTGGTCAACCAAGCGTTCGAGTGAATGCTCGACCTGTTCTTGGTCGAATCTTGTCACGAACATTGCATACTACAATACTTACTATCTAAGCCAAGTCTCGTGGGTTGCAGCTGAGATTGACACTGAGGCTGTGGCAGTGTGTGCCGGGCCAATTGCCCAGAGAAAAGACAGTTTTGTTGGCTGGTAATTTTGGGGGGATATTTATAGCGTTTGCTTGTGAAGTGCTCTCCAAGCAGTTGAAGTCCGTGTGCTTAGCACTGCAAATTGTACAGAACAACTGGAAATGCAATATTAATTACACTTTGGGGCTCTAATTAAATGCAAATTATTATTACCCGCCTGTCTTTGGTTTATGCTTTAAGCAATTCCATTTCGTTCGTTCTTATTGTTCTAACATTAAAAAGTCATAAAGCAAATTTATTTTCGATTTGGTTGCACTTAAAAATTTAACGCCTCAATGATTTCAGTTTACGTTTACTGCGCATGGTGATAGCGGCAGTAGTACTATATGTAGTCGCCCGGCAAAAGCCAACTAAGTAGAGGCGATTCTCGTTGCTCTGACCTTGGCGAAGAAAGCGAAGTCTTGTCACGCATTCGCGCGAGTCCGGTTTGGTCCGTTACTGCGATGACATTGAACTAGAAATAGCTAAACGAGATCTTGCATCACGCATTTGGACGGATGTAATGCACTGCGAAGGCTGCTTCAAGTTGAATGTAAACGTGCTTAACCTTACTGGTAACTAGGCAGTAATAACATCACTACTGAGTTGGTTACTGGCTGAAAGCGATTTGCAGACTTTTGATTTCAACTTAATTTAAGTGGAGAATTGCAATGTCCTCCAACCTAGAAATGAAAATACAACGGTAAATGATTTACCTTAAGGTAAACCAACAACAAATTCGGATATTATTTACCTCGATGGACCGAGCATTATGACGAATTTACTTGCAGAAATTTTCAGTTTATTTGTTTGCAAATCAAACAGAATTCGTATAGCATACATATAATCATATATTTGTATGGTCAAAAAAAAACTTTAAAATTTTATTAAAAAAGGACCATGATCGACGGTCAATTAATTTCTGCACGTAATTTCATTTTTGTTCACTGTCCGTCGAGGAAATATAGTACCCGAACTTTCGAGGTGGTTCATTTTAAAATAAATATTCACTAATAGAACTAAAAGGGCCTTGAAATAGCTAAATAGAGAATAGCAGGAGAAAATCTAAAATAATCTCAAGCCGGCTAGACAAATATTTTTTCACCAACACTAATCTTATAGCCTCTTTCCACTATAGCAAATATGTACATATTGAACTTGGTGTACCTTCTCCGCCAACTTTTTACAGCGTCAGCAAGCTATATATGCTGTAAAATAAATGGCTAGAAGTTTTTATACACTTGAAAAGTGTATTATAATTTTGCACAGAAGATTGCAACGCATAGAAGGAATCATCAGGAACCGCCGGGATCAAGTGACTACTTCTAGTAGCTGCAATAGAAATGATCGGCCGGAAAATGGGTTTTAGCGAGAAAAACTTTTTTGTTTTCAATATTAGTGCTCTTAAACTCGGTCACGGTTAATATTATATGTTTTTAAGCTTATCTGTGCAGTTTGGCGAGCTTTTTCAAGCGTATGCTTTCTCGTTTTTCTAAAGCATATATTTTTTTTTTGATTTTTAACATTAAAGAATGCTCACAATGCGCTTCGGTCCTACCAAAGACACCACATATAGTAGATACCGCACCTCATACAAACTTCCTTATTTATATGTAAAATTGGCTATACAGCCCCTCAAAGGGGCCAAGCCAAGCTTCGCACAATCTCTTGGCGTGTGTGCTTTAAATTTTTCGCTCAAGATTATTATTTATATCGCCTCTCTTTATATCACAGCATCCCCGATTGAGGTTCACGTTCTTACGACCAACGTCAGAGTATTCGGTGGCGTTTAGGTCTGAATGCTTGTTTCGTAAACTGGAGTTTGTGTGTGCGAATCCTAGTTCTGACAATCAATTAATTTTAATTTTCCTTTTTATTATCGTTTGTGTAAATAATAAGACTTTGCAATAGTTTTATTTCTAAATTCGGCTATTTTCGACGAATAAGCACCTCGGCTTTTGAATCAGAGAAAATGCTTAGATTTTGTACCGCCCTTGTATGTGCATTTTAAATATACGCAGCTAAAAGTAAAAATTGAGATTTAATGTTTCCCAAAAACACTCATTTTTCGTTTTACTGTGTTCGTACACAATTAGCCTGAGAGAGCTTCTCCCTCTCAGTTGCAACCCTTGACAGTGAAATTTCGTACTTACTGCAATCCCGAGTAAGGGTCATTTGATTTTAAAGAAGGATCCGTACTTGAAATGAGCATTTGCCGATTGATACGATCCTTTTAGGAATGTTCTAATCCTTTCGTATCTGATTCAAGTAGAATCTAGTTCGAAGTTGAAATTTCAATACCAAGGTCGAGCTCAAACCATTTTTTTTTAACTTGATTTTAGATCGACTTTTTTTCTGAGTGATCTGGTAGAGATTTTAGATATCTAATGTCTTAGGTTTCACCAAGGTCTCAATTCTGCTAAGCCCTTTCGAAAGGTTAAGACCTCCTCGCCAACACAGAAAAAAATTTATAAATATTACTCAGGAGGAGGTGTCCTGGTAATCTCTAGAGATTTTGGTCTCGTTTGGTTTTCAAAACGCTCGAAAACCCGTCGGTGACGCAGAATTTCAAGAGATTTTATTTTCTTAACATTATATAGTTAGAACACAAACTGCTCCAATTAAAGTTCCATCTCTAAAAACAGGGCTACATTGATTGTGTTATATGTTTTATGATGAATTTTTAAATTCTAATTCAAATCATATTCTCCAAAAATTAAATGCTCGTGAAGTATAACTTGCCAGCCCTTAGTCAGCTGGCTATAATACCGATGGTGGTATAAAGTGGTTGCTTTTGACAATATGAAAGACTTTGGTTGTTTTTGCGCATAATTATTAAAACGCAAATTTCAATGTTTAAACTAATTAAATAAATAATTTTTTGATGCAACCTATCCAATGTTGTAATAAAGCATGAGAGATTTGAAACCAACCGAAAGAGATATCTGTGACACCGAGAATTGGTTTTGGGTTGGAATTTGGTTGGAAGTGATTTCCGTGACACGATGGCATATGCTAGGGCCTGAGATGAAAAAAGTGGATTGAGTTCTCAACTTAGCCATCGAAGTCACTGAGTTACGGTAGGTTATTATATCAATCCATTTCACCGCCTATTTGTACTCATTGTCAAGGTTAGTTATTTAACAATAATTTGCTAAGCTCTGTTTTATGACACTTCCTTCCCTGATAATTTGCGTAAGCCCCGGCCCCGCCAGACAACACATCCAAACACGTTCAATCATGGATTTGTTATTTATGACCATATAAATAAGTCTTGAACTTGTTGTCTATTTCTATATACAAATGCAAGCAAGGTCTCTCAGCGCTTACAATGAAGCTTAAACCTATAATAATGGAATTGCATTAGCATATCAGAAAAAATGAAGAGCATTTGTAAGAATGTATCAAACGTCCATAACTGGCTGCTCAATACACCTGGCAGCAGGGCATCCGCATTCCTCACTTGAGCAGCATATCCGATAGATACACAAAGGCGATTCTGAATGACTTGACCTTGGCTTTCAAGCCGAATGTAAAGAAATACATAAAAGGTGTTAGAAGCAAACAGCCACCAAGAGAAACACCAAAAATAAATTAACTTGATTGATTAAAGGAAACTCTGACTGGGGCGGCTGTCATCTACATACAATGCTTATAATGTACATATTTTGGTATGTGTGTGAGTGTGTATAGTGGGCTTAATGAAAAAAAGAATTAATTGGCGAAAGACCACAAATTCTAAACAAATTGTTTACGATTTTGCTGAGATGGACGATTAAAAAAGTGAACAAAATTCATACAGAGCTGAAGTAAATCGAGTAGCCAACGTAGACAGCCTTTCAAGTCTTGAGATATTGTGTAATTCGACATTAGCAAGGCAGAGTTTAATGTTTTTAAATTTTTTACACTAAGAAAAATTCAATCTAAAACAAGTGCTCTAGAAGAATACCCAAGAATATTTTCTGAACTTAAATCTGAATTCAATCTGGCATAAGTATCGCTTATAATCGACTTTAATATGAGACAATCTCATTTTAATACGCTGTATACAGAGTATATTAAGTTTGTATGTAACAGGCAGAAGGAATCATTTTCGACCCGATAGAGCATATATATTCTTAATCAGCCTCAACAGCCGATTTGACATAGCCATGTTTGTCTGTCCGTCCGTATGAACAAACAGATCTCTGAGATGGTAAGAGCTAGAGGTTTGACATGTATGGAACATAAACTTCTTATACCAAGCCGCCGCGATTTGGAAAAAAGTCATATCTTCCACAGTGTTGCAGAGAGATGGTTTGTACCTACCAGAGATAGTTAGCATTATGTGCATCTTGCATCTCAAGTTATGAGCGACTTGCATCTCAAGTTATGAGCAAAACATAACAGTGAACGTCATATCTCCCACAGTTTGTAAATAGATCGTTGGAACCGTCCACGCATACTTGGTAATCAGTATTATTTATCGATTTGCCAAAGAAATGATAAAGATCGCATGAACGATGGTCGAGTTATAAGGAATGCACAAAAATATGATGGGTAGCACTGGCCGCAACGGCGATGGGGAGCACTTCTCGCAGTTTATTGCTTTTTTGCCATTCTGTGTGTCTTCCAACTTAAATTGATCAGATAAATACAAACTTTGGAGGTACATCATCGGGCTTGACCAACATTTTTCCTGTTATACCCTTGCAAAGAGAACTATAATTTTGTCCAGAAGTTCGCAGCATTTCTACCCTATAAACTATATATATTCTTGATCAGGGCGACGAGCTGAGTCGATTTAGCCTTGTCTGTATGTCTGTCTGTCTGTATCTACGTTAACTAGTCTCTCAGTTTTAAAGCAATCAAGGTGAAACTTTGCACAGAGTCTTCTTTTTACTACACGCTGTTAAGATGTCGGAACCAACCGGATCGGATGACTATATAGCTATAGCTGCCATACGAACAATCGGTCAAAAAAAAAAAAACCCTAGTGGGAAAACTTGTTTCTTTTTAATGTTTACGTCTCCAAACTCATCGATTATTAACATTACATGCTTTCAAACAGATTTGCATATCTTGTTCAAAATCGAATGACTATATCTTATAGCTGCCATAGGAACCATCTTTCGGAAAATATTTCTTAAAGAGAAAAACTTGTCTGGTATAAATGTTAGCGTCTCCAAACATGGCCATTACACAAAAAAAAGATAAAATATCAGACCTATTTTTAATAATATCGGAATAATATCAATTTATCATATCAATGTGATACTATTTCTACCTAAGCATATGGACGCTATAATATCATCTTGATATTTTTTCAGATGAATTCTGATTTGATACTCAAAATACCCGTATGATTTTAAATATCATGATCTTTTTTATATATATGCTTTCACACAAATTTTGGCCATAATCGTATATCTTACAGCTGCCATAGAACCGATCGGTCCGATCTGCAAATGAGTCTCAGTGAGAAAAACTTTTTTGTTTTCAATTTTATCGTTCGTAAACTCGGCGACTGTTAATTTGATATGTGTTCAAAAGATTCGCGAAATTTAAACGAAATCAGATGACTATTTGTCGGAAAAAGGGTTTTAGTTAAACAATTTTTTGATTTGGGTGCTAGCTAGTTCTTATACTCTGATATTTCAAAACATTTGCAAGGGCATGAAAACTTCGGCACAGACGAATTTTTATTTTTATGATGAATATTTGGGAAAATAAGAAATCCGTTTTATTGTTTAGCCAACGAAGTACCCACATGTGATTAATTATACTTGCACTTGATATCTTACACCCATTCACTTAATTGCCTCTAGAATTATGTCTCCCGTTCTAAACTGAACTTTCGAAATTCCAGTCACGATAGCATTATGCAGTTTGTTGTACGTTTAGTATGTCACATTATTTGTCATTATGTCGCGGCTCTTAATTTTATTTTTTTTTTAGCTTGTCGTCTTCACATTTGCTTACAAATGAGAAATGTGAACATATAACATGCAGATAGACAGTTTAATTTACTACGCCAGTTTGATTAGCTGATATCAATTGGAGGAGGGGGATGCAAATATTGTGTTGGAACCACAAATTGAAATGCTGGTAAGACTTTAATGAAATCGAGCCTCTAGTCGAACAGAGATTGCACTGCACAAATAAAAATAGTAAAAGTGTGTAATTTCAAATTGGGTTGAAGGCGCTAGTAGCCATGTCAAGCTATTCAAAGAAATCAAACGTGCTTGTAACAACGTAAAACTAATTGAGTTTGAGGAGGGAGTATACGTACCCATATGAAGTATTTCACAAGGTACATTTTTCCCTACCGACCTTGTCTTTCTTCATTAGGTCTAACACTCTAGAATACGTTTTTACCTCAACCCACCTGGCACCCAACATTACATGTACTTGAAATGCATATTTTAACTGGAATGATCGTGCACACGTGGCGAAATAAATACTCCCGTCTCGATCTACTAGAGATGACTCCTATTTGCTTAAAGGGCAGCTATATAGTTTTACATAAATTAACTCAAGTGCCAGGTGACAACAATAGACAACAAACCAGAACAGGCGACCGCACATTTTATGCCAGTCATCTTTACACCTCGGACTCTAGCGTCGCTGTCTCTCATCTTGTTTCAGCGGTGATTCTAAAAAGCTGACCGGCTTAGGCTTTGTATAACCCGAATTACGGGTAATTACGTCGGTTTCGCATGTTCGACAAATGCAAATCGACCGGAGGGCGAGCTAAGTGGGAAATTAAATGAACAAAAATCAGGTACGACAAAATCATACCGTAGAAATCGGATCACCTGCTGTAAGAACAAAACAAAATTATTAAATTGATTTTGAGTTTTTAAACATTTTGTGGCCGGCTGTTATGCTGCGTGTGGTGTGTGTGCCAGCTGCGCTAGAGGCCGTTTTTTAGATTCCGCCTCTGAAGCTCTAATATAAAAAGTTTTTTTTTACTTTTTAGCTTCTAAAACTTTCCCATTCGGATTCGTCGTTAAACTGTAGGTCCTTTTATCTTGTGCGAAGCCCGCATAGCAAATGAATATTCCGACCCTATAAACTTGATCAGGGCGACCAGCTGAGTTGATTAAGCTTTGTCCGTCTGCCTGTTTGTCTGTCCGTCTGTCTATCTGTTTCTACGTAAGCTTCTCTCTTTGCTTTAAAGCAATCGAAGTGAAACTTTGTACATCGGGTGACTATATCTTATAGCTGCCATAGAAGCCATCGGTCGGAAAATGGGTCTTCTTGAGAAAAACTTTGTCGTTTTCAATGTTAGACCAACGCAAAGAGATCGAGAGAAGTTTGGCTTGCAACCCATTGGGCTGTGTCAGTCCAAATATAAATTTATCTTTTAAATTGATTTTTTAATCTTCCTTCACCTGCACGGAAATTGTTCAATCACAATTTTGCCATAGTGCTGGCCATTCCCATATACCCTAAATTGCTAGGTATATTGGTAACAAATATTTATTTAATTATTATATAACTGCTGCACTTAGCATGAATGTTTCCAGCCTTACTTTGTTCACTCATAAATATCACAAGATCTCTATTAACTTATCGACCGGGCAAGGAGAGCTATGCGACCACCTGTCTTGGGTCACTAATTGACGCATAATTATTTTACTTTAGAATGGAAATGGTCTGGTTAGATAATTACTGCAGCTGAGTAATGATCTACTTACGTATAAATGACTCAAAGTCATTTTGCGAAAGTAAGAGAAGGCTAAGCAATTAACTAGTAAAACCTTTCTAATGGCCTAAAGTGACATTCCCAGGGCGGAAACCAACACTTTCCGATTGGATGATATTCAATTCTATTATTGAAATTATTTAGAAATGAGAATTTTAATCAATACCTAGTCGCACTTATGCAACTGCTAATGAATTTTACAATATGGTGATCCCGGGATCTTCGTGACTGCCCACAACAGTATTGCAAGTTGCACAGGTGTCTGTCTGGGTACAATTTCTGTAGAGAACAACAGCGCCGCCGCAACGCCCACCTGCAGAGGTTGTACTCGTGTTTTATGTGGGAACAAGTCCGAATCCGTTGACTAAAATTAAATTAGTGCCAAGTTAAATGTAGCTTTCGAAATATTTGATAGAACACGTTTTCGTTTTGTCTCCCAGATTGAAATGATTCATTAATTAGCCAGCTGTGAGGTTTCTTCTCTTTGCTCCATCTCAATTGATTCTTGTTCTTATCACACTTCCTCCCAACACTGATAAGATACTGCTCTTAGTTAGTTCATGTTTTTCCAAGCCTCTCTTGACTTAAACTAATTTGTTGACAAATTTATTGAGGAGCGTCATGTAAATATTGAACATTCGTCAAATACAATACCAGCATGTAGGCATTACCGCATGGAGCGAGACGTCTCCAGGTGGGGTTGGCGGAGATCTGGCAAATTGATGGCTTTCACTTTTATCCGGCTTCTGTTGCAAGTCACTAATGATAGCTTAACTCATACAACATTTGCTAAGATCTCTAACGATTTTAGCACTTGAACAATCTTGTTGAGCTATTTGAAATTGAGAATAATTAGAAACACATTGTTGTCATTGGCTGAATGAGCTATGCTTGATACCAAATTAACACTATAGAGTTGAGATTGATCTCCAATTTATAAATTAGAAAACTGGAGTTTTCAAATCGTAAATCATTTCCAGCTTGTGCCGTAGTTTTCTTTCGTAAGCTTCTGTTAAAAATTTAGTCATACAGCTGATCAATTGCTTAAGGCCCATACGGACATCCGAAGTATGTACGTAGTTTAGCTAACTTCCCCCTATGTTTCGTCGCCGTGGAACGTAAGAGCAGTGTTACCGGACTTAAGAAAAAAATTACGCCATAAATTTCAGTATTTGGTATTTTTCATTTAGTTGGCGGTAGGTCACACAGCTCGATCATCTGTATTTTGTTTTGATGCCAAGTTGATTTTTTGTAGAAGCTCGGCCACTTCTACTTCTCCTCAAGCTCTTTTCACAAAATTTACGTCGGAATGCTTGGGGTGGAAAAGTTCGCAAATGACATTCCGCTCTTTCACCGCCAAAACTAATGACATTTTTTCGTCATGGAATAGTAATTCTAAACATCTATTTCGCTGTTGTTTTTTAGCCACGTTTTTTTTATATTTCACACTTCAGCTGGTCGGCGCAGGTAGAAGCAGAGTGAAGTGACATGGTGCGTTCTCAATGCTGCGTCTGCTGCTCAAAGCACAATAAGGCCCACAGCCATTTTACATAGTCTCCACAAATGTGCTGTTAAGTGCAACATTGTCTGTTAAGTGTAACATTCGACTTCGCACCTCCGTACATGCAAAAAGTTCAAGAGGCGAAGTTGTGACTTCTGCTTCTTCTTCCCTCAATTTTTGTATGAAACTTCTCGTTACTTCTGATGTCCGTATGGGATTTTAAGAAGGAATACGAAAAAGTAACAATAAAAGAGTCTGTGTCTATCTTACTATACGCAATGTGGGTGTGTACCTTTTACCTGTAAATGGAAAATCCCTACCCCGAAAAAAACAGGTATAAGACTTGCGATAGTAAAAACGAGATCACAAAATAGTTTAGCATCATTTAAAACTAAAATGTTCAAGTTTTAAGCTAAATCCATGTAAGCCTCTTAGCTATTCCTTATGAATTACTACGACTATTAAAAATTGATTAACTATGCCTTAAAAGGCTAATTAAACGAGAAAGCAAAGCTAACTTCGTCAGTAATACACTTAGGGCCGATTTCTGTTCTCCCAGATAGCTGCTATGTGTCAGATAGTCATCGATTTTACACTGTTATTTGTTAGTTTATGTGACAGATAGCTTTGCAAGTGTATAAAAACGCCTTCTGTTCATACTCAGCACCAAAGGTGCAAAAAAACTAAATTAAACTTATGATAAAGTATTATATGTAATAGCCAGAGGTTACACTCAGAGAAAAAACCAAGCCGATCGTGCTTGATATCAAAAGTTCGGTAACACGGAATATTCTTGGATCCAAGCCAAAAATACTGAGATCAAACATGAATTTTTGAGAATGAAATTCTTGGTTTTATATTTAGTCGGCTTCATATCAAGCATAGATCTTCTTGGTTATAAGCATAAAAAACATCGATTTCAAGCATAGCTCTTCTTGGATTAAAGTGTTTTTAACATTGTCTATATTTCTACAATCCTTAAATCTATTTTTAGTAAAAAACGAAAAGCCGATTTCAATTTTGCCAATTCGTGCTAGATTTCTCTGGGCTTTGATCCAAGAATATTCCGTTTTACCGTTTCCGTTTGATATCAGAGCTTGGCTTGTTTTTTTCTCTGAGTGTACACAAAAACTTTTTGTTTTGTTTTGTTGATACAAATTATATTAAAATTTTTGGTTCAGTTTCGTTCAGTTTCCACTTACACTGCTTTTTGGAGGAAGGTTTTTTTCCGTCAGATCACTGGAAGTTGCCGTTTCCTCCTCTGTGCTGGCACTGACACACTTCGAATGAATATTCCTCTATAACTTTTGTTGTGTCTCAAAATCAATTTGTGGATTTAAATTAAATTGAACACAGGCACGCTCGGGGCGTTTGTTTTTAGTTTACACAATATTCAATTGGCCAATGTCAATTGGGATGCAGCTGCGACACCAGATAACCAGATAGCGCGATAAAACAAAAATACAAATTGAACGTTAGTTAGTTTGTTCTTCTGCCGAGCGTGGCTTTGCGATTTTCTTATATTTCGGACACGTCCAATTGCCTGGCTTTTACAAACAGAACTGAAACACGGCTCCGTCCAGCGTCGTCTTAAAAAGGAAAACCGCTCGTCACCAGCGAACAATACAAAAGTCAAATCGGAAACCGAAAGAAACCGAAACCCGAGCGGGCAAAGCAGCGCGTGTGGGCGCGCGCACGCCGCTCTTTTCGGTTAGGAGGAATTTACAAGCTTTCATCTCGGAGCTTGGGACCAAAATAATTTTCTTCTCAGATCAAACAAAGGACACAGGGCCAAGCCTTCTTGTCTTTAGTGGGTGACAAATGCCCAGGGCGCAGGTGCAAAGCCTTGTCATGCCGATTGGAGCAAATTAATGCCTTTCGAGTTGAGACCCTAAGAAGACTTCTAAGGGCATAAATCTTCATGGTTCCAGCAAGATTTGTTTGCCTTTCTAGTCTCTCTCTCTCTCTCTCTCTTCCTCTCTGTTAAACAATAAGCGATTCATAGTACAAAAACCAGTTGGAGCTTTGTGTAAAAAATCCACGCAAAATCATACGTAGTTCCCCTTACAAAACAACAACGGCTATGATTAGCTTATGTGCATGTATGTGCATTTGTACATACATACATACATACATATGTATATACATATGAATACCCTTGCTAAAGAAGAGTCTATCTAGAGAAGAAGCGTCTTTGCTATTTCTACTTTCTGCCAGTACAACGAGCACCCCAGCAAAGGTTGCCCACGTTTATCTTAGGCGGGGTTAAAAAAAAACAAGATGCACACTTAAGTTAGGCCTGCTTTTAGCTATACCTTTTTAGGTTACAGAAAGTGTTGGTACGTTTTGTATTGAACAGGCATCACATGAGCTAGACATTTAGGCCAGGGCGCAATCCTCTCAATAATGGGCTAAATGGGGAGATTCGTTCATATATCGCTCCAAATATGCATCGTTTTTTCACATACAATATCGTGTCTAATTCAAAACCTAAGGCAACTAAGTTTAGCAAGTTTTTCTGCATTTTTCTCGCGATGATTTAAAAAATGATAAATGAATTAATGGGGCTTCACTTAAAATAAAGCTGTAAAGAATAACCGGGACTCTTGCCGCCAGTGAAAAAGAATAGACTTTTTGGATCCTTTTTTCCCAAACGGAGCTTATATTAGACATAATTTTTATTCTCTGCACCGAAGGTAGACGGAGAAATTAGTTTGTGCAAATGTAGAAACAGCGAAAACGAAGCACCCCGACCCTTCATAGTATCCATCCCTGAAATGCAAAAATTTTTAGAAGTCATCCAATCCGAATGGTTCCGATAAATGTGCAGCGTATTTGTACCTTAAGACTTCATGCAATGTTTGGCTAAAATAGCTTTCAGACTAACGGATGAGATAGCATAGTTTTGAGTGACCATATGGGCCTCAGAAAAGTGAAATCTCGATTGGTGTCAACGCTCAATTTCGCGCCGCGCTGAAGTGCGTGAAATGCTTTTCAACTATTATGACAAAATGAAAAGCATCATAACTGGAGATAAAACTTGAATCTACTCATTCGACCCGGAAAGAGCCGATCAATCGGGTGAATACCGGTCCAAAGGTGAGCCGACACAGAAAAAAACGGAAACGAATAATTCACTTTTAACTGTTTACAAAAGTAATCCAAAAATAAAATTTAATTAAAATATTTCGATTGTGCGCCAGTAGTACATCACTTTATTTAAATAAAACACATTTGTAACTACTATTTTACTAGCATACATATCTTTTTACCTTAAGGGAGGGGTTTACCGTTGGAAAACGTTATTTCCGATTTTTCTTTTTATTTGCAGTGAATAGCGACCCATTTCGTTAGTATCAAAGTTTTTAATAAATATTAGTCGCTTTCCGAAAGAAATTTGACGTTGTTAAAGTCAAATTATGAATAGTTCAAATTCCAAACACTAGGTGGACCACCCTGTATATTCTTGATCACCATGACAAGCTGAGTTGATATAGCCATGTCCGTTCGTCCGTCTGTTTCTCTTCTATCTGCTCCATCAGTATTAAAGCTATCCTAACCTTCCACGAAGTCTTTTTAGCTGCCATGGAAACGATCAGTCGAAAAACTAGTTTTAGTTAGAAAAACTGCAAACCTCGTATTTATAAGTTTTCTATGCTTTCACACAAATCCACCAAGTTTTATATATATATCCGACAACTATATAGTACAGCTGCCATGCAAAAGATAGTTCTGGAAAACAGTCTTGGTAAGAAAAACTTTTTTGTTTTATATTTCCATATTATATGCTACCACATTATTCTGCCAAGTTTGATTCAAATCGGATAACTATAGCGTATAGCTGCCATAGGAACGATCGGTCAAAATAGAAGTTCTAGTGAGAAAAACCTTTTTGTTTTCAATGGTGGCGTCTTTATACTTTCCAGGCATGAATATTATCTGTTTTTTAGAGTTTGATTAAAATCGGATGAGCCGAAGTTAGCTTCCTTCTATTTTTTTTGAACCGGTTCCGGAAAATTGATGTATTAAATAAATTCACCAATTTAAATTTTTTTTTTTGTTTAACTCGATATACCCACCGTTCTCGCGCTTGCCTGTTAAAAAAAAGCGAGTGCACCGACTGCAAGATATCCTCTACCAAGTAATGTAGTTCCTATGATTTTGATTTCCTAAGTTAGTATTGAGTTAACTTCTTCGGCTGAATATAATTTTGTGCGGCTTGACATGCATACAAAAACTTGTGGCCCTATATCTTATAGTCTGTTGTTAGATCGACACATTACAGAGAGTCTCTCTCAGTTTTTTGCCATTAAAAGATGGAGGAGGGGGAATTTTCCAAATGTGAAACAAACTTACATACATGCAAGAACTTGTAGCTCTATCTATTATAGTCTCTGAGATCGACACGTTCATACAGCCATGTCCGTCTGTCCGTCCATCCGTATGAACAAACAGATCTCAGAGATGGTAAGAGATAGAGGTTTGACTTGTATGGGACAAAAACTTCTTATACTTGCAGGCAGATCAAGTTTATTTTTTAATTTTCGCCAAGCCCCCTCCCGGGCCCCCCCCCCCCACCCCAATTTATAAAAAAAAACTTCATATCTCCCACTGTTTCGTACCTTCTACAGATAGTTAGCATTATGCATCGATTAGTCGTAAAAAGTATATTGTTAGCTCTACATAAAAAAAAAAAAATAGTCGTAAAATGATAGAGATCGGATGAGCGGTTCTCAAGTTATGAGCAACAAAGACCAGTTTAATTAATGTTAATTTTGCCATTTTCTTATGAAGATGAAATCGAATTTTTAGTTAAAGAGCTAGAAAATAATGAAAAAGTGGAAAATGTATAAATGGTGAACGACTTCAATGCACTTTTTGACGAAATTCAAAGGTTGCCTCAAAGTTCTAATGATTTGAAGTTTTGGGATTATCATTGTAAAGAACCTAAAAATGTCGCATTTGTTTTATTATCTGTTCCTGTAACACAAGTATCAGATGAGCGTGCCTTTTGTAGTACTGAATTTGGTTTATTCAAATTATTATTTAACTGTAAGGCCTACCAACGATAACGATAATAGTGAGCACTATCGATGGTTTGAACATCGTATGTGCCATCGATAGTTTGAACACCGATAGTATTCCACTACTATCGAAAAAATTAGCATTTGAATAAATAAACAACAAAAAAAATCATCAAGTGGACATGTCCACTTTTAAGTATTAAGTCTAGAATTTAAGGATACCATTATATACCGTTATATTAAGAGTTTAAACTCTAAAAATAAATAAACGAAATAAATAATTTTAATAAATAGCTGAAATCATTGGTCATTTAATACTGGTAGTACACATTATAATAACGGTATTATAGAAATATCCAGTTGATATTACAGCGGTGTATCATTGAACGTAAAATCATATCATAAACATATTAAAAAATTCTGATGTGATATTAAAAAAATGTTGCATTGGTACTACAATAGTACCCCTCTGATTTTTTAAAAATATATCTTTGATACTAATACCATGTCTTACAGGTATTTTGTAAATACAGCTTTGAAATTTCAAAAATATATCCTTGATATTAGCAAGTATCAAATTGTTGATCTGACAAAATATCACTTTCATATGTTCGAAATGTAAACGTCATATGTTCGAACTAATAAAGAAATAACAAGCTGGGTCAAATTATTTCAGAATTAGAAGGCCGATTTGATCTTTCAATCTAAAAATTATCACAGCTTGGTACTAAATATCGTGATCTTTTTTTATGTGCATGTTTCTATATTATCCAAGGATTTGCAAATAAAGAAGTCACATAATATTATAGGTAATTGATGACAAATTAAGAAATTTGTACTCTTACTCTGTTAAAATATTAAGTTCGCTGCGATACATTAATACAGGGTCACCACAATCGATTGTTTGCCAAATACACAAATATCTATAGTATCGATAGTGCCATCAATGTTTCCACAACATTATTCAGCGACCACGGGGTTAATGCCTTCCGATTTTAGGGAGGTTTGCAGCCCTGGTTTTACCATGATGGCTCCACTTGCCACAACTTAAAAAACAAAACCAACAAAGCTGGAACTGAACTCAATCTATTTCAACGATAGCCAAGAATGTTTCCATTGCAACTCTCTGGTAATATATATCATAACTGCTTAACAAGTTGTTGTACAGACGTCACCGAGCACGGAGATCATTAATATAAAACTATTTCAAAAAAGCTATTAAAATGTGTGAATCAAAGTTGTTTTTTCAAGTGAATAAAGAAAAATTGAATGTGTTTCTAAAAAGTTATTTAAGTTTTCTAATGTAACAACATTTATCAGGCACTCTGTATGATGATAATAATCTTGAAGAAATCGCTTTGTTGTTATCAAGATGACTATGGGTTTAACCGAACTAAACCGAACTGCGCCGTTTTTCCTGATGTTCGTTGTGCGGATTGGCTGGGCTCGATTAAATCTCTTAGAACATTTTGGGCTAAAACCAACTTCAAGTAAGGCAATTTCAATCATGTTCCGTAAACATTATTGAATTGTGTAATGTTTATGTCATAACTATACAAAAACTGTAAGGACAATTCCGTAACTGGGACAATGGTTACAACAATGAGCACTTCATAAAGGGTCGTTTAATAAGGCCGTATAGTAAGAACTCAATAACATTTTTATCAAAAAAGTACGAACCAATGACCCAACCTGCCCAAAATCAGTACATTTTTTTGGGCGCATTGGCACCTGATGAACCTCATGTGGGTTGGCGTAGAGCGCACAAATTTAAACAATTTGCAGTCAGTCTCAAGCTTTTCCCAGTTAGGGTATTCCTAGTTTGGCTTGCCAAAGTTGTCTTATGCCAAGTCAGTCTCATCATCATGATAAGCTTGTATCTGTTCTCTCGTCGTCTTCTTCTTCCTCAGATGGCTGCTTTCGCAGAATACATTAAAACCAGAGCCTGTTCTTAGCTTTCCAATGGTCAGTCAGAGAATCTGACTGGCAATTTTTGGGGGTCGCTTTGTTGCTCTTGGCCCTTGAAGAAGAAAGGTCTGCGCTGTGCACTTTAAATTGGTGCATGGCGATCTCCAAAAATTGACTCACACGCACAGCTTCCAGCGGCAAGAAACCAGTTTCCAGTTAAATTTCCATGGTGGTTTTTTCATATTTCTGTTTTGCAGGTGTTTGTCTGACTTTTGGGTATTTTTATTTTTCATGCTAATTTTGCTGTGGACGTCATTAGAGCGCTGGGGCAAAAACTGTGTGCGTCTTGTCTAATGGTGGGTGGTTGGGTGTTGGGCCTACGTTTTGCTTGAACGCTCATCGCGTTGCGCTTTCAAGGTAACTTTCGGTTGGCAGCTCCAGTTAAGTGCTTTTCGATTTAAGAACCGGAACCTTGATAACTCCAATAACCACCACGTGCTGACATTTCTCTGCAGTTCCCCGACATTTGACCTCAAGTCTTCAGCCATTTTATATGCCTCTGCCTAATTAAAAACACCTGCAGTTAGGCATGAATCACGTTGATCACACTTTGAATGGATTTGCACTGGGGAACTGTGTGTGTGTGCGCACTCTAAAAATACCCAAGAAGTCAACTCTCCTCACCCAGCATTTGTGGGGTGTACCTTTGCGACCGGTTTACTCGGATAAGGAACAACCGGCAAGGTTTTGGGTTGGCTCTCTTTTTGACCGGCTTCACTTTGTTGGTCAATTAGGTGCAGGAATTTTTTACGGACCCGTCCTACCGCTGCTAATAAATGACTAAGATGGGCGGAGAAGAAGGTTCCAAAAACAGTTTATGGCTTGCGGTTAATTAAAATTGCTCGTCCTCTTCTTTCACGACCAGTTGCCTGATAAGGAGTGAGCTCAAGTGCCCAAAATGCTCAGGTTGCTTTAATTATGCACTAACATTTTGAACAACAACTATAGCAAATATGCACAATTCCCTCTTAATTTAACTTTGAAATATAAATGTTGACAGAGACCTTTAAAAAACTACCGAAATGTACAATTTAGTTATTTCCAGAGATTAAAACAGAAACGAATAACGGTTTGGGTAACGGTTATATTACGGTTGTGGGACATCGGTTACGGTACTGGTTGCGCTTATTAACCTAATTCTGTTTCGGGTTTTGGTTACGCTTACGCTTATTACGGGTTTATATTATGAAATATCTTCTTTTTGATCCCCACTATAATCCGATACACCTAGTACTAAACAGTGTCCAAGTTTGTAAAGTATATGAGCTAGTCCAAAAATCCACACACAATTTTCAAAATGGTGTATCCTCTTGTGAACTGAACGGATATTTCCTTGCCAACATTTTCTCAAATGGTATATTGAGTTGTAATCTAAAGCCGAAGTGTTTTCTGTTATACGCCCACTTTTCCGATCACATAGAACTCTGTTTTGAATACAGTATGCCAACAAAACCGACCAAGCTTACGTAAATGTATACAGAGTAGTAACCGATACTTGAAGGCTGCCTGCCTTCAAAGTGTTTAAGAGCACATCAATCTTGTAATGGGCATTTGCGGCGCTGGGTAGGAGGCCTTGTCAAAAATATGTACATATATGTGTCTGTGGAATCAGACTATTAGCCTTGCTTTCACGAAATCCAGATCACTTTTAGGAATGTAACTATTACGTAATTGTTTATGGTCACCTGAAGTATATTGGCAGGTCCTAAGAGGAGGAGGCAGGATAAGAGAAATGTGCAGAAATGGAATCCCGAACATATTTGACTAGATATGAGCATTTTTGACCCCATTCACTAAAAGCCGCCTATAAAGAATATACATTTTTGATTAGCATCAACAGCCGTGAAGTCTGTCCATTTCTCTGTCTGTCTATTCGTCTGTCTGTATGAACGAAGAGATCTCAGAGATGGTAAGAGATGGTGGTTCATAGAGATCTCATCGTTCATAGAGAACGATTCTTATACTTCTTATACTTGCATTTTAATTTTCGCCCACGCCCCTTTCCGCCTCGCAATTTGGAAATAACGTCATATCTCCCACAGTTTTGTAGATAGATGGAACCTTAAACGCATATTTAGTAATAAAGATCGCTTGAACGATAGTCGAGTTATAAGGATATCAAAAAATGATGATGGGCTCTGAAGCCAGCCATTTTCCTCGTGGGCAGATTTTCCAAAATCGGGGAAACACGTGGCGAATAATTTCGCATACTATGCTTACAAACCAAGTTTCAAGTCAATCGGATGAAAAATCACATTTTTCCCTTAGTACGCACTTTCACCACTTACAGAAACTCCTGTCCAAATTTCAGCTTTCTATCTTCTACCGTTTAGGCTGTGCGATGATGGCCAATCAGTGAATCAGTCAGTCAGTCAGGAAACGTTCTTTTATATTTATAAAGATGTTCAACATTCGCGATTTTTTGATCGTTCGGTCTTCAACTTCTATTTAACCGTCAATATTGGCCGTCTATCTAATCTATATAATAATTTGTATATTTTTTGCATATTTTGCATGTTTTTTTTACATATTTTGCATATGGGATTTCCACCAAAAGGTCAACCTGTGCCAAAAAATTAAAAGTGGTTAAAAACACTATATTTTATCGAATTTTCATAGGAAAACAATCAAATTAAAATAATGTAAGCTAATCTTACATTTACTAATAACTCAATTTGATATATTCGGTTTCACGGCTGTGCTAGCGCAATTTTTCTCATTTTGACAATAAATTTGCTTAATTTTTTGGAAAAAAAGTGACGATAGATTACATGTACTTCGCTATCTAAAATCTTTCTGATGGTACAGAGCTACAAGCTATGGCAATGCAATTAACTGTAAGTTTTTGCTTCTCATTATAGCAGAAACCACTTTAATATAATGATGGAAAAAACTGTCCCGTGCGACATGTCCCGTGCGAAAATGCTTAAGCTCAAATTTAAAAAAAAACTGTAAATTATTTTTGGGTGAAATTAAAACCATTTTAAAAAGACATCAATGCACTCCATTCTAAAATTTATCGCATAAATATATTGCCTCAGGAGTCGCTAAAATCGGCTTTTGAATGATTTCCTGCGAAAACCACTTCTGTTTCTGTCCCGTACGAATGTCATGGTTTTTTCTTTTTTATCTTGAAAACAAAAATTTAATCCAAAATCAATCTTTGCACCAATTGTAGGGCTATTGAAGAGCTGTAAGTTAAGCCTATTGTGAAAGTAAAAATCCGCTGTATTTTAACTTTGTTTAATTGCGTACGATTGTCCCGTTCGACGTCATGGTAAAAAATGTACTAACATGTTAAAATATTTTATACAGTCTTAAATTGGCAACCTTTTTCTGATAAATTACAGAATTTTCGAAAAATTTTCAAAAAATCATTTTTTTCTTAAATCATGGATAACAACAAGTAAAACGAGTAATGTTTTGCTCTAAAAGCTTAAAAAAAACTTAATTGGCTGCTATTTTGGTGAAAAACTTGAGTATCTAATAAACAATGACAACAAAAAAGTCATTTTTTTTGGAAGTTCACACTTTTGGAGCCGTTTTGGAGGATGTAGAAGTGTTCAGATTGTAAAACCTTGTTGAGCCGAGTTGTTTGGTATCTCAAAAGCGTCTTTTTGCCGAAGAAAGTATGCGAAAAAATTCTGATTTTTTAAAAGTTATGCTCGAAAAAGTAAAAAATAGGTTTTTTAAGAAATACTACCGGAAAACATGATCTTTTAAAAATCTTTGTATAAGGAATTTATTCTGCGGACTGTCGGCTACAACTTTGCCGAAGACAGTTTGCAGCTATCACTAAAACTGAATGAGCTGTTTGCCCAAAACTAATGACACCTTTTTTTGGTTGGCACACCCAATTTCAAAAACTTTGAGGGTCCATAAAAAACGAGAGCGTAAGTTAAAGTCGGCTCTAACCGACTTCGATATACCCGTTACTCATGAAAAAACATGATTAACAGTGTTCCCGCGTTTCTTAGTGCGACCATCCAAAAAGTATGCAACATTTCTTTAGGGTGGTAGCGGGGAGGGCTTGGTTCACTTTTTTGCTTATAACTTGAGAACCGTTCATCCGATCTTTATTCTTTCGGCAAATCGATTCATTTTGCTAATTACTAACTATCTCTAGAAGGTACGAATCCTCTATCTTTAAAACTGTAGGAGATATAACTTTTTCCCAAATTGCGGGGGCGGGAGGGGGCGTGGCCAAAATTTGAAACAAACTTGATCTGCGTGCAGATAAAAGAAGCATTTGTCCCATACACCTCTATCTCTTACCATCTCTGAGATCTAGGTGTTCTTACAGACGGACGGACGGACGGACAGACGGACAAGGCTAAATCGACTCGGCTGTTGATGCTGATCAAGAATATATATACTTTATATGGTCGGAAATGATGCCTTCTGCCTGTTACATACATTTGCACGACTTTAGTATACCCTTTTTACTCTACGAGTAACGGGTATAAAAAGAGCTTCCAATCTAGCCAAACGCTGATAGGGATTTACTCAGTTCGGGTAGCACTATCGATTCCGCATAGTGGTGCTTGGTAGTTTTGAAAAAAGTTGAAATTTGTCGCACAGTGTTATTTAACTAGTATAAATCCAAATTTTCACCTCAATCTGCCTTCATTTAAAAAGTTTCATAAAATCCGTTGTCTAGTGATGACACTTTCTGTTTCCAGAGAGTAGCGAGTAATGGTTTTTTTTTTTTAATACCAAATTACTTCGTGAGGAATTTTTAAGAAATGAAGGCCAAAATGAAACAACAATTTTGTTTGGAAGAAATTACATTTCCACCAATGAAATGAAGCTTCATTTCTCAAAAATGAAAAGAAATAAAGAAAGTGATGTCATTTCTTACCTACAAATTGTTTTTTCATTTTGGCCTTTATTTCTTTCATTTCTTAAAAATTATGTCATTCTCCACAAAGGAATTTGGTATTTTTTAAAAAAGTACTCGCTTCTCTCTGGCATTACTCGCTACTCGCTGAAAACAGAAAGTGCCATTACCAATAATTTGATAATTTGAATTTAAAAAGTAGGCGCAATTTTGTACAACCGCAAAAAAGTCTTGCGGTATTTCCCCAAGCTTGTCTTTGCAAGCGCGTAGTTCTAGTTGTATTCGTCGCATCGGTTCACTGTAGAGGTTTTTGGAAAGCTCTTTTCACGCGCTCACACGTGTTTGTTTTATTGTTGTTTGTTTTTAGTCGTTCGTGAGTTATGGCGTCGCAAACATGGAGCAAAATAAAGAGAAAATACGGCATATTTTACAGTACTACTGTGATAAAGGCAAAAATGCATCTCATGCTGCCAATAAAATTTGTGCAGTTTATGGACCCGATACAGTTTCCATTTCCACCGCACAACGATGGTTTCAACGTTTTCGTTCTGGTGCAGAGGTGATCGAAGATGCGCCACGGTCCGGAAGGCCTGTCGTCGAAAATTGCGATAAAATCGCTGAATTGATCGAAAGAGACCGGCATAGTAGCAGCCGTAGCATCGGCCAAGAGCTGGGCATGAGTCATCAAACCGTTATAAACCATTTGAAGAAGCTTGGATTCAAAAAGAAGCTCGATGTATGGGTGCCACACGACTTGACGCAAAAAAACATTTTTGCCCGTATGGATGCATGCGAATCGCTTCTGAATCGCAACAAAATCGGCCCGTTTTTGAAGCGGATGGTGACTGGCGATGTAAAGTGGGTCACTTACGACAACGTGAAGCGCAAACGGTCGTGGTCAAAAAGCGGTGAAGCTGCCCAGACGGTGGCCAAGCCTGGATTGACGGCCAGGAAGGTTCTTCTGTGTGTTTGGTGGGATTGGCAGGGAATCATCTACTATGAGCTGCTCCCCTATGGCCAAACGCTCAATTCGGACCTGTACTGCCAACAACTGGACCGCTTGATTGCAGCACTCATGCAGAAGAGGCCGTCTTTGATCAACAGAGGCCGAATTGTCTTCCATCAGGACAACGCCAGGCCACACACATCTTTGGTGACGCGCCAGAAGCTCCGGGAGCTCGGATGGGAGGTTCTTTTGCATCCACCGTATAGTCCGGATCTCGCACCAAGTGATTACCACCTATTTCTGTCCATGGCGAACGAGCTTGGTAGTCGGAAGTTGGCCAAAAGAGAGTCCTGTGAAAATTGGCTCTCCGAGTTTTTTGCCAATAGAGAAGCGAGCTTCTATAAGAGGGGCATTATGAAGTTGGCATCTCGTTGGGAACTCGTCATCGAACAAAACGGCGCATATTTGACTTATATCTCATTATTATAACCAATTTTATGAACAATTGAAAATTCAATAAAAATACCGCAAGACTTTTTTGTATATAAATTAATCAAAATAGTTTTTTTCTGCTGATGATAATGATGAATGATAAGAAATGAAGCCAGTGGAAATAGGCTATAATTCATTGACTGATTGTTAATGTACGCCTAGTCCGAACGGTAAGAGATAAATAGTAGGCTGTTACCCTGTTTATACACTAGACTGGCCTTTAAAATTAGATTTCAAAATACCGGGCGGAAAAAGTTTTGTTTTTGTGTGGGACTCTGATTTGTGCTTTTGCCCGGGCGGTAAAACTATCGTGTTGGTCCAATTAGATATAAGAAAAAGTTTGGCTGCGATCACACTACATTTAATGGACGTGCTCTCGCCCTAAAAACTAAAAATTTTAAATATACTGCCAATATATGAAATGAATTTCGGATTTAATCTCAAAAAATTTTTTTTTAATTTTAAGTGGATTTTTTCTTTATATCCATTAAGGGGAATACCATAGGAACATTTTAAGTATTAATGTTGAATATTTTGAGCGTAGACTTGGATAGAATCATAGCAAAACCGCCAATTTTTCAAATTTTTTTTTCTGTGGTGAGTTGCCGTTTTTTCATTCGGTAGGTAATCGGTTAAATAAAATTTAAAAAAAAGGTTCGACAACTGTTTGTGATGAAATAAAACTTATTTTTAATAAATTTCGAAAACGGATTTGATGAAGTTGAGTGCTTTCTCCGAAAATAATGATTAAAATCGGTTAAATAGTTTTCAAGAAATAAAGGTCAAAAAATATCAAAAAACTTCAAGTAAATTATTTTAACAGTCACTTTTTGGAAAATTGCGAACATTTTATAACTTTTTTTGAAGTTTTTCGACTAAAAGAAATGAAAAACTTAAAATTTTTAAAAATACGATGAACAATTTTTTCATAGAAGAAGTACGGAGAAAATAATTGAAAAGATTCTGCTTGAAAGTTTTACAGGATGTTTATAAGACCCTAATCAAACGTTAACGCAAATAAAACGAGAAGGCCAAGCTAACTTCGTCTGTGCCGTTTTTATACCCTTGCAAATGTTTTAATATATTAGAGTTTCAGAACGCTAGCATCAAAACAAACAATTTTTCTAAATAAAACCCATTTTTCGACCGATGGTTCCTATCCCTCTCCCTTTTTTTTTTTTTTTCCTTCGGGAGGTCGTGGTTTCTATCCCCCCCCACTCTAATAATAAGGCAGCTATAAGATATAGTCATCCGATTTTGACCAAAACTTGCAAAACTGTGTGAAAGCATCTAATATGAATAAACGCTGAGTTGGGAGTCGTGAACATTAAAAACAAAAAAGTTTTTCTCACTAAAACCTATTTTACGTCCGATTGTTCCTATGGCAGCTATAAGATATAGTCATCCGATTTTGACCAAAACTTGCAAATTGGTGTAAAAGCATCTAATATTAATAAATGCTGAGTTGGGAGACGTTAACCTTAAAAAACAAAAAAGTTTTTCTCACTAAAACCTCCTTTTCGACCGATATTTCGATGCTATAAGCTATAGATATAGTCATCCGATCAGTCTGTTCCGATATATTAGCAGTGTGCAGTAAAAAGAAAACTCTGTACAAAGTTTTAGCTCGATAGCTTTAAAACTGAGAGACTACTTCGCGTAGAAACAGACAGACAGACGGACTGACAATGCTTAATCGACTCAGCTCGTCGTCCTGATCAAGAATATATATAGTTTATAGGGTCGGAAATGAATATTTCTATGCGTTGCAAACTTCTGGGCAATATTATAATAACCTTTGCAAGGGTATAAAAGTCGCATGTATGCGATTACACATTTATTTGTATGGGCCAAAATGTAAACTTGGAAATTCAATTACAAGAGAACCGCGGGTGACCGCGGACTTTTTAATTATTTCGTAGAATTACGATTATTCAGTAAATATTCAAAAACTAATTACTTGTACAATTACTTAGATAATTGTATCTTGAAGGGTGATTATTGGCTTATTATTATTATCTACTCAAGACGCCATGCCATATCCGATTTTTCGTTTGAAAACTTAATTGTCATGAAGGCCAGCTTGAATTTAATGGATAATATGAAATAAACTTGTTATTATTTTTAAACAAAAACATGTAATAATTTAGTAATTTAAGTAATTTAATTTTACACCTTAAAATTCATAAATAATTTAACATTTCAAGCACAATTACTCAATAATCGCCGTTTACAGCTACAATTATCTAAGTAATTGTAAAAGTAATTAGATTTTGCAATATTCACTGAATAATCGTAATTCCAAGTTACAATTACGATTATCAAGAAATAGTAATTAGGAATTGCTATCAATTATGTGAAAAATGGTAATGGTAATAGTAATTCAAGTTTACAGCTCTGGTACAGAGTATATTACAGTCTGGCTTGACCGACTTTCTCACTTGTTTATTACATATTTGACAAAAAGCACATATGGACTAATCCAGCGTTGGGAACGTTACATTCGTACGCAAATTTGCTTGTCAAAATTGTCACAGCTGGCGTTACATTGGTATATTTTAATGAAATGTTTTGCAAAATGCAGTTCTTTGGGAGTAATTTCAAACCTATTTTAAAAAGTAAAAAGTTACCTGCTTATGGAAAAAGGTTATGCTTGCTTAAAATTCCGACCATTTCAATCCAGCTTTCAAAAGAATGATAAGTCGTCCCGTTATTTAAAAATCTTAATTTTTGTCTGCAATTTTCCATCAAGCCAAACTGTGTAAAAAAATTTTATTATTCATCCGATTGATTGAAACTCGGTTTGTAAGGATATAATACAAAATAATTTAAAATGTAATTTTCCCATGTCGGAAAATCTGTTCCCCAGGCGTGAAAATGCACGAACAATTCAGCATGAAAAAAAATATTTTTCATTCGATTGGCTTGAAACTCAGTTTGTAATGATAAAATTCGAATTCATTTGTGATTTCATTTTCCGATGTTGAAAATACCGATTTTGCAGGTTTTCCCTCGAAATTAATCAAATATTAATATTATTTAAACACACTTTTTTGTTACATTGAGGTTATGTTTTTCGGACTCTCCACAACCTAGATCAATTTAAAGCCCAGATTCCGATTCAGCAGGCAAAAATCCATTAAAAACACCATCTTTTACCTTATCATATCAGAATAAAATTTTGAAGTATTTTCATGCCATTGCGGACGTCACACACTTTGCCATTAATATTTTTCAAAAAAATGAGTAATCAAGGTTTTTTTTTTTTTTTTATAAATTTAAAAAACTCTGTTTTCCCTGCTTACCCTGTTTTCTGTTTCGTTCTTTGGGAGTACTTTCAAACCCAATTTAAAATAAAAGGCTATGTGTTTCTGAAAAAAAGTTATGCTTGTTTAAAGTTCCGTTGCGGACGTTACAAAAAATGTGCATTTCCACATTCTTTAGCGAATTTTGGACAATAAACAAAAAAAAGTCTAATTACAAACAATTAGGTCGAATGAGCGACCTTTTCAACCCAGCTTTCAAAAGAATGATAAGTCGTCCCGTTATTAAAATATCTTAATTTTTGGTCTGTTGCTGACGTTACACGTTTTCCATTAAGCCAAACTGTGTTAAAAAATTTTATTTTTCATGCGATTGACTTGAAACTTGGTTTGTAAGCATAGTACGCGAAATAATTCGACACGTGTTTTCCAGATTTTCGAAATTCCGCCCTCGAGGAAAGCGGCTGGAAAATTCAGCATGGAAAAATAAAATTATTTTACATCCGATTGTTTTTAAACTCGGTTTGTAAGGATAAAATTCGAATTCATGTGTGATTTCATTTCATTCGATGTTGGAAATACCGATTTTGCTAGTTTGCCCACGATATTTATCAATTATTAATATTATACTAATATTATTTAAACACACTTTTTGTTACTTTAAGGTTATGTTTTTTTGGATTCTACACCACCTAGAGCAATTTAAAGCCCAGATTCAGATTCAGCAGGCAAAAATCCATTATAAACACTTATTTCCGCCTCATAATATTAAAAAAAATTTTGTTGAGTATTTTATTTGCGGACGTTACACATTTTGGCATTAATTTTTGTCAAAAAAATGTGTAATAAAGGAATATTTTTAAACACAGTAAGCCGATTTTTTAGTTTAAATTTTTAATATGGGCAATTCTCTGATGTCGAATGCGACATTTGTACGCAATCAAACTGAAAAAAACATGTCCCTAGATTTTTTTTATTTTTTTTAAATGCGAATTTTATAGCTCTTGGTTAGCACTATAATCTGTGTTAAGATCGATTTTGGGCATTTGTTCATTTTCAAGATAATCACAAAAATGTAAGGCATTCGCACGCGACACAGACAGAAGTCACTTTTTCGAAAACTAGCTCAAGCACTGATTTCAGCGAAACATGATGGAAAATTGTAATGCAATTAATTTTAAAATGTTATGTATTGATTGTTCTTAATAATGCATTTCGTTTGACTTCAAAATATTAAGCAGTTTTTTTTTAAATTGAATTTGAATCACTGTCGCACGCTACATGTCGCACGCGACATTTTCTTCCATCATAATTTTTATGTGGTTTCTGCTATAATGCGAAGCAAAAACTTACAGTTTATTGCATTGCCATAGTTTGTCATGGTTCCTTATGCATTTATGTATACCCCTTTGTACCAGTTGAACGATTGTAGATAGCGAAAGTAAACGTAATCTATACTCACTTTTTCCCAAAAAATTAAGCAAATTTAATGTCAAAATGAGAAAAATTGCGCTAGCACGGCCGTGAAACCGAATATATCCAATTGGGTTATTAGTAAATGTAATATTACCGTACATAAGTTTAATTTAATTTTTTCCCCATGAAAATTCGATAAAATATTGTGTTTTTAACCACTTTTAATTTTTTGGCCCAGGTTGACCTTTTGGTGGAAATGCCCATATATAGCAGATATCTTACAAATATAATGATTACCTTAAATTAAAGAAAATGAAACAAATTTTAAGTTTAGTTAAGCCCAAAATACTAAAACGACTGTTTTTACCGTTTTTTTGACCAATTAAATAACCCTTTTTTTCAAGAATTAATACAAGCAAGAGATATGTGTAGGTTTGCATCTGCCAAGAACAAACAATGACCACAGTACAACAATATTGCTTACATATTTGAAAGCTATTATTCCATTAACAAACATTTGGATTTTGGACAACTTTAAATTTCTGCCCTAGGTTTAAAATTTTTTGGATTTGCCCATATGTATCCTATTATTCTATTGGATTTCGGGCAACTTTAAATTTCTTCCCTTGGTTTAAATATTTTCGGATTAGCCCATATGGGCATTTCCATCAAAAGGTCCACCAAGACCAAAAAATTTAAAGTGATTAAGAGCACTCTGTTTATCCTATTTTCAAGGGAAAACAAATAAATTGAAGTAATGTAAGCTTATCTTATTTTTATTCATAACCCATTTCGAAATATTTGGTTTTACGACCTCGCTAAAGCAATTCTTCTCATTTGGACATTAATATTGCACGTTTTTTTTATAAAAGTGACTTTCGATTGCCTTTAATTTTGTTATCTAAAATCTTTCTGAGGCGACAAAGGATTTAACGAGAAAGCCAAGCTAACTGTATCTGTGCCGAAGATTTTGTCCCCCTCCAAATGTTCTAAAATCTCCGAGTTTAAGAATGCAAACAAATTTTAACCAAAACTTAAGATACTACATATGTATATTAGGCTGTCCCAATACATAAGGAAAACATTTTTTTTTAGCGAAATCAAATACGCGTACCCTCTATTTTTATTCCATTTGACCTCATTAACTCAAAAAATAAATACAGTATGTCAAGAAAGCGTTTTGACACAGGAAAAAAATTCACATTTTACACTTTAATCCAAAAAAAAGGGGCTTCTATAAATATTAAAATGTTGTCCTTATTTTATTCTAATTCTGTATCGTCCCTAGAACTAGTGAGACAGAGATTTCTGTGACACCCCCGATTATAACTGTTTTGACTTAAAAGCAGAGATTAAAAACGTTACCGAAACCGTAACCCTTAACCGCTAAAAACACTTAAAAATTTGTAACCAAAACCGTAACCGACAATTTTTTTTTCTTATAACCTTTATGATCATAAGCTGTTATTAGAACCGAAACAGAAACAAATATACGGGTTAATTTCGGTTTTCCTCTACCAGTAAAAATTTCGATAAACGTAAGTCAGTGCCGGGACAGAAAAGTGGGCTTGTGTTAGCGAGCAAGTAAGCTCTCTCCAGACTACAACTTTCATGCAATTGTGTTCACCGATTTACAAAACCATAAGTTTGGCTCGCGTTTACATTAAAACATGAGTGACAACAAGTGAAACAAGCCATGGACAGGACAGAAAAATATGCCCTTCTCTTTCTGACACTCTGTTATGTGTGGTCGGCTCTGAAGTAAATTTATGTATGCACAACGAACAGTGGCTTAGATAGCTTTTTGCAATGGGGGGTGATGAAGTTGAAATTTTATAAATTTTTAAATTTGTGGGTCTTTAGAATATTATTTATTGGTATCTTATTTATTTACTTATTTCTTTTATTCACTTATTCCGATTTTTGAACTAAATGGGGGGGGGGGGGGGATTGATCACCCTAATTACCCCTCTATCTACGCCACTGACAACGAACATTTCACATGAATTCATTGCGCCGCACTATTGCTGACGGCCACAAAGAAAAGAGAGCAAACGAGAAAGAGTGCGTGCAGCTAACCAAAATCTTTACCACCCTCATCTTTCCATATACATATGTATGTGATCTTACGCTGGATACTGGATACGACTTCTGCTCAAATTTGGCATCAGCTTCTGACTCTGATTTTTTCTGTAACCTTAGGTTCTACATATCTGGGTTCAATGTTAATTTGAAATCAAAAACAACTCAGAATTGGCCAAACTATAGTCTCACGAGATTGAATTTAGAGAACCAAGTCTGTTCGAGAATAATGCTTACCTATGTGCAATATTTCTTGATCCGAGAAATAATGTGTCTTTATCTGCCGACCAGAAAATTAACTGTATTAAATTGTTGGACAACCATAATTTGATTGATTTATCAGGGAAAACAGTCCACATCCAAGTTGGTCGGAAATTTCCAGCAATTCTACTTAAAAACAATCTGACATCTTCATTAAAAATGTGGCTTGACAGAGGACACATATTGGAACGGTCGGAAAAAGTAAATCAATATTTCCAGATCTTTTTAAATTATTAAAAGTTTTGCTAGCAGTATCACCCACACAAATAAGTGTTGAGCGTTTGTTTTCAGGAGAAGAATTTATAATAAATCCCCGCTTTTGTCCCCGAACAGTAAGCGGAAAAAAACGATCGGCCAAAACAGTAACCGTAGCCCAAACCGTTATTCGTTTCGGTTTTAATCTCTGCTTAAAAGTAAAAAATTTAGAGGGTATGAGCGTTGGGACACCCTAACATAAATAGATACCGCATCCCAAACCAATATAAATATAAATATAAATATATATAAATCTTTGCTCTCAAAGCAAAAATTGGATCCAATGTCAGCTCCCAAAATCAATAGTTTTTTGTTTCATATGCGTCATCTTCAATATTTCTAAATCTTTGCTAAAACCCATTTTCCGACCAATGGTTCCTATGGCAGCTATAAGCTATAAACATCCGATTTTGACCAAAATTAGATAATCTTTGCGAAAACATATAGTATTAGTATAGGCCGAGTTTGGGGAAACTAACATTGAAAACGAGAAAGGCAAAGCTAACTTCGTCTGTACCGAAGTTTTCATACACTTGAAATAGCTTGTCTCAACGGTTAGCGACTTCGACCAAACTTCGCAGATCTGCTTAAAAACATTACATATTACCCATGACCGTGTTTGAGAGCAGTAATATTGAGAACAAAACAGTTTTTCTTACTAAAAACCATTTTCCGAACGAACATTTGTATGGCAGCTACAAGAAGTAGTCATCCGATCCGGTCGGTTCCGACATATTAGCAGCGTGCAGTAAAAAGAAGACTCTGTGCAAAGTTTCAGCTCGATAGCTCCAAAACTGAGGGACTAGTTCGCGTAGAAACAGACAGACGGACAGACGGACGGACAAAGCTTAATCGACTCAGCTCGTCATGCTGATCAAGAATATATATACTTTATGTGGTCGGAGATGATTCCTTCTATGCGTTGCAAACTTCTGGGAAAAATTATAATACACTTTTCAAGTGTGTAACAAACAAGTTATTCTCTCCAAGACCCATTTTCCCACCGAAGGTTCCTATGGCAGCTATAGGATATAGACATCCGATTTTGACCAAATTATGCAAAACTGTTTAAACTGTTTCGAGGCTGTTTTATGGAGCTTTTTTAAAAAAAATCTTATTTGAAAACGCAAAGAGTTTTTCCAATTCTGTTTGTTTTATTATGCTACAAACAGATTAAAGTAAACAAACAAAATTTTACTGCTTTGATACGAGGGCTGTTCCAAAAATTATCGGCCGTCAAAGTGGGTGTCAAACAAAAAAGGTAATTGTGCTGGCGGCCATGATTCCACGTCTCCAGGATGTCTGAAATGAAAAGTAAAAACGGAGTTATATGCCGATTTTTTGCCTTTTTTTGTAGTTTAGATTGAAAAATAAATAGTAAATAGTTTTTTTTTTAAATTATGATTGAGGTTCAGATCAGAATGGTGACAATTCTGCGTCGATTTCAGTTTTAATCATCAAAATCGGTTCAGTGTAACTGGAGATATCATGGCCGCCAGTTCGAAAAACGTGGTTTCGAGATATAAGCGTTTAAAGTTCCTTTTTGGGGAAATAACAAAAAAAAATCAAAAATGAAAAAATACAGTTCTAGAATGGTGACAATTCTGCATCGATTGCATATTATTTCATTAAAATCGGTTTAGTAGAACTGGAGAAAAGTGGCTTGGCAGTCCGAAAAAATTGCATAGAAAGTAACCAAAAATATTGCAGATATTATATACTTACAGATATTAGTCGGCTATGCCAGCTGCATACAGCAGACCTTCCACATCTTCAAAAAACACTGTTTTCAGGAGCAGCTCCCTCTGCTCTGCGTGCCATTCTGCCTTCTTTAGATACGCCGCAGCTCTAGTTTCTGAGCGGATTAGTCAGTCTAAACATTGTGTAGCATAGCCTTCAATAATTATCGATTAAAAGTCGATTAATAATCATTATCGATCTGAGGCGACAACATGTAACCATACAAATTAAAGAACCAGCCGATATTTTACAGCTTTATTTACCCGAAATTTATTTAGTCAAAAATTTCTTGTTTTTATCGAAGACCATGTTTGACTAAAAAGGCTATATCTTCTAAAGTATTTCGAATTTCAAAAAATCCTTTGGGGCGATATTCTTAACTATCCAAGCTATAAAAAATGCAAAAAAAATCGAAAAAAAAATTTTGCACATGGAGAATACCCCCTTAATAATTGCTGAGTTTGGAGACGTTACTTACTAAGACCCATTTTTCGACCGATAGTTCCTGTGACAGCTATAAGATATAGTCATCCGATTTTGACAAAAACTTCCAAATCTATGTAAAAGCGTATAATATTAATAATCGCTGAAGTGGGAGACGTTAACATTAAAAACAAAAAAGTTTTTCTCACAAAGACCCACTTTTCGACCGATAGTTCCTATGGCAGCTATAAGATATAGTATAGCAGTGTGCAGTAAAAAGAAGACTCTGTGCAAAATTTCAGCTCGATAGCTTTAAAACTGAGAGACTAGTTCGCGTAGAAACAGGCAGACAGACGAACAGACAGACAGACGGACGGACAAAGCTAAATCGACTCAGCTCGTCACCCTGTCAAGAATATATGGGCATTTCAAAAAAAAAGGTCCACCTGGGCCAAAAAATTTAAAATAATTAAAAACACTATATTTAATCGAATTTTCATAGGGATACAATCAAATTGAAGTAATGTAAGCTAATCTTACATTTACTAATAACCCAATTGGATATATTCGGTTTCAAGGCCGTGCTAGCGCGATTTTTCTCATTTTGACATTAAATTTGCTTAATTTTTTGGAAAAAAGTGACTAGATTACATGTACTATCTAAAATATCTAAAATCTTTCTGATGGTACAAAGGGCTATACAAGAATGCATAAGAAACCATCAGAAACTATGCCAATGCAATTAACTGTAAGTTTTTGCTTCGCATTATAGCAGAAACCACATAAATATGATGATGGAAAAAATGTCGCGTTCGACATGTCACGTATCAACAGAGATAAAATTTTTTTACAAGAAATGTACTCAAGTTTTTAAAATCAAATAATATACATTTCAAAGAACTTTTCATTCATAAGATATTAAGATTATTTGGGCTTAGTTATTGTGTTAGGTTTCGCAAAGCTTTGTCTTTATATAGCTACTCGCGAAAACCACTTCTGTTTTTGTCACCTTCGAATAGCTACCAATTTTGTCATTATTTTGGAAACCGAATTTCACTTGATATACACTTTAACACTAATTAAAGTGCTTGCTAAGAGCTATATTATACAGTAAAAACGAATTAAAAATTCGATTGAATTTGACTTTTTTCCATTATCAACGGTCACAGTGCGACAGAATGGAAATGCCCATATATAGTTTATAGGGTCGGAAATGAATATTTCTATGCGTTACAAACTTCTGGGCAAAATTATAATACTCTTTGCAAGGGAGTAAAAAAACCACTTCTCAACGATGCTCGAAAGGAAGCACAACTTCGATTTGCTTGAGAACACATGACGTGGAACAAGGAGTGGAAGGCGGTAGTCTTCTCGGACGAAAAGAAAGTTCAACCTCGATGGACCGGATGGCTATAATTACTATTCCCACGATATGCGAAAGGAAGAATGTTTTTATACACTTGAAAAGTGTATTATAATTTTGCCCAGAAGTTTGCAACGCATAGAAGGAATTATCTCCGACCACATAAAGTATTTATATTCTTGATCAGCATGACGAGCTAAGTCGATTTAGTTTTGTCCGTCCGTCTGTCTGTTTCTACGCGAACTAGTCCCTCAGTTTAGAAGCTATCGAGCTGAAACTTTGCACAGAGTCTTCTTTTTACTGCACGCTGCTAATATGTCGGAACCGACCGGATCGGATGTCTTCTTGTTGTAGCTGCCATACAAATGTTCGTTCGTAAAATGCGTTTTTGTGAGAAAAACTGTTTTGTTCTCAATATTACTGCTCTCAAACACGGTCATGGGTAATATGCAATGTTTTTAAGCTGATCTGCGAAGTTTGGTCGAAGTCGCTAACCGTTGAGACAAGCTATTTCAAGTGTATCAAAACTTCGGTACAGACGGAGTTAGCTTTGCCTTTCTCGTTTAAGTCGTCATCACTCATGTGCAGGTCTAGTAATGGTGTGGGGAGATATATCGTTTTATGGAACATGCGAGCTCTAGTTTGTCACCAGATGAACGCAAATGTGTACAAGACTGTGCTCCAAAAGGCTTTTCCATAGTTTTCGGAGATTTATGGTCATATTCCATGAACGTCCCAACATGACAACGCTCCCATCCATACCGCTTAGGTTGTAAAACTGTGGATTAAAGATCAAAACGTCAAATTGCTCAAGTGGCTGCCTTACTCCCCTGACGTTAACATTATCGAGAACATTTGGGGACTTTTGTCCAGTAGAGTAGGAGAGTATACGAAGGAGGAAGACAATTTAGTGACTCTTGGACCCTAGTTGAAGCAATTACAAAGGCCTAGTCTAATGCTAATATCTAATTTATAATGCGTTTTTTACAAAATTTATCAAAATTTACGGAAAAATGTTACATATATTACATTTATTACCTAAATAAGCAAAAGCATAGCCAGAACTCATGGTTTATATATGGCTCATAATAGTAAAATTTCGACATTTTTCTTTAAAAATGTTAATTTGAAAACTAAGAAAATCGTGGTTATTGACCAGGTTATATGTAAAACTCAAAAGCAGTACGGAAAACCTGATTTTTTGGGAAAAATAGACTAGCGCAACCTCTAAACGTCTTCCGAAAAATCTGGTTAAAAAACTCAAAAATTAAATTTATAATTATTAAGTTACAATTATAATTGTTAATAATTATTAAATTTTTCGCACAAGAGAAAGGGACCTACAGTTACCCGCCGAATCCGAACGGCAAAGTTTGAGAATTTACTTTTTCATGGCTAGATTACTTCACAGCTGGAGCCACTAGCTGGTGAAGGTGACCGTATGTGTAAAAGCAATTTTTCTAAAGAAATAAAAATACTTTTATTATTAGATGTTCAGAGACGGGATCGAACCCACGACCTCCCGCCCAGCAGTCCAGCACCCTAACCGCTGGGCCACAGACGGCCACAAAAAAAATGCATGTGCACCCCTGAAAATACAAGAAAAGTTTTTTTTTGACATCATTAAATTTTTTTTTCAGACTCTTTCATTATGGACTTGGTGGATTAGGTGCAAGTGAATTTTTGTGCATTCCACAGACAAGAATTAACTATTACAAATATTTTTGTCTCATAATATTTAAAAACCGAAATGTTAAAATATGACGTTTGTTGTTTCGGTTGGATACCCTGATTGAAAAAAGTAGAGGGAAGCTAACTTCGGCTCGACCAAAGTTTATATTCCATTGGAGCATGATATATGCCTGCCAGTTCGTTATATGGCAGCTATACGATATATTCATCCAATTTTGGTCAAACTTTCCGAAATCGTGTCGAAACAGATTATGTATATTCATAAGTAGAAATAGTAGAATAAGTATAAAGACTCTACAAGTGAGAACAAAAAAAGTTTATTTCACTAGAACTATATTTTCGACTGATCGTTCCTATGGCAGCTATATGCTAGTCATCCGATTTGGATCAAACTTGACCGAATTGTGTTTTAGCATATAATATTGATTACTTACAAGTTTGGGAGCGATAGGATTGAAAACAAGTTTTTCATACTAAGACTTTTTTCAGACCTATCTTTGGTATGGCAGCTATACTACATAGCTGCCAGATTTTCATAAAACTTGCTAAAACTGTATGAAAGCATAGAGAACTTATAAATACGACGAAACGTTTGCATGGAAAACATAAAAGTTGTTCTTTCTAAAACTAGTTTTTCGACCGATTGTTCCTATGGCAGCTATATGCAATAGTCATCTGATCCGGCCGGTTCCGACAAATGTGCAGCGTATTTGTACCAAGCATCTTCGTGCGAAGTTTGGTTAAGATAGCTTTTAAACTGAGGGAAGAGATTGCATAGAAACAGACGAACATGGCTATATCGATTCAGCTCGTCATGCTGATTAATGAAATATATATGCTTTATGTGGTCGGAGATGCTTCCATCTATGCGTTACAGACATCCGGCAAATTTTAATATAACCTATCCAAGGGCATACAAAAATATTTTACTTGACCATGACTTTTAGCTAAACTTTTGAGACTATTGCCTTGACTCTTTGAATCCTGTATGCACTTTATCTCGATTAGTTTTGGTCACATATACATATCGGATGGATATTATTTGGTTTTTTTAAATACGTTATACAAAATGGACGAGATCAAGCTAGTTGTGTTTGGGGGAAAAGGATCTTGTGCCCATGTCGGGAAACCACCAAAATAGGGTGGTTCAATGGTATTACTTCCTTATACGTTTCGAAGGCTAAAGCAAGTAACAATAAGTTCCTCTGGTGTAGACTTTAAGAATGACTGAAATGAAATGAATGTTCAGTAAAATAACAAGAGCTTAATCAAAATGAAGCCTATTTTGAAGTGTGCGCATGATTTAGGACCGATTTCACATCTTCTACATAAAGCTATTTGTCAATTAAGCTAACAAATTACAGAAATAAATTTGCGATTATCTAAACCATAGCACCTATCTCAAGGAAGAGAAAACGGCACTTAGTAGAGAAATGAAAACAAGAAAGCAAAGCTAGCTTCGTCTGCGCCGAAGTTTTACTAGGATTCAACAGTTAGGACAAAATAAGTGTAACAATTTTGCATACTTTTGAGCCTTATCATCCAGCAGTTTCAAGGAATTATATACCTATAGACTATCTACCTATAGTCAACATCAAAGTCAGCTGGTGCGCAAATAAAAGTTTCAAACAAACGGACCTTTTCCTTAATCACAGCAACAAAAACGTAATAAAACAGCATGTGAGCATCTCTGTCTTCCAAGTGTTGTATTATCTCATTTCCACCTCCTTACTACAGCTCGGACATCTGTACACACACACACCAACTCATGTTGGTTTGGATTATATTATTAAAAGTAATCAAAAAAAGATGCGGTTTTTGTTTTTAAATTGTAGACACCGGCTTAGGCTGCAACGCCCTCGCCCAGGACACGAACATTTTTATTCAGAACGCAACATCTTCTCCTTCTGACGCTGCAGCTTCTTCTTGGAGAGCTTCTTCTTTGTGGGCTCATCGTCGGTTGTCTTGGAGACAACCTCCTCCTTCTCGGTGAGGATGACCTCAACGTGGCATGGCGAAGACATGTAGGGATTGATGCGACCATGGGCACGGTATGTACGACGACGCAGGCACTGAGCGCGATTCACCTGAATGTGATCGACTACCAAGCGATCGACATCCAATCCCTTGTAGTCTGCATTGGCCTCAGCGTTGCGCAGCAACTGAAGCAGGAATTCGGCGGACTTCTTGGGCCAGCGACCCTGTGTGGTCTTCCACTGCTTGGCCTGGGCGCAACGACCGACACCACCGTTGAAACGGCGGAAGGGCACGCACTCCTTCTGATCCACAACAGCCTTTAGGAAACGCTGAGCACGACGAAGGGGCATACGCTTGATGGCCTGCGCAGTCTCGTGGGTATTCTGTGTTTGGGAGATAAAATAGAAAAGATGTTAGTTAAAAATTAAATTTGTGAGTCAATAGAAAAAGAAGCAAACATTCGCTGACACAAAAGAAGTAATAGTAGAAACCGAAGGTCCGCCCAAGGTTAGTATAATTAAATGAAGGAATCGTTGGCTTATTTTAGGAAATATTTTTAAGAACTAGAAATGGTAGCAGCCGATCTTGCCGACACATTGCTTACCATCCCAAAACAGATGTGCCAAGCTACAGGTAGAGACCAGCTCATGGTTGAGCAGCAGGCCGCTGTTTTAGCAAGGCTGAAGAGTTATTCTAGGGCACACACGCATACAAAACAGTTGAACATGGCATGTGGTCACAACCGTCCTAGGCATGCCCGGTCTTAAATATCATTCAAATGTGGACAAAATTTAAAGGAAGAGCACTTCTTGGAGTTGAATTTGCTTGAGATGGCGCTCAGCTGATGAACTTGTCCCACCCCCAAATGGGGGGTTCCTCTAGCAACCATGCAAAAGTGACATGCCCTCTAAGGCAGACATTCCACTGATTAAAAGTTGCATCGACAATACAAGCTGACTTGCATATTGAATAAACTTTTGGATTTTGTAATAATATAGTTACTATACTTTCGAGAAGTCGTGGTCTCTCGCATATGTTGCGACCACTCTGAATGTTGATCCATTCGCATTAGCATTTGTGTTGAAATTCGACAACTTTGGAGAATTTGTTGAAATGGTTAATGTTATGGAAGAAAGCACAGTAACCGCTCTGTTAGCCAGCAAGAGGCTGATAATCAAGAAAACGTAAAGAGGAAATTTACATACACAATACAATACACTCGATATCGAATCGACAAAGAATTTAGGGTTGAGGCTTAAATCCGAATTTGAGTGATGATCTGCCGTCTTCCAAATTGACTTCCTTCTTAGGTGTGGGTTAATTGCTTTTAACCAAATTGTTAGGAGAATTGAAACTCATTGCCTAATGCCGAGTGTAATCAACTCTTACGAAAAGAACGACCTGACCTGGAAACCCTAGAAAATCTTGGTCCCTTAATACATCGCCCTTACTTCCAGAGAAAAACGCGTTATATTATGGATTTAAGACAGAAAAAAGTTATTTTAGTTCCCAGTTAATCTGGTAAAATATAAATTTAAAATACTCATTAAATAAATTCGAAGATATGACTGCAGGACAACTGAGATGTGACGCTCCTGCATTATCATAAGCCGGTAATATAATATAGCGACATATTCTCATCTCACATGGAAAGTATAAAAGATATCAATCACGACACAGCGAATATTTATACATCATTAAGCCAAAAAACATATTTTTGAGTTATGACAGAAGTGAGCGACATAAATTTTTGTAATTAAAGTTCACAGTAGAAACCTTTTCAAACATTGTAGTGATGTGGAATCAAATATTTACAAGTTCGTCCGAAACAAGAAAGGATTTAAGTCTTTGGCCAGATTATCATAATCGTTTATTAAGAAACGCAGAAAAAGAATACACACTCTGCCCTAATATTAAAAGGAATTCTTGTAGCAATGAACTAAATAAGTTAATTGATAAACAGTTTTGAATCAAATGCATTAAGTGAGTAAGTACATTAGAAGCATTAGCCTAGTTTATTTTCTGTATCTTTTCCAAAACTGCTAATATACAATAGCATTCGTTCTTGAAGAAACTTTAGGGAATTATTTAAAAAAGAAAAAGCGGGTCGGGTCGTGGTGGAAATTGAATTATACTTGATGTGCCTGCAAGTATAAGAAGTTTGTGTCCAATACATGTCTAACTTCTATATCAGACAGACAAACAGGGCTTTATCGACCCGGCTGTTGATGCTGATCAAGAATATATATACTTTACAGGGTAGGAAAGGATTCCTTCCGCGTACCTATGGGTCAGAGCATAAAAAATAACCATTTGGGAAAATTTATTCATATTAAGAAACAAACGTACAAACGATCGGGCCTGCTTTTATATCCACCAAATAATTTTAAAAAGTAAAACTATTTTTATTTGCAAATTCGTTCGATTCGAGTAACAGACCCAATTGCATTTGAAGTAGCAAGACTGCAAAGCAAAACATTTAGGGTTAATTTTATGAAACACACGTGAGGAGGTAGGTAAATAAAAATCGGAGAATTCAAGATGTCTGAAGCATAAATATTTCCATCTCTTTTTGTCTTAAATGTTTTGTTCCACAATTCGGTAGACCAAAGGCCTACAAATATCAATACAAATAAACTAATATTGGAAGTACATTCACAATTGCGGCAATAGAAGTATTTGCAGAAAGTTATGAGTAGATATGAGTGGATGTGATTTTTCCCTTTGGCATGTTTCCTTCTTCCCTTTTTTTGCGAAAACAAATGTTTGCCCCTTATTAAATAATGATTTACATTATACCCCTTTTCTAGGGTTAAAATTTGTGCCAAAGCTCAGGTAGAGACGCAAGCATTGAAATGCAAAACACGCCGCTGTTTTAGCAGTGCCTTAAATCCAATCATTTTGGGCACAATTTTTAGAACGGATTTGTCCACACATAGATCACAATCCCATACAAATATTATGCCCCTGGAACTTATGAAAGAAAGTTGGAATTTCTGTGCCAAGCTACAGGTAGAGGCCAGCTCATGGTTGAGCAGCAGGCCGCTGTTTTAGCAAGGCTGATGCTTTACTCTGGGGCACACACGCATACAAAACAGTTGAACATGGCATGTGGTCACAACCGTCCTAGGCATGCCCGGCCTTAAATATCATTTGAATGTGGACAAAATTTGAAGGAAGAGCACTTCTTGGAGTTAAATTTGTTTGAGATGGCGCTCAGCTGATGAACTTGTCCCACCCCCAAATGGGGGGTTCCTCTAGCAACCGTGCAAAAGTGACATGCCCTCTATGGTAGACATTACACTGATTAACAGTTGCATCAACACAACAACAACAACAACCACTACCACAAAGCGATGTTTGACGTTTTGGCGGCTCACCTTAAAATGCACACGTAGATTGGGTCCGCGCGCCTTGCACGACTTGATGGCGTTATCTGGCTCACGTGAGTAACGGCCCATGGTTAATATATCTGCAAATAATGGCAAATATCAGCGAATTAGTTCAATCACCAAACACCAACAAAAAAAATGTTCACATAAAAAAAAAATACAATTGCCGCCTTTTGTCTGCGTAATTTTTCAGCAATTTCAGGCTCTGCAATTCACACAATTCGTGGGCTTTAATATTTCACGATTGTTCTTCCACAAACAATTTACTTAATAGGCGATGTTTATCAATTAAATTTAAGCCACAAAAAAATTCACTACCTCCTTGGTCGTAAGCGAAACCGGAAAAGAACCTTTGACAGTTCAGTGATGGCCATGCTTGATATCGATAAGTGGCAGAGTTGCTACGGCTGCAAGGTAATAGTCTGTTATCGCCCGGTCGACACGCAGGGTTGTCGTGCAGACCTTAGCACTAGATCCCACTTAGTTCACGGGAGGCAACTCCACGTAATTACCAATATTATGTTTTAACATTACATACAAATAACACAGGCCAACAAAATGACCAACTTTGTGAGGTGAAGCCCTATGATATGATGATAAGTGTATGCTCACTGATTCTAAAACTGGTTTCGGTTTAGCTCCATCAGCTCTTGTTTCCAAGATATGGCGGAAAAACGAAAAAGTTGCATTTTTGGCACTCTAGGATTTATGGAAGCCACACTTGGCATAAATATTTGAGTTTATGAGCTATTTGCGATAAAGTACATATCAATCCATTTTTTAAAAATGAAAGGCGCTTTTTAAGTACAGCGGAAAGTGTCTTTAAAGTGGCCTTTAAAGACATACATCTTTCGATTTATGGCATTTTTATAAAAATAAATCATCCCATTCATATAATAAGAAACACCTTGGCTTTGCTTTGATGCTCATGTGCTGGTAGAAAGTGTTTCTGTTTATGTGAAATACTGTATTGAAACGAATTTTTCGTCGTTCTTCGTACGGGGCTTTAGCAAAACCAAAGCAGAGAAAAACTGTTTCGTTGATATATGAAGCAAAAGCTGAACTTGTATTATGTGCAGGTTTTAAGCGGAATACTAAATATTTGTAAGTTTCTTTTGACCATGGTATTTATCGATAACCCAGCCCGATAGATATTTGAGCCACGAATGACTAAAACTGAGTTTACATTGGGGCACACTGTGACGGTGTTGTCTGTGACGCTCTGTGACCAAAGTACTCAGAAGTTCAATGTGTTTACATTGGCGTCACAGAAATTGCATGTCACAGCCCTTCTCCTGCGTTGTGACTATCAAAATGAGTACTTTTAAGCTTAGTATTCAGACAAACTAAATCGTCCGCTAGCTAAATTGACAACTTATTCCGATGGGTTACCCAGCGGACGATGCAGTGTGACTGTTCAACGCCAAAATACCACCCTTCATCAAAATACCACCAAGTGTGAAACGGTCTTACTGCTCTGATTTGCTTGCATTTGAATTTAGTTAATTGTTTTTGCAAATATTTAGGGATTTGTGGAGGATATATGGAATGTAGAAGTCATTGGCAATGCAAAATCTTACCATTGGTTTCAAATTATGCCAATCGACGATTTTGTCGAGCTTTTGCTGCTGACATTCCGACGGGTGGGTGTCGGAAAAATTACAAACAATTTTTTCTGCTACCACCCCATCGGAATTGAATCAGCTGTTTGTGCCTGTCAAGTTAGCGGCACTACGAGATTTCCGATGGGTATGAACGGAAATTTTAGTTTGTCTGAGTACGACCGAGCGTAGGAGGCTGTCGGAATTTTACGAAAGCTTTCCGACACCCTTTTTTTTATATGGAGTTGACACCCAGCTAAATCGATTTAGTTTGTCTGAGTACTAAGCTTAAATGTGAACTTTTTTTTTTTTTTTGGCTAGTGTCGTGACGTCGAGTGGTACAGCAGTTTTGTTGACAGTCGGTGTGACCAGTTTAGTCGGCACAAGTGAGTCACACAAGTGAACATTGAACTGTTCTCGAGCTGTGAGCCAGATCTGCTTACATGAAGCAAATTCTGCCGACAACAATCAAAAGAGAACAATGGAAAAGCCCAAAATTATAAATCGCCATCGCCGTTTGGCCTTGCAGTGGAATCCCGAATTGATCCCTTATAATTAGCCGAAATGCCTCTGCGGAATAGCGTGAAATCGTGATGCCAAGGAGTCTAGCTGGAGCAGCATTGCAGATCAGCTTGGTGTTATCAATAAAGAAGTTCCCGACAAATAGAACAGTTTGCGAAACACTCACCACCTTATTGTACAAAATTCAATACAAATGCTGCCCACATGCAATTTAATTACACCCTTGGAGAGGGTATATTGAAATTGTCCGGATGTTTGTAACGCACAGAAGGAAGCATCTCCGGCCACATAAAGTATATATAATATATTCTTGATCAGCATGACGAGCTGAGTTGATATAGCCATGCCCGTCTGTCCGTCTGTTTCTAAATTCCCCAAGATCTATCAAATTCGGACAACTATATATATTATAGTTGCCATACAAAACATAGGTCTGAAAAAAAGTCTTAGTGAGAAAAACTTTTTTGTTTCCAATGTTATATATATTATGTTGGGCAAAATTTGTTTCGTGAATTACTTTGGTGTTTTCGCTTAGATTTCAATGTGCGTTTCAGAATAGATAGATATACGGCCAAAGATAACATATGCTAAGCCACTATGTTGTAACTTTAAAATTGTAGCTTTGACAGTTTTTTGCGGTTTAAGGGGGAAAATTTTGCAAATCTGAAACAAACTCGATCAGGGCACGGTATCCACCTATGTTCATGCAAAAATTTGGGTCTCTATCTCTTATAGTCTCTGAGATCGACGCGTTCATAAAGACAGACGGACGGACGGACGGACAGACGGACAGACGGACGGACGGACAGACGGACATGGCTAAATCGACTCGGCTGTTGATGCTGATCAAGAACATTTATACTTTATAGGGTCGGAAATGTTTCCTTCTCCCTGTTACATACATTTGCACAACTTCATGATCCCCTTTTACCCATTTTTAATGGGTACAGGGTATAAATATGCCATTTTTGAAGAGCTCGTTGAAAAAAAGTTTTTGATGTGAAACATCTTTAATTTCGGTACGGACGATTTTAGTGGGAGTAAAATTTGATTTCAGTGTCACGTGACGCTGACGTCATTCATATTTTGTGTTGTTTTGATTTGTGGAGTTTCTCGGCAAACACACACACAAGAGGATGGGCAGAGAGGGAAAGCGAAGAGGTAGGAAAGATGCTGAAGAGGAGCAACTGGGTCGGTTCTGGGAAAGATCTGGGTGTGATCTTGGTGGGATTTGGTGGTATGTGGGAGGGATTTAGGTGGAATCTTATCTGTCCGGGATCTGGGTGGAATTTAGGAGCGATATGGGTGGGATCTGTGTGGGATTTAGATGAGGATCTGGGTGGGAGCTGGCAGAGTTCTGGGTGGGATCTGGAAGGGATCTGTATAGGATAAGGGTGGGATCTGTGTGGAATATGGATAAGGAACTGGGTGGAAGATGGGCGAGATCTGGGTGATCTCTGGGTAGGATCTTGGAAGGGATCTAGAAGGGATCTGGGTGGGATATTGGAGGGATGTGTTTGGTATCTGGGTAGCATCCAGGGTGGGATTTGGAAGGGATCTGGGTGGGATCTTGGCGGGATCTGGAAGGGATCTGGGCGGGATCTGGATGGGATCTTGGCGGGATCTGGAAGGGATCTGGGTGGGATTCTGGAAGGGATCTGGGCTAGATCTGGGTGGGATCTGGGTAGGATTTGGGCGGTATCTACGTGGGATCAGCGTTAGATCTGAGTGGGATCTAAATGGGATCTAGCTTGGTTGAATTTGGGTGGGATTTGGATTTCTGGATTTTTTGGACTTCTACTCCCCGTAAATTTTCTTCTGTCGAATAAGCCCTTGCTGATTTATACACCATTAAGAGAGCTTGTGATTTAAAAATAAGCTCTATTTTCACAAAGCATCATGTTTCACATCAAAGAATCGTGAGTGCTAGCGACACTCACACCTTTTTTTTAACAAAAGACTACGTTAATTTGAAAAAGTTTTTTGTTTAATTCAATAAAGAATAAAGTACTGAATGCTAAAAAATATTTGCCTTTTGCAAAGTAATTGGAAAGATTAACATGCAATTTAGTAGCTAAGTACCAAAATTTAAATTTGAATGCAAATCGGCCTTAGTTTGCAGATTGATCACGAACTTATATCTTATAAAAATTAATAAAGTATAAACTTCAATTTACAGATACAACTGAGTACTATAACTTGACATTTACAAATTTTTGAAAAATAATCCGTTTCTATGACATAGGGTCCTTTCAAAATGACCAAATAAGCCATTTTCTGTATTTTTATGTCCATTTTTCAGTTAATCCATTAGAGATATGGATTTTCTAAAGCCAGATTCGAGTTTAGCGTGAAAAACTTGACAAGAAACAATGAATTTTTTACCATTTTAGGTTCTGTGCTAAGAATAAACTAATTTTGAATTTCTGTCAAAATACTTTTGTCAACTTACATTTGCACATTTTGATTTATATTTTCTAGCCTAAGCAACTGATTGTGTTCTACTTATGATTTATTGAAAGCCTACTTGTATACCAGTATTCGATACAAATTTCAAATTTTAGGATTTTTTGCCTTAAAGATTTTATGAAATTTTTTTGTCAAAATACTTTTGTCCACGATTGTAATCTTTAATGAATAAAGGGTTAATTTGTTAAAATTTTGTTTTTAGACCTGTTACTCGTAGAGTAAAAAAAGTATACTAAAGTCGTGCAAATGTATGTAACAGGCAGAAGGAATCATTTCCGAAAATCATTTCCGATCAAAAAATGCTTAATAATTCCTATAATCTTTAAAACATTGAGGTCAAAGTTAAAACTTTCATTTATATTCGCAATATCTTCCATCCCTAAAATTTTCATCAAGATCAGATATCACAGTGCAACAGTCAAAAAAACTAGCGAACTACACTATGCGGAATCGATAGAGCTACCCGAACTGGGTCACCCTATCAGCGTTTGGCTAGATTGGTAGCACTTTTCTTTTTGTGGACCATCAAAGTTTTGGAAATTGGGTGTGACAACAAAAATAGGTGTCATTAGTTTTGGGCAAACAGCTCTTTCAGTTTTGGTGATAGCTGCAAACTGTCTTCAGCAAAGTTGTAGCTGACAGTCCGCAAAATAAATTTGTTTTTCAAAGGTTCTTAAAAAACTCGTGTTTTCCGGGAGTATTTCTTCAAAAACTTTTTTCAAAAACGTATTTTTTTGTCTTTTTCAAGTATAACAAAAAAATCTGAAATTTTCACATACTTTTTTTTTGGCAAAAGTGAAGCGTTTGAGATACCAAACAACTTTTCTGAACAAGGTTTTACAATTTGAACACTTCTACATCCCTTAAAACGGCCCCAAATGTGTGTATTTCCAAAAAAAAATCACTTTTTTGTTGTCATTCTTCTTTATGTACTCAAGATTTTTTTTACCAAAATAGCTGCCAATTAATTTTTTAAGTTTTAAGTTTTAAGAGTGTATATCATGCTCCAAAGGTATGTAAACTCGGTAGAGCCGAAGTTAGCTTCCATCTATTTTTTTTATTTACTTTTTGCAGACAGCAGACTTGTACCGTTTGGATAAGAATGGGCTCTCCGACTAAAGCGTCAATGCAGTAGGGGAATCTTCACTTATCCTCAAAGCACTTAGCAATATTAAGTCAGCCAACAGCTGTAGCCTTTGCTTTTAAATTTCAATTTATTTTAGCCCAGCGCTACAAGAACCAAAGATTGACTTATGAATGTTTTTAAGCTGAGCTTGAAACTGCGGGATGCTTCTAATAGTTTTAACATTATAGGGCAGGTCATTCCAAAGACGAATTGCATTAAAAAAGAACTGCCTCTTTTGTGAGAAAGCAGGTCTTAATTTTTGATACAGCTATAAAGGTTCCTGTGTAATTATAATTTTGTAAAGAAATGATAGAGTCCTAAGATCAATCCAAGCCTTAAGGCTAACGTTAAAGATCTTTTGGGATAACTTCCACACCATAAAAAAGAGATTAGGTAAGATTTTGCAATAAGCATCCTAACATTCACAGGCAAAAACATTTGTGTAGCATAGAGCTGCCGCAGCAGTCCGTAAGTCAGTCCAGTGGCTCTCGAGGTATGACTACTCCATGACGAAGTGTTGTTAAATGTCAAACCAAGATTATTAGCTTGATCCACATATTGTATGGGAATATCATATATGAACAGATTTGGCAGCTGATTTGTATCAAAAGCTTTTTTGTAAATGACTATGCATTTGGATTTTGACGGGTTGAGCCCTAAGCCATTCTCTTTTGCCAATTAATTAATTCTACTAAGTACATTATTACAAATTTGAACGCAATCCACAATCTGTGCAAACGGGCGACTAACACTTAACTGCCCAGCGGCGCAGAGGTGAATGAGGCTGGTCCACAACATGCATCGCAGTAGGCACCCACGTAATGGGAATTTCTCGCTACGTTTTGAATACACAGTTGTGTGTATAGATTTTTTGTAACGTTCACTCCGGCATTCGGCAATGCTGGATTTGTTATATTGCCTTTCGTGTTTGGTCGAGTTGTGATTGTGCATATAACAGCTGTCTATTTGTTTCAATTGCCTTTTGACGTTGAACAGCAGCAGAAGTGATTTATATGTAGAAATTAACTTTAATTAAAGAAAAGTGATAAAAGATATTGGTAAGTATATAATTAGTAGTGTGCTTACATACAAATGTATGAATGTAATATATTTAACGGCATTTCTAGCCGTTCGCTTGTTCCTAAGCTAATACATATTTATATACGTTTGCAAGTATGTACAAATATATGTATGTGTATACAAGTTAGTATGTATTTAGGCAAATATGTGCATATGTATGCAGGGACCGTAATTTTTATAATTTTTTTATAAAAATTACAAAATAAGAGTTATTTTGAAATTTTTTTGAAAAAAATTGGTTTTAATTGTCTATTTTTATTGAATTTTTAAAATTTATTAATTTTTATTCAAATTTTTTAAAAATAAAAATTTTTGATAACTGTTATTTTTAATTTTTATGAATAAAATTGTTTGATAATTTTTTATTTTAAAAATTAAAAATAAAAATTAAATTTAATTTTTATTTTAAAATTATAAATAATTTTTATCAAAAAAATTTTTTTATAAAAATTAAAAAAATATAAATTAAAAATAATTTTTTCGATAAAAATTGGATATATAAATTTATGGCCATTTTAAATAGCTGACCAAAAAAATTAATTCTGGTGCCTTCCCCGGTCATATAGGTCCTTAAAATTTAATAAATTTTTATAATGTTTTTTTTTCCCATAACTGTTATTTGCAGTCCCTGTATGTATGTTAGCTCTGTTGCTTTGACGGTAGACTCTAAGTAATTAGTTATTGTTATTTAAATTCAGCATTTTCTTATCAGCCGTGGGGTTTTTTTACTTGCGTAAAATTTAATCTTACATACAACATACATTTTAGATATGTTTTCAAAAAATTCACAAACTATTCAGTTTGTTGCTGAAGACCCAAACGAACTATTAATGGAGTTTGCTGAAGAGGACACAAACGAACTGTTAATAGCTCGGATTGAAGAAATGGAGAATTTCGTTCACAAAATTATGGAAAATCAAAATGCAGACCCAGGAGGTTATTTTACGTAACCAAAGCCGTATGCTTGAAATTTTGAACAAACTGACTCAAAACGAACTTCCCGATGAACCAAACTTTCCTATATCTGAAATTCAACATCTGGAACGAATGGAAACTATAATAATTACTGACTTTCCTAAAAATGTAATAACAAATTGGCGAGTAACAAAACTAAATAGTTTCAGAATTCAGTCTAATATCCATAATCAAATATTCTAAAATAAATTTCTAATGAATACCTTAAAAATGTCTTTATAGATCAAAATGATTTTAAATGTCAACATATTAAAAGGCATTCTTAATTACGACCTAGTGGGACGATTCGACGCCATATTGGAAAAGGATCTCATCACAAGTTTCAACTACGACGGCATAAACGAAAAGTAGTCGTTTAAAAAGTACGAAAAATTAAATGATGCCCTGTTTAGTAAGTATTATTTATTTCATGAAATCTACAACATTTGTTTTAATTTGATTCGGAAATGAATTTGTTCTATATAGATGCCGTGAAAAACGACAGATACACCGAAAGGACTTATGTAAAAGAGATTCGACAAGCTTTTAAAACAAACAAGGTTCGAATCGCCAAGAAGATATATGACAAGAACCGAAATTACAATGCTCACATCAAGAAGTGTCCTTAAAATTATCATTTAAAATCATAAACAAAATGATAAAATTGACTTTACAAGTAGATTATGTTTTAATTATATTTACATTACAGCTCCATATATTCACTGTTAACAAAGAAGTATTCTACTTACATTGCAACTTCATACACTAGGTGTGTGAATATGTACTTCACAAGTATTACTACTCAATTTATTACCAAATATAAAGAAGTTTAACATCCCGCTACAATCCGATACACCTAGCACTGAATAGTGTCCAAAGTTGTAAAGTATTTTTTATACAACTCCATACACCAAGTGTGTGGACGCGTGCACTGCTAGTCCACAAATCCAACTCTCCGTTTAACTTGGCAAACATGCCTTCTTCCCTTCGAGTCAAATTAATTTTGTCGACCCAGCGAGAGCGCTTTGGCTTGGGTTCATCATCATCTTCGTCTAGCACCCACAACAACACAGGCCACTAGGTCTTTTGCCTTTCACGCATTCATATCTTGCAGCTGAATAGTTTAATTTAATATAATTACAACTAAAAACATAACTTAAATGGCAATTAGGCTTTATACTTATCAAGTTTTCAAAAATGTCAACAGAGCAGCAAGAACAGATCGAAAATTACAAGGAATAAATTAATTTACGCCTGTTAGAATGTCGCAACTGCGTTCTTCTCAGTCACAAGAGGCACGAGCTTTCCGAAGTCAACAACAACAACAACTCGAGCAGAGACAAGCGCTCCAGACAAATGTTAACACACGTGGAAGAATTAACCGATAACGCCATAAAGTACATCTATCATTTACATCTGCTGCGTTCCTTCGTCTCTCATTCGAGTATGAGCGAGATTTGGAATATTCCGCTCATCCGAAAGACCTGATTGGTGCTATGGACAAAGAATGTCCCAATTGTCGTGCGCTCAAATTCAACGAAATTGAGTCCGCTGGGATGTGTTGCGCATCAGGAAAAGTGCAACTGCAATAAAACCCTTTTTACCAATATTAACCCGAGACATGTCCGATGAACCAAATCGGAGAAATCCAGATCGATCAATCCCGTTCCCAGTTTGTTTCAGATTTGCACAATTTTAAGTGTGTCTCTGTTGTACAGGGTATTTCGGAGGCGGGCCACTGGACTGCAACGCTCTTACTTGTTTTATTTTATCTCTTTTAAAAGATAACGAAGTGTTTATATATAACCAGTTAATCTCATGGCCTGGTTCTGGTGTTGTCGAGTTAATTCTTTTTAACAAATTACTTGTTTACCAAGATAACGAGAAACCCCTAATACATAGCTTAAAATGAATAAATAACTTTTGATTTTTGTCAATCATCAAATTGACTATTTCTTTTGGCTTAATACTGTTGACTTCTAGTGTTCAAGCCAAGACAAATAGTTGGGGAGCATCCCACTGCTCAAGCATTCGCTCAACATCTTTTCCTAAGGACAGTCATCTAATCATCGCTATTCCCAAAATTATGTGTGGTTTCACTTCGCAGAATTCTTGAAACTCTTTTAATTTTTGCAAACGGAGGGATTGTTTCAACCTCGAGGAAAATATAAGCTGAGGGCCATAAATCAGCCCAAGAAAAAGACGAAATCCGCGGAGACGGACCCAAGCGTCCGCACTCAGTGGTGGCCAAACAACAGGTGGTGACTGTATCCAACCCGGTCATCAAGTTTACCACCACCACAGCGAAAACTGTGTCGGCCACGGCCGGCTCATCGCGAGGAGGAAGATTTTGAATTTACGGCAAATTTAACAAAAATGTATTTTCCAATCTCTAGCGTTGCGTTTCACTTGAGATCGAAAATGATGACACAGCCCAAATTCATGATTTGCAGATGCTCCGAGCCGCCGTCCTGCAGACGATAGCAGCATATCTGCAAGGAAATGCAACCATGTTAACCAATTTGGAATCAAGCGTCAAAAGTGTTACTATCCACCAGAATCTTGTCGCATATCTGAGTATCCGTCAAGACCGAATAATGCACCATGTACTCCACAAACCGCTTCATATGATACCGATTAGCCAATTCCTTGTACAATCTTTTCCATACGATTAAAGTTGCCCGAACGGGCAAAATAATCCACCAAGTAGTAGTCCAGGATTATGCTTCACATAGCACACAGATCGGCCATGTTGATGGCTTGCTCGGCCCCATTGTGACAATAGCAGGATTGGAAGGTGGTAATGGCTGTACGCACATCACCACCCAATACTAGTACAATGGACTTTTAGGCCGCCTCCTCGATCTGCACATATTTCAAGTCACACATGTGTCTCAAACGATCCTCGCCCAATGCCACGAACCAGAATTTGGTGCACCGCTACCGGTGTCATTTAAGTTACCAAGAGACCCGTAGGTTAACTTGAAGTATTCGGCCGCCAAGCAGAAGACGCCACTGCTGAATGTGTGTTCTTGTAGATATTAGCATTATAGATCTATGTTGTTTTTATTTATTAATGGTTTCATATGAGTTAATGTTCTCGTGCTTGAAGAATTTATATCTGTTGTGGATTTGGTTAGTGATGGGAAAACATGTGATGAACTGAATTTCGTGCAATTAATATCATATGTGAAGCGTTATCGATAGTCTTGCAACTATCGCATCTGTTATCGTTGAGTACGTTTATTTTAGCGAGGGTAGCTTTATCAAAAGCGCTGGCGCTAAACAATGTATATACAATTTCTTGCGAGCGTTTTACGATACTTTTGTCATATTTTTAGCAAGTCGGATAAAATATGTACTCAGATACGTTTTGAATTTAAAATATACTTGAAAATATTTTACTTCTGAGCCCTTAGCAATATTAAAATATAGAGGGAAGCTAACTTCGGCTCTACCGAAGTTTATATACCCTTGGAGCATGATATAATATACACTGCCATGCACTTGAATAGGACAACATTTTAACGCGAATCACTATTTGACTGAAACAATGAAATTGAATCAAAGCAAATATTTTTTAGCATTCAGTACTTCATTCTTTATTGAATTAACAAAAAATTTTTTTAAATTTACGTAGTCTTCTGTTCAAAATTGTTTTCAACGAGCTCTTCAAAAATGGCATATTTTTATCATGCACTTGAATAGGGACAAACGTGATTTCATCATTCTGAGTAAAACTCCGCGCAATGAAACTTATATTTTGACATCATATAAACGTTTTAAGTAGAAAAAAATACTATGGTGGGCGGTAAAGCACTAACTGATGTCGAAAAAGGCCAAAATAATGGCTTATAGGAGTGAAATCTTACGTGCAGGCAAATTGCTGAAAAATTGGAATAAGCTAAAGTGTTGTAAGCAATTTTATTGAAAACGCATCAAATTATGGGAATAACATGAAAGACCGCACCAAAAAAACATTTTCACGTATTGCAGAGCAGCGAATTGTTCAAAAGCTAATATTTAATGTTCAGCTTCAAAAAATCATTAAAATTACAATTAAACGCAAGTATCGATACGATACGGAGGTTATCCATAAAGCTGAATATCTAAGAAGATTAAAACTAAAAAAAACACACCACTTAATACCCAGCGTAAAGATTCTCGTAAAGTTTTTGCTCGAAATTATATGACTTGACATGTCCCATATTATCAGATGGTACGCCATACCACAACACCCTTCTCACGGCTATGGTGACGGGACAGAAAGTGTTCTTCTTATCGAATATCATGGAAATAATAGGAAAAAACATAATTTCTATACAAGTTGAAGCGTTTTTTAACTGAAAACACCACGTTATGCCATTCCTTCTTTCGAGTCATATAATTTCGAGCAAAAACTTGACGAGGATCTTTACGTTGGGTATGAAGAGGGCGTTTTTTTTTCATTTTTAATCTTTTTAGATGTTAAGCTTTACGTACAACTCTTCGTACCGTATCGACACTTTCATTTAACTGTAATTTTGAATGCATTTTCGAAGCTGAACACTGTAAATTTAAAGCTTTTTGAACAATTCGCGGCTCTGCAGTACGTTAAAATATTTTTATGGTGCGGCTTTTCATGTTATTCCCATAATTTGATTGTTTTTTAAGAAAGTTACATACAACACTTTATTATTCCATTTTTTCAGCATTTCTTGTACGTAGGATTCCCCTAAAACCTTTTTTGCCTTTTTCTTCATCTTTGGTGCTTTACCCCATGTTTTTTCTACTTAAAACGTTTATATAATGTCAAAATATAAGCTTCATTGCGCGGAGTTTTACTCAGAATGATGAAATCACGCTTGTCCCTATTCAAGTGCATGATAAAAATATGCCATTTTTGAAGAGCTCTTTGAAAAAATTTTTTACGAAGACTACGTTTTTTAAAAATTTTTTTTTGTTAATTCAATAAAGTATGAAGTACTGAATGCTAAAAAATATTTGCCTTTTGATTCAATTTGATTGTTTCAGTCAAATAGTTGTATATTCGCGTAAAAATGCTTGTCCCTATTCAAGTGCATGGCAGTGTATGCTGCCAATTTGTTATATGGCTATACGATATGGCAGCAGGCAATAAGTCCCCAAACGATAAAATGAAATAAGGCCCCAAATTTGGGGTGTTATTTCATATGAAATAATACCCCAATTTCAAAAATGAAACAGCACCCTAATTTTTGTAAACATTTTTAAATTTGGATTTTTAGTAAGAAATAGTGAAAATTTTGAAACAAAAAATTTTTTTGTTTCATTGATACATTTTTTTTATTATTAATAAGATTTTAGCTTGTATAACATTTTCTGTTCTTTTACGTAAATCAAACTTCCAGTCTACGCAGAGTCCAACAATTTTTCTGCACTCCATAATTTTAACTTTTATTTTATGTCTACTTCGCACAATGCAAATCACTAAACTGATCAACATACTCTAAAGCTTATCACTGAACTATTTTTAAAACGTTACTTTTCACACCTGTACAAAAATTCTGCGCATCAAATACTTAGTCTAAGCACACCTGCAGATAAGGAAATTAAGCGTTATTAAAGTTCTTGGATTTTTTTCATATTTTATCAAAAATAAGAAAATGAAAAAAGATCCAAAAACATCATATTAAAAACTGGCGTTTTATTTCCTGATAAGAAACCCAAAAATTTGTTTTGCGGTCTTATTTCATTTCTTCTTTTGGGGACTTATTACATTTTGAAATTTGATTTAAAAAATGAAATTACACCCCAAATTTCAGAAAAAATCGTTGTTTTTGTTTTCTATATAAATTTTTGGGGCCTTATTTCGCAGAGCCATACGATATATTCATCCGATTTTGATCAAATTCTTCAAAACTGTGTTGAAACAGATAACATTACTATCTGGAAAGTATAAAGACGCTACCATTGAAAACAAAAAAGTTTTTCTCACTAGAACTACTTTTTCGACCGATCCTTCCCATGGCAGCTGTATGCTATAGTCATCCGATTTGAATAAAACTTGACAAAATTGTGTGGTAGTATATAATATTGATCTGTACAAAGTTTGGGAGCGATAGCATTGAAAGCAAAAATGTTTTTTTCACTAAGTCCATTTTCAGACCTATCTTTTGTATGGCAGTTATGGTTGTCCGATTTTGATAAATCTCGGTGAAATGATGTAAAATCAAGGAATAATTATAAATACGAGGGTTGGGAGCGATAGCATTGAAAACAAAAAGGTTGTTCTCACTAAAACTACTTTTTCAACCGATCGTTCCTATGGCATCTATATGCTATAGTCATCCGATCCGGACGGTTCCGACAAATGTGCAGCGTATTTGTACCAAAAGACTTCGTGCAAAGTTTGGTTAAGATAGCTTTAAAACTGACTGAGGAGATAGCATAGAAACAGACGGACAGCCGCACAGCAAAAATCAAAAATTGATGGTCGATTTTTTTGACCGCTTTAATTTAATTTAATAAAGGGAACCCCAGATAGCCCGAAAATGTTTGGTTTATTGAATTTGGTCAATTATTTTGGTTTTTACAGTGCACAGAAAAAAATCAGATCAAATATCAAGATGGTATTTCAATATAATTTCAATAGTTTAAGTTTTTTAAGTTTCTTCTCAGCGATACAAGTATTGATATACTTATATTTATAACGCTAATCACAACGGCAAATGGTTCACTTAAAATATAGTTACAAAATTATTAGATATTAAGATGGAAATATTTTAAACAAGTTACGTATTACAATTTTTGAATTCTGTGTATAAATTACTTAAGCTAAAATAATACATAAGGTAAAACTTAAATTATACGGTGTTCGTCAATCAATTCGTAATATCAATATTTTTATACCAAAGTGAAACTATTTAATATCAATGTGAACCTGTTGTATAAGGTCGACACTAACAATATTATATTGATATGTGAAATGTTCAAAGTGAAAGGCAAAATTTCCCAGTGATATGATTTGAGATCAGAGTAGACATCGAAATTCTAAAGCAGAGAGAGACACATAGAGTTGCTCGAATCAGAGAGAGACTGCTATAGTCTATCTCGAAAAAAAAACAATAACAAAGTTCACTGCTCCGCCGCAGCAAGCGCGAAAACGAGTGCCGGTCGTTTTTATACCGCATCGACCACATAAAGTATATATATTCTTGATCAGCATGACGAGCTGAGTTGATATAGCCATGTCCGTCTGTCCGTCCGTCTGTCCGTCTGTCCATCTGTTTCTATGGTATCTCCTCCGTCAGTTTTAAAGCTATCTCAACCAAACTTTGCACAAAGTCTTTTTGTATAAATACGCTGCACATTTGTCGGAACCGGCCGGATCGGATGACTATAGCATATAGCTGCCATAGGAACGATCGGTTGAAAAAGTAGTTATAGTGAGAAAAACTTTTTTGTTTTCAATGCTATCGCTCCCAACCCCCGTATTTATAAGTTTTCTATGATTTCACATAATTTCACCGAGATTTATCAAAATCGGACAACTATATAGTATAGCTGCCATACAAAAGATAGGTCTGAAAAAAAGTTTTAGTGAGAAAAACTTTTTTGTTTTCAATGCTATCGCTCCCAACCCCCGTATTTATAAGTTTTCTATGATTTCACATAATTTCACCGAGATTTATCAAAATCGGAAAACTATATAGTATAGCTGCCATACAAAAGATAGGTCTGAAAAAAAGTCTTAGTGAGAAAAACTTTTTTGTTTTCAATGCTATCGCTCACAACCCCCGTATTTATAAGTTTTCTACGATTTCACATAATTTCACCGAGATTTATCAAAATCGGATAACTATATAGTATAGCTGCCATACAAAAGATAGATCTGAAAAAAAGTCTTAGTAAGAAAAACTTTTTTGTTTTCAATGCTATCGCTCCCACTTTGTACAGATCTATATTATATACTACCACACAATTTTGTCAAGTTTGATTTGAATCGGATGACTATAGCATATAGCTGCCATAGGAACGATCGGTCCAAAATGTAGTTCTAGTGAGAAAAACTTTTTGATGAATATATCGAATAGCCATATATCAAACTGGCTGCATATATCATGCTCCAAGGGTATATAAACTTCGGCACAGCCGAAGTTAGCTTCCCCTCTATTTTTCTTCGTGATAATTTCGAAGTCATCCTCGCAAGTTTCTAGCTTCTTCTTGTAAATTTTGTCATTCGTTCCGTGTTATTGCGTGAGAAAAGTAAGTGAAAAAATGTCGGTGTCTAAAAAAATTTGAAACGGTAAAAGTGAAGTACATGTGTATGTTTTTTGTATTCGCAATTTGTATTTGCAAATTTACAAATTGTAAAAAGATAGGCTATTGCCTTTATTTAGTCGCTATACCCCCCCGCGGTATACCCACTTAGATAATATTACAAATACACACATACATACACATATATTGTGCGTGCTTTTCACCTTATGCCTCTACATACATAGTTGTGAATTAATATAACATTTTTATTAAGCAAATTTCTCGTCTGCCTACTCTTCTAAATTATTTGTAAGCTTTTACATTACTTCTTATTATTTCACAACTACGTATGAGGCTGTACCGTTTCTGTGTGTTGAATATATGTAGCTTTGTGTAAATTTGAAAAATTGAAATTTCAAAAATATATCCTTGATATTAGCAATTATCAAATTGTTGATCTGACAAAATATCACTTTCATATGTTCGAAATGTAAACGTCATATATTTGAACATATCATCTGGGTATTTTTCAGATGAAGGCCGATTTGATACTAAAAAAAAATAGAGGAAAGCTAACTTCGGCTCAACCTAAGTTTATATACCCTTGGAGCGTGATATATTGCTGCCATTTTTTTATGTGGCAGCTATTCGATATATTCATCCGATTTTGATCAAACGCTCCAAAATAGTGTTAAGACAGATAATATTCATAACTGGAACGTACAAAGACGCTACCATTAAAAACAAATTTCCCAAAAAAAAATTTCTCGACCGATCATTCCTATGGCAGCTATATGCTATAGTCATCCGATTTGAATCAGACTTGGCAGAATTGTGTGTTAGCATATCATATTGATCAGTAACGAGTTTGGGAGCGATAGCATTGAAAACAAAAAAGTTTTTCATACTAAAACTTTTTTTCAGACCTATCTTTTGTATGGCAGCAATACTATATAGTTGCTCGATTTGCATAAAACTTGCTGAAATTATGTGAAAGCATAAAAAACTTATAATTACGTGCTCCGGACACGTTTGCATGGAAAACAAAAATGTTTTTCTCACTAAAACTAGTTTTTCAACCGATCGTTCCTATGGCAGCTATATGCTATATCCGATCCGGCCGGTTCCGACAAATGTGCAGCGTATTTGTACCAAAAGACTTCGTGCAAAGTTTGGTTGAGATAGCTTTAAAACTGACGGATGAGATAGCATAGAAACAGACGGACAGACGGACGGAAGGACGGACAGACGGACATGGCTATATCAACTCAGCTCGTCATGCTGATCAGGAATATATATACCTTATGTGGTCGGAGATGCTTCCTTCTGTGCGTTACAAACATCCGGACAATTTTAATATACCCTCTCCAAGGGTATAAAAATATCAGCTTGGTACTAAATATCGTGATCTTTTTTTTCTGTGTGGTTAACAATTTTTCAAACTGATAAATTTGTGTATTTTTTTGGTATCAAATGTCATGTTTGGGATACTATAAAAACCAAACGAAAATTCCGATTGCAATTTGTTTTTTTCCTTTTAAAAGATGCATCAATTCTGAAGAAAAATGAATAAGAAAATTTAATTTTTTTTTTTAATTATTTGAGTTATAGTCGCTTTACTAAAGTACTACTTTTGTACCTTATTTTCCCACTTTGATGGACATTCACGCTGATTCACGCTTCTAGAGTGAAAATTTTTAAAATACATATTAAAATACATATAAGCTCATCATTGTAGGTCCACGGGGTGATTCAGGATCGGCTGCCAAAGTGCCAAGTTTAATCCACTGAAAATGTTAAAAAGGCAAAAAATTTGAACTTGTTTAAATCGATTTATTAAAAATGTGGTTGTAAAACTACTTATCCTCTTCATCTTTGATCTCTGCCACTTAAGCATTATTGACTAAATCTGCTATAAGCTGACGAATTACAACAGCAGCTTGCAACAGATAAAACAAACATTCACCAATTTTTCTTAAAAATTCATTTTATCAAAAAAAAGGTAACCAACGGGTTTTTTGCAGCGTAGGATGTTGGCGTCCAGAATAAAAGAGTTTCGCTCAAATTACAAAGCACTTACTACGAGGTACAAAGGTCAATAGTTAAAATCTTGTCATACCAAAATAAAGTTTGACATATTTTAGCATAAACGGTCTCTCAACGTTTTGATGTACTAGCTCTATGCGTTGTTTGCAGTAAGTTAAAAAAAGAATCCATCCGTCTTGAACATTAAAGATTTACGTTGGACTATTTTTCACAACTTTCGACGTGAATTATCTCAACAAGAGTGTGTCGATAAACTCAGTTCCTTGTATGGCGATAAAGCACCATCAAAAACCACTCTATAAGGCATGTGACCTCTTTTTAACCTTTTTTTTAAGTAAATCGAACGCAATTCCGCTTCGGTTTCGTTTTTGCGTTCTCAATTCCTAGATACACAAGAGAGAAATCAGAAATCCAAGTGAAATGGTCGAAAATGGAACAGTCGGAAATGAGAGAGGCTGACTTTTAGGTTTCGCTCTTCGTTTTCGTTTGCACAGCTGAATTCTGGACACATTTAACAAAAAAATCTTTCTAAATCAATTAAAGACTAGAATGCAAATTAAATTTCACAAACAATTTCTAAATTGATCGTAGAATTAAGGAAAATTCGCTTTATGAACATTTAGCAACTGAAAGAGTGCGTAATTAGGCAATTACTCTTCATTCCACCGACTAACAAGCAGTACTTTTCAAAACGAAAAACTTTTTCGTTTTGGTGTGTCGAGAACATGAATCAATTCCACTTTCGAAAGTGAATTGGACTTGGTTCCTTCAGCGACGAATTCCAGGAAGGTCGTTTAAAATCGGTTATTGTGCCAGAAAACATCGATGCTGTGCGTGAACTGATAATGCAGGATGTGAGATTGATGAATCTCTAATTATTAGTTCCACCAGCATATGCAAGATTTTGCATGAACATCTTGTTGTAAAAAGTGCTTGGTGCTTTATTAATTCAAAATTACATATTGTAGTTGGCAAATATTTCATTGCAAGCTCTAGTTTCCATTGACAAATAGTCGTTTTGTTGTCATTCACAATGAACAGCTGAATCTGTGAAATATGCACCACTAAGCCATCAGCTGGAAATACAAAAATTTGCGACTACTTATTAAACGTGAAGCTTCGTATCCACTTCAACCACAGCAAATAACTGGCAAAACAAAAAACTCCATATAAAAAAACCACAAATCTTCTGGCTCCAAAGCTCTTTGGTGCTCTCATTGTTGGCAATACACACTTGCCACACAAGGTCTCAAGTAAATACAGCAAAAATACTAAATCTGAGTTTTTACTGATAGCTCGAGAAACTAAGAATTATTGGCCCTGTTCACCAGCATACATCAAACATCATCTATCAAAAAAGGTAATTTGATTTTGTTTAACGCTTGAGTGAAATTTTAAGGTAAAAATGGTATGCGTGAAAGCTATCGTTTTGATTTTAACCAAAATGACAAATATTAGCAAACATAGTTGCACTTCACATTCGTTCACTTCAACAATTGAACTAGATCCATCGATTTTTTCGTCATCGATTTGTGCTGGTGAACACGGCCATTAATTATTATATTTTGTCGATACGCAAATATGCGAAAGTGCTATATGAATAATTTTCCCATCAATGACTGAGCGCATCTTTCAAAGCAAAGTGACAAAACACCGTCAGACTTCAACAAATTTCAACTGGGTAAAAACATGAATTTTATTCGTTCTAAAGTGTCGAATCTGCCCATCAGCCGGGGGTTGTAACAAAAATTTTAACATAAAACAATGCACTTGGTAATATGACATTCATTCTCAAATCTGGGCACACTGCCCGAAAACAAAGGAATTGTCACTTTTATTATTTTTGTTTTGGCAGTTCCTTTGTAGGCAGTGTATACTAAGCCTAAGTCAACTGACCTTTGCTGATGACACTGTAATAGACTGAGACTGTCTATTCAGTATACCGTTAAAAATACCAAATTTACTCGAGGCAAACGCTATCGTTTTTAAAAAAGTTGCGGGTTCCATTGGTTGTTTTTGTTTATTCAAATTAAGATAGCATTTATATTGCGTTCTGTTCACAATTACTGTTGCCAACCAGTTCTTCGGAACCAGTGTGACTTTCACACACTCGACAGCTCTGTTTGTTATCGACTCCAAAGGCGATAGGCCACTTTTACAAAATATATCGATAGGCTTTGCGCTCGATAACTGAGGGCGGTCACTTGCTCGTTGCTAGAACACCACACTTAATCGTTATCGAAGTGCCAAACCAGTCAGCTTAGCCGGTCCGTTACAACATTTTGAATATGAAAAGTTTGTACTTGCTTTGCGGTGGCTTCTTTCGTTGACTTGAATCTAGATTGCTGGCGAGTGGCCACTTGGTCATTTAAGCTCGATTCAATGTGGCGCACTCGTTAAGCTGCTGTTGTTGTATTTTGTATTACAATTTGTGGCATTTGCACTTACAATGCAAATTAATTGAATTAATTCAATTTGCGGGCCGCATATGAAAGTTTTTGCTTTTCCCTTGGGCGAATCTTCAAATATTTGCCTATAAATATGTCAATTAGGCAGAAAAAACTGATGCAGCCACGCCCACACCACAGCTCTCTCATGGGCTACATAATGTATGCATGTGCAAATACATGTATGTACTTGATCTAATCATGAGAAGAGCACTTGCTCCGGGCTCTGATCTGGGCAGATCTTTGTTATTGTTTCGAAACCCGCCCCCACCGCACACCCAACGGAGACCAAATCTAATTTACATGATCGCTCGCATTATCATCGCATTGTATTATAATCATCATCATGACCTCTGCTTTGCCTCCACCTCAGCCGCCTGCTCCCCCAAATATGGCGAGTTCAGTGGTTGGCGCTTCCTAAGTGGATGACACTCAAGCTCATTGAGCGCTCCATTGTGGGGATGTGGGATGTGGAATGGTGCACCCAGTAGTCGTAGCCGTAGTAGTAGTAGTAAACATAATACAACAACAAAAGCCCAGCCAAAGCATTCGGAGAGAACAATGCGAAAATTCTGACTTTTTGTTCAGATTTTTTTTTTGTGTTCGTTTTCAATTTTTGCGCCCAGTTTTAAAGTTCAAGCCGCGACATTAGCACACGAAATCTGCGATTATCCGACATCGAATAATACAAAAAAAAAAACAAAAACACATACAAATACAAATACAAATAGAAAACCTCCCCGCGATACAGAGGTGTTTTTTTTTGTAAACGTTTTTGGAGCGTGAACATTTTCAATTTCAATGCACTTCTCGCCTTCTGCAGCAACACGAACTAAATATTAAAATACATACAAATCAAAGTAAAATCCCAGCCACAACTAAGCGTCCGGAGAAATTCAAAAACAATTTTATAAACATAAACATTAACCTAAAAATTACATGTTCTTCAACGTTTTATGCGAATGAATTTCACTGTGAAACACTTACGTTTTGAACCTTGAACAACACACAAATATCAAAGATTTACACATTAATGATAATCAAATGTGTTCGAATCGAAAGCCACAACAAAAGCCATCACTGAAAAACAACAACAGCGTCAATCAAATATATGATTCAGAAACGACAAGGTATTTCTATAATAATTTCCATCAAAGTTTTTACATGGCTAAGAAAAGCGACAATGACGATCAGCTTCTTTGGTTTTATCCTTGTGACAATCTCGGCAAATACTAAACATTTCGTTGCGTAATATTGTATTGTCCTGGCCCAGCAAGGAAGGCGCTAAAACTTTGGGATAAGCGCCGTATTTGTCGTCCTTTAATTGATAAATTATAATTATTCCGCGAGCTTTCCAAAATACTCACGTCAGGAAGGCCTACTCTACCTGTGCACTGTGGGCCAGAAATCTAATTTTTGGGCAAAACTCTCTCATTTGTACACCATCCTAGCTAGGAAGCTGAAAGTGTTTACGAAATGTTCTTAAAGGACTGAACTCAACGTAAATAGCTTAAAAAGAAAAAAAAAACAAGTAAGAGAGTTGCAGTCGATTGGCCTGACTCCGAAATACCCAGTACTATTGAGACACACACTACACACATACGCTTTAGCTGCCTGAAATAGGCACAGCGCTTCCCCCCACAAGCAAAATTTGTTCACGCATAACTTTGGTGTTTTAGCCCGGATCTTATTGCTCTTTTCAGATAGATGTACGGTCTTTAACAATGTATATTAATCCACAAGGTTGTAACTCTGACAGTTTCTTGCGATTTAAGGGGCAAATCTGAAACAAACTTAATCTGGGTACGGTATACACCTATGCACATGCAAAAATTTGTGTCTCTGTCTCTTATAGTCTTATAGACGCTGGGCAAATTCTGGTGGCGCCGAGTTTCAAATAATTACAAAATGTATATTGATTATTCTCTTAAATTAATACATTGTGGTATTCCTGAAGGTTATTTAGACTCTGCTGTTACTTCAACATGAAGAACGTTGCAAGATTCTGCACTTCAAGTTCTAGTAATAAAATAGATATTTATTGAATGCATTTTTGAAAGCTTACGAGTCAGTTTATAGGGATAGGATAGGAAGGGAAGGGACAAAATGCTGCAGTTGTTAGACCGTGTGTTTGACTTAATCAAAGATGTTAGGCATTCCATATCTTCCACTATTATACCCTGCTTCTCCCTATCAAGCCCTTCCAATAAATTGATTATGTTATCAAGGGCGTATGCAGGGGATTACCGGATTAATCCTGTAAGATCAGCTCTACTTCGATTTGCTTCGACAGACTTAATTAATTTCGTCCAAAGTGACGATATTTTTCTCTTCTTGAAACTTCGAAATAAAAGTGCAAGTGCTGCCATTTCAAGGGTTGACCAGATGAACTGGTTCGCAAAGTAAATAGCAATTAAATTATTTCAATTGTCAGTTCCGACCAGAACAATCGTGATGACCAACTTAATGTGACGAGAACGAAATTGAGACAGAATATAACAAGCTCAATACTACAATTTGACAAACAACTACTGGACAACTTTCAATTTCTTAGGCCATAATGGCGCCCAATGAGCAGGAGAATCTTACGTACTATTTCTTAACTAAAGGATCTTTGTCCCTGAGATCGAACAGATAAACTTCCACAGTTTGGGTTATGTTATGTTTCCAAAAAACGTAGTCCAACTCGTCCAATTATATCAGCCTCGTGTTAAAACCTCTGCAGACAGACTACAAAAAAACTATGTTCGACCTCGAAATAATTTTTGTTTCGGTCCATCGAAGTCAATTTTTTTTTTAAATTTTGGTTAAGGAGGTATGTAAAAAACATTTCCGCGGATAAAATTTTCGCCTGCGGCGCATACTTCTTATATATCCCACTTATTATATATCTTATAATAATACTTAACGATGATAGCAACTTTAGCAAAATAATACCCCACGAACGATTTAGGTCTTTGTCATCCCTAATCAAAATCCTGCGTACGTCCCTTTATGTTACAGAGAAGTTTTTGATGCAAAGAATAAGGAAAACTTAATTTGAATTATAGAAAGAATTATAAATTTTAGAACTATTCAAGGGGGAGGGGGCGGCCAAGTCGACTTCCGCCCCGGGCGGCATAACCCCACGCTACGCCACTGAGAACGCCAGCACTAAAATTAACAATTTTTCTAAATAAAACCCACTTTTCGACCGATAGTTCCTATGGCAGCTATAAGATATAGTCATCCGATCCGGTCGGTTTCGACATTTTTAAGAGCAGTGTGCAGTAAAAAGAAGACTCTGTGTAAAGTTTCAGCTTTAAAACTGAGAGACTAGTTTGTGTAGAAACAGACGGACAGACACACGGACGGACAATGCTCTATCAATTCAGCTCGTCGCCCCGATCAAGAGTATATGTAGTTTATAGGGGCGGAAATGAAATGCTAACTTCTGGGCAAAATTTAATACCCTTTGCAAGGGTATAAAAATCCAAAAAAATTATTTTTATTTTTTCTACTTAAGAATCGCACTTCTACGAAGAAAACCAGATAACAATTATCAAAATCTATGAACAAACACAGAAGCTGTTCGCAATTTAGTGCAAAAAAATGTGGTATTTTCGTAATTATTAAAAAATTAATTTTCGTTTGCTTCGACTTTTGTTCCGCTCTGGATTATTATTTTTGTTCTGGCTTTGGAAGTGAGCACACTTCATAAATTGACCAAAAGACGAAGAAAAATACAAGTTAATTTGTTGTTAGCACTTGAAATACTCAAATTTGACTGTTAGTTCCTCTACTCAATTTGATCTATCTACGGTACGTGAGACATTTTCCTCACTAATACCTTATTGTCTTCGTAAAAAAAATATTTTTTGGATTTTTTTATATTTTTTTAGCGTTTAAAAATTAATTTTTAAAATTTTTTATATTTTTGTTATGAGTAAAAAGTCATTTTGGATTAAAGTTTTAAAAACTATTATTTTTTCTAGGGAACAATTAAATTAAACTAATGTAAAGCCAATATTACATTTACTAATAACCCAATTCGATATATTCGGTTTCACTGCCGTGCTAGCGATTTTTTCTCATTTTGACATTAAATTTGCTTAATTTTTGGAAAAAGTGACTATACATTACATGTAATTCTTTCGCTATCTAAAATCTTTCTGATGGCAATAAAGGTGCTATACAAGAATGCATAAGAAACCATGAGAAACTATGCCAATGCAATTAACTGTAAGTTTTTGCTTCATTATAGCAGAAACCACATAAATATGATGATGGAAAAATTGTCGCGTTCGACATGTCACGTATCGACAGAGATAAATATTTTTTTACAAAAAATGTACTCAAGATTTTTAAATCAAATAATATACATTTCAAAGAACTATTTATTCATAAGATATTAAGATTATTTGGGTTTAGTTATTGTGTTAGGTTTCGCTAAGCTTTGTCTTTATATGCTGCTCGCCAAAACCACTCTGTTTTTGTCACGTTCGAATAGCTTGAATTTTGTCATTATTTTGGAAACCGAATTTCATTGATATACACTTTAACACTAATTAAAGTGCTTGCTAAGAGCTATATTATACAGTAAAAAACGAATTAAAAATTCGATATAATTTGACTTTTTTCATTTTCAATTTGTACGACGGTCACGGTTCGACAGAATGGAAATGCCTCAAAATAATTAATTTAATTAAAATAATATTAATTAAATTAATTACAAAATAAATATTGATTATTCTCTTAAATTAATACATAGTTATTTAGAATCTGCTGTTATTTCAACATGGGGAACGTTGCAATATTCTGCACTTCAAGATCTAGTAAAAAAATAAATTTTTCTTGAGTGCATTTTTGAAAGCTTACGAGTCTGTTTAAAGGGATTAAAGATCAGTGGTCTACAATGGACGGAGTCAAAAATGCTGCAGTTTTTAGACCTTGTGTTTGACTTAATCAAAGATGTTGGGGATTCCATATATTCCACTCTTTCATCTTGCTTCTTCCTATTAAGCCCTTCCAATATATTGATTATGTTATCAAGGGCATATATAGGGGGCGCTGATTTGTAGTATGCTTTGAAAATTTCTTATGAAACAAATGTTGTGTCAACTGTACAATAATTAAAAAAAATAACCACATTTTCCATATTAAAAACCAAAAATTTCTACCTTTGAGCAAAATCAGAAAGTTGTTTTCAGATATACCTTTTAATCAATACAGAATGAGTTATTTAATCCTTTGTTATATAAAAAAAACACAAATTTATAGTGTCAATTATAAAAGAACAATTAACAAACACTAAATAATATTTTCACGTTAATTCGTCATAGTTCGCGATCCATCGTTTTCGCAATATATTCCGAATTTTTGGGGTTTACAATTCCATAGTGGACTCGATTTCTTAGGTCACAATGGCGTACAATGAGCAGGACCATCTCATGTTCTCTTTCCAAGCTTAAGCATCTTTGCCACTGAAATCGAATCCGTTCGACTTCCACAGTTTAGGTTATGCTATGTTTCCAAAAAACGTAGTCCAACTCGTCCAATAATATCAGCCACCAGTTAAAACCTCTGCAGGCAGACTACAATGAAAGCTAATTCGAAACGCATTTGATATCAAACCAGAAAACCATGTTCGACCTCGAAATAATTTTTGTTTCGGTCCATCGAAGTCAATTTTTATTTAAATTTTGGTTAAGGAGGTATGTAAAAAACGATTCCGCGGCACTTGCGAAAAAATTTTCGCCTGCGGCGCAATCTTCTTATATATCACACAGTTAAAGAATTTTTCCCAATAATACTTAACAATGTCTATGATAGCAACTTAAGCTAAATAATACCCCTTAAACAATTTAGGTCTTTGTCATCCCTAATCAAAATTCTGCGTACGTCCCTTTATGTTACAGAGAATTTTTTATATAAAGAATAAGAATAACTTAATTATAGAAAGAAGTTTAAAATGTAGAACGATTCAAGAGGGAGGGGGCGGCAAATTCGACTTCCGCCCCGGGCGGCATAACTTTTGGCCACACAACTTGGTTCTCGCCGCTACCTGCAACAGTAAGATCCTCCATTAGGTCGTCTACGACTTCACCGACAGCATCCTGGTCCAAATCTTAAGTTTTTTTTCGTATTAATTTTTTTCATGCTTCTATTTAGCTTGATTTGTACACCTACAATCAATGCTTTAAAAATACGTATTAAACTTTGTTGAAATATTATCAGCCTGTCAAAACAGCTGATTTACACCAAAAATTACAAGGGTAAACCTTTTAGGGGTGCTCAATAGCTGCGTCGCGTAAATTTACACAATTACTCTTTTACGCGGGCTGGTGAACACCCTAATAGAGTATGTTAAGTTTGTGCAAAAGTATGTAACAAGGGGGAAGGAATCATTTCCGACCTTATAATATTCTTGATCAGCATCAACAGCCGAGTCGATATAGCCATGTCCGTCTGTCCGTCCGTATGAACAAACAGATCTCAGAGATGGTAAGAGATAGAGGTTTGGCATGTATGGGACAAATACTTCTTATACTTGCAGGCAGATCAAGTTTATTTTCAATTTTTGCCACGCCCCCTCCCGCCCCCGTAATTTGGAAAAAACGTCATATCTCCCACAGTTTTGTAGATAGATGATTCGTACCTTCTAGAGATAGTTACTCATTAGTAATATCTATCTATTTGCCAAAGATATAAAGATTCATAAAGATCGGATGAGCGGTTTCCAAGTTATGATCAAATAAGTGAATTACTCCCTGCCACCCCCTCCCACCATCACACAAGCAACGCACAATCTTGAGAGAGAGAGAGCGAGAGAGAGAAACTTAGAGATGAGCGCAGCAGCAGCACTGCGTTTAGCTCCTACTCTAGGTACAGAGTATAAATATAGTCGGGCTTGACCGACTTTCTCACTTGTTTTAGTTATGAGTTAGTTTGATGTTTCATTTAAATTATTTGACTGTGTTATATGTTTTATTTTGCATTTTCAAATCAAAATTAAAATTTAAGTCAAAATTTATAAATATTTTCGCGCCAGTCATGCAGTATAAAGGCCTGTATCCAGCACTGCGGAAAATTCCTGCCAGGAATTTGCTATTTATTTCTTGTGTGTGTGGAACATAACTAAAACAGTGTGACCACGCACCGAAAGGGTGGAAGGTCACTCTGATCAATCAGCTGTTAAGCACTGTTAACTATTTGAATTAAAATAAATTAAAAAAAATAAATAGTATTTTCTGGAGGAAGCATGCTGCTCGGAGTATGTGCTACATACTTTAAACTTGGGGATGATAAACCGATGGCATGACACTTTGCAGTGGGTCCCGGATGGCACAAAACATCACTGCAGCATGTTGTTTCCTGCATTACTTTATAATGCGATCTTCTACAAAGTAGAATTACCTCTTGGTTGTGCGCCAATCAAATAAACTCTTTCATTGTCGGATGCAAAATTGCCTAATAACATTTTTCCGCCGGAGCATTGCCGTAAATCGTTCAATAAGTCAACACGATCGCTATGACACCCGGAAAAGTTGCTTGGGTGCGATTCCTGGGATTAAGAGTTCCAAATACGGATAACGCTGCTAAGTACCTTGGCGTGTCTCTGAACCGACGCGTCGCGAAGCTTGACTAGGAACGTCCATGTGACTCGGGCAGTGGCTACGGTTGCAGCTCCATTGGCTTCTTAAGCCTCGAAGCGGTGGATCGTGGCGATTCCGTTACGTGGTACGACATGATCCACTGCCATCAAGAAACTAGAGTCATCTATGTGGGGCCCCTGGTATAAGATGCATACAACTACTTATGTACATATATACCGCGGTGTGGAAGCTTTGCCATTACGCACCCACATTAATATGCACACCAGCAGGTATGTATGACCAATTGGTGTATCACTCCAATAGATTTGCCTATGATCTGGAGACACACAAATTAAGAAGGCATCTTAACGTACGACATCTCCCCGACCTTTGTGTCTATGGAAAGCATCCGTCTGGCGGCCTCATCAATTTGGCATAAGGGTGCCTTTGAAACCATCCTCTACCAATCTTTGCACGCTGATGGTTCCCCAGCCAGATGACAGCTCATAATAAAAAAATATAAAAGCATTCCCCCAAAATGTTCGCTCATCACATCCAAAATAATTGTTAGCAATATTTTCCTGCGCTGTGCATCAGCTGTTCTCTCCATCCACACACGCTATCGATTTGCCAACTATCGATAAGAAACTGTGGATTACGTTCATGTTGCTGGATACACAAGCAACGAAAAGGCAAACTAAAAATTCCTGCCACAGTTTTTATACTCTGTACCGAAGGTACATAGAGTATATTAAGTTTGTGCAAAAGTATGTAACAGGGAGAAGGAATCATTTCCGACCCTATAAAGTATATATATTCTTGATCAGCATCAACAGCCGAGTCGATATAGCCATGTCCGTCTGTCTGTCGTCTGTCCGTCCGTCCGTCCGTCCGTATGAACAAACAGATCTCAGAGATGGTAAGAGATAGAGGTTTGAGGTGTATGGGACAAATGATTCTTATACTTGCAGGCAGATCAAGTTTATTTTCAATTTTTGCCACGCCCCCTCCCGCCCCCGCAATTTTGAAAAAACGTCATATCTTCCACAGTTTTTTAGATAGATGATTCGTACCTTCTAGAGATAGTTAGTCATTAGCAATATGTATCGATTTGCCGAAGAAATGATAAAGATCGGATGAGCGGTTCTCAAGTTATGATCAAATAAGTGAATTACCCCTCCTCCCCCCCACCCACCCCTTCCACCCTCTCACAACCAACGCCGCACATATTAGAGAGAGAAAGAGAGAGAAAGAGGGGGAGAGAGAGAAACTTAGAGATGAGCGCAGCAGCAGCACTGCTTTCAGCTCCTACTCAAGGTACAGAGTATAAATATAGTCGGGCTTGACCGACTTTCTCACTTGTTTTTATATGAAGTTTGACAGGAATTTTTAGTTTCCGCGGTGCTGGATACCAGGCTAAACTTGGCAACCCTTAGCGCGTTTGTTGTCACCAGCTGAAGTTGAGTGGCAAGTTGGTTGTGGTTGATTGCGAGTTTTATATAAGGGGAAGGCAGTATAATTTGCTTCTTACTCAGAAGTGGCCCGACCTTACATTTTCTTGGCCAACTATTCTTTCAAACGTAGTGCTCGTGGCCTGCTCAACTGTCCCATTTGCACAAAAAACACATGTGTTTGGTCTATCCTTGTTGCAATCCTGAAACTATTGCATTAACTTTGAGGTCTGCGCAAATTCCAGTTATGTTCCTTGTAGTTAATAAAATCAAGCATGGCTATTGATTCATATGATTCTTTTATATTAACGGCATGCGCTAGCCGTATCGAAGGCTTGAGATTTCCCTGGAGCAACAATACAGCTTTTAGACTGAGCTTGCAACCGTCGATAAACAAACGCCACTCGACTGGATTATACGGCTCTTTTCAAATAAACCACACACAACATTGCAATAACAAATATCCTTTTTTGAGTAATACTTAGCATAGCGCTTTTGACGATCTCTACAGTACGTTATTTTGACATCATCCTTTAACAAATTCTTTTCTAGCAAACGTGATGCTAAAATTTCCGATTTTTTCTTTTAAAGAGCTAGATCTCTTAGATCCTTTAGTCCAGAAGGGACAGAAGGGATTTCGCTCGTTTGCGGGTTCTTTATAGTTTTCTAAGTCATCCGCTGATTCAGATGAGTCATGCTGTTCAGTTACCTAGGAGTCGGACCAAAATCATTATAGAACGGATCAACTAGTGTATGTGCTGAACTGTAAAAGCTTTTCAACAAATTCAAAAACTGTGCGCACACGGCGGAACAAAATCGACCATAGACATTTTTAATACCACTTGATCGGTAAAACTGAAATTGCTCATTTTTTTTTAGATAAATGCTAATAACTTCTACAATTTCCAACTGATTATGATGTATGAATACTTTTTGAATTTGTTATACATTAGGTTACATCATCCAAAAGAGAAAGAAATTTTAAATAATTGTTTTCTTGGGGAAAACAACTGTGTAATTTACGGTTTTTTCAATTTTTCGATAAAAATAAAACAAAATTCTCGATATTTTTGTAATTAGCAGCTACACCTCAAATTTGACAATAAGATGATGTATGAGCGATGGAAAAATAATTTTATTAGCTTTAATTTGGCGTGCAACTTGTTCATAAGTTATTTCATGAATGAGATATTTGAAATTAAGTGAGAGGTTCTTTTTCAAAAATGCGAAAAACGGTAATTTGGGATTGTCTCGAAATCTGTTCTACTGAGAAATTTTTAAGCTCCATATTCGAATTCATATTGCGTGATTTTACATAAGGGGTGACATAAAATTGTAGAGGATGAAAAATAGTGTTAACTTGTGTAATTGCTAAAACGCAAATTTTAATAATAAAACAAATTAAATATTTAATTCATTCTATGCAACCCACCAAAAAATTAATGTTGCTTACATATCGAAAACTAAACTTGTTCGCCAAAATCGGGGATTATAACCGAAAGAAATATCGGTTTCGGTCACGGTTATTCAAATCGGTCATTCATATCAAATTGTTTCGGTCCGGTTTCGATTCGGTTACAAAATAGCCGTTTCAGTTACCGGGCTCAACCCAGTTAACTATACATTTATTCATAAAATTGAGCAATTTATATTGTAACATTTATTAAGAGGTTTAAATGAGGTGAAATCGTATCGAAAGCAACCCAAGGCAGAAAAAAGAGCTTAAAAGCTTGTTGATTGAATTTGCTCAAGTCGATCACTGATATTCAGCCGACGCGTCGTAGCTGGATCAAGTTAAGTGGAGGAACTAACAATCAAATATGAGTATTGAATGTGTTAACCAGGGCTGCAAAGCTCATAAAAATCGACAAGGGTTCGCTCCGGGGTTCAAACCCTCAAAACCTTTTGGGTTTGAGTTCACGGAGTGGGTTCAAAAGGTCGCTAAACCTAAGTTCGGGTTCGAACCGGGGTTTAGGAATAATTATGTTCAGAAAATATGTACGTAAATTGAATCAAACAAAAGTGATGCTTGTTAATATAACATTCGAGCTTGGATCATTGAACGTTTTAGCAGGCTACAGGTCAATGTCATGGTGCAATAAGTAATCGAGATGAAATTTACCCTGCTCAATTTTGAGCAATGTTAGTCTGTATTGAGATTTTTTCCTAGGAGGATTCCGCATAGGAAATCACAGTGTCGGACATATTCCCAAACGCACTCAGAGAGCATTAGTGGGAGCAAACAGCTGACTTATTTCTGACAGAAACATTTAGCCTATATATTATAATTTATGTTTGTTCAAACCTTTTAAAACAAGACACATACACACTACAATGGAGGTTGGTCGGTTTTTCAAGAAAAACCCGGATCTTAACAATGAATGAGGTAATTGAGACTGAATGCGCAAAAAAAATTTATTAATTATTTTTTATTTCATATATAACATAAAAAGTTCTGAAAACTTATTTATGATTCTTTCAAACTAGAGCATTCGAACTACAAAGCATAAAAAAAACTTATTCAGTTCAATCTTCGAAACTTACAAACTTCTGATTTTAACAATAATAGTCAGACAAAGATTTTAGGAAGACGCGTTGAGTTATGTGCTCATCGGTCATTCGGCTTCTGGTGTCAGAAAGCACACTTTTTATAGCTGATGCCAATCGTTCCGATGGCACGGAGCTTCCCGGTGTAATAAGATATGACAATGCCAAGTCAGAAAGCACTGGCAATGCGTCTTTCTCTGCAATCCAGATACAGATCCAATAATTCATTCCCCTGTCCTGGTGATTGTTGAGTTAGCATCGGCTTGAAGACAAACAGAATCAATTGATCCATTTCTCACAAAATGAGCTGTAACCGTCAGATAGGCCCTGTTACAGTTGGTAATGCTAACGGCATCGCAGGTGAACTATAGATTTGCTGAAACGCCTGTTTCACTTTATCCTTACAATTATCATACTTTTCTTCAATCAATTATATTACCTGTAAATAAAGACGAGATCATAAATTTTAATAATTTTACATATTACCCAAATAAAACACCTTGTCGTTGGCAAGTGGAGGTGGGGATGGATAGAGGATACTAATTAAAACGAGAAAGGCAAAGCTAACTCCGTCTGCACAGAAGTTTTGATACACTTGAAATAGCTAGTCACAACGGTTAGCGACTTCGACCACACTTCGCAGATCAGCTTAAAAACATTACATATTACATTATTTAAGGGTATATTTTTATTTGTTTATAACTTCAAAAATTCATAACTTTTAAACTATAAAAGTCTCCATCTTTTTGAAAACACCAAAATTTAAGTTACGTTTAGGGCAATAAATAGTTTATCCTTAGAAGCTATATCATGGTGGTTAACACTGAGAAAAATTATAAATAATTTTTGGCAACAATTACTTAATATTATTAAATAATTTAAAAATCTATAAAATTATAATTTGAGTAGCTATAGTGAAATACTTTTCACCAATATCAACTTGATAGCTGTACGATAAACCAAACCTGAGATATCACGTTTTTAAAAAACCCTTTTTTTCCATTTTTTCGTTTTTGACGATTTTTGAAATTGTTTATAAATTTAACAAAAAATTTTTTTGCAAAACCGTAAATTACGTTTCGGTGGGAGTGTCGAGATCTGATTTCGGTTTCTTTTTTTATTGAAATATAAAAAGTTGAATTTTGAGCCTGTTCGATTTGAAATAGAATGACCCATATGTAATTATGTTTAATACCAGTAGGGGAGAATGGGGGGTTCTGAGCCGCTGGGGGTTGTGAGCCACTCGAATATTGGCCACAAAAAAAATATATTAAAACTTTTTGTTTATGTCATGTGTCTCCCTTCTTATTACCTAACTTTTGGCAAGCAGCCTATCAGTCTACACCTTCTTTAAGTTCGTGAACCAGAACTCGACTTTTTTTTAAAAGAAAAAAAGCTTTTTTTTTTCATTTTTGACATGTGAACAAACAAAAATTTTCTCGTAATGACAAAAGTAAGTATGAGGGAAATATCTTTGGTCAATTGCCTTTTTGATAGAAATATGTTTTTTTGTAACAATTTCTTTTTGGTTATGTGACGTCACCAAAAAAAAATTGAGATATGGGGGTTGTGAGCCACTTTGAAAATAAATCGGTTTTGACTTTCAAAGAGAATATTGCAATGACGCGCAATAAAACAGAGAAAAAACTCTCCAAAGAAGTAAAAAAACATTAAATAAGGCAAACAAAAGAACAGCCACAAGCAAAAAGTGCTCGTATATAAAAGAAAAAAAAGCCTGATGCCGTCAATCAATTTGCACTCTTTATTGATATTTCTTAATTCAGAATATGAGAAAAATTGTTCATTTTTTCAATTAATAAAGAATAATGGCTTAAAAACACGAATTTTGAACTTTTAGATGGGTGGCTCACAGCCCCCCACAAATTTTCGAAATGTCAAAAAATCACTTTTTCAATATAAAATAAAAAAAACAGAAATTTTATTTTTTTAAAACTAATGATGAGGAAAGTTTTGTGGATCTTTTACCTAAAATACAAAATTTACAGAACGAAAAATATTGTTTTTTGTTATTATGTTCGAAAAACAAAACTATGATCACAACCCCCACTCTCCAATTTAAAAAAATGCATAAATAGACGCCAATTTCTCACACGAAGAACACAAATTCCCAGAATTTAAAATGATATCCATATACTTACATTTATTACTAGTAATAAGTGATGTATGCCGAACAGTCATCGGATTCCCATTACGAATGCGTAGGGGAGAGTGGGGGGTTGTGATCATAGTTTTGTTTTTCGAACATAACTTCGCCAAAAATCAATATTTTTTGTTCTGTAAATTGTGTATTTTAGGTAAAACATGCACAAAACTTTCCTCATCACCAGTTTTAAAAAATAAAATTTTGGTTTTTATACACTTGAAAAGTATATTATAATTTTGCCCAGAAGTTTGCAACGCATAGAAGGAATCATCTCCGACCACATAAAGTATATATATTCTTGATTAGCATGACGAGCTGAGTCGATTAAGCTTTGTCCGTCCGTCTGTCCGTCCGTCCGTCTGTCCGTCTGTCTGTTTCGACGCGAACTAGTCCCTCAGTTTTGAAGCTATCGAGCTGAAACTTTGCCCGTAGTCTTCTTTTTACTGCACGCTGCTAATATGTCGGAATCGACCGGATCGGATGACTACTTCTTGTAGCTGCCATACAAATGTTCGCTCGGAAAATGGGTTTTAGTGAGAAATTGATTGACGGCATCAGGCTTGTTTTCTTTTATATACGAGCACTTTTTCTTGTGGCTGTTCTTTTGTTTGCCTTTTTTAAAGTTTTTTTTACTTCTTTGGAGAGTTTTTCCTCTGTTTTATTGCGCGTCATTGAAATATTCTCTTCGAAAGTCAAAACCGACTTTTTTCAAAGTGGCTCACAACCCCCCATATCTCACTTTTTTTTGGTGACGTCACATAACCAAAAGAAATTGTAACAAAAAAAAAATATTTCTATCAAAAAGGCAATTGACCAAAGATATTTCCCTCATACTTACATTTGTCATTACGAGAAAATTTTTGTTTAATATTCACAAGTCAAAAATGAAAAAAAAAACTTTCTTTTTTGAAAAAAAAAGTCGAGTTCTGGTTCACGAACTTATAGAAGGTGTAGACTGATAGGCTGCTTGCCAAAAGTTAGGTAATAAGAAGGGAGACACATGACATAAACAAAAAGTTTTAATATATTTTTTTGTGGCCAATATTCGAGTGGCTCACAACCGCCAGCGGCTCAGAACCCCCCATTCTCCCTTACATTATTTTTATACGCTTGGAGAGGGTATAGTAAAATTGTCCGGATGTTTGTAACGCACAGAAGGAAGCATCTCCGACCACATAACGTATATATATTCTTGATCAGCATGACGAGCTGAGTTGATATAGCCATGTCCGTCTGTCCGTCCGTCTGTCCGTCTGTTTCTATGCTATCTCCTCCGTCAGTTTTAAAGCTATCTTAACCAAACTTTGCACGAAATCTTTTGGTACAAATACGCTGCACTTTTGTCGCAACCGGCCGGATCGGATGACTATAGCATATAGCTGCCATAGGAACGATCGGTTGAAAAAGTAGTTTTAGTGAGAAAAACTTTTTTGTTTTCAATGCTATCGCTCCCAATCCTCGTATTTGTAAGTTTTCTACGCTTTCACATAATTCCGCCAAGATTTACGAAAATCGGACAACTATATAGTATAGCTACCAAACAAAATATGGGATTGAAAAAAAGTCATAGTGAGGAAATCTTTTTTGCTTCCAATGCTATCGCTCCCCAAACTTATTACTGATCAATATTATATGCTACCACACAAACTTATTACTGATCAATATTATATGCTACCACACAATTTTGCCAAGTTTGATCCAAATCGGATGACTGTAGCATATAGCTTCGATAGGAACGATCGGTCGAAAAACTAGTTTTAGTGAGAAAAACTTGTTTGTTTTCAATGCTATCGCTCCCAACACTCACATTTATAAGTTTTCTATGCTTTCACATAATTCCACCAAGATATATAAAAATCGGACAAATATATAGTATATAGCTCCCATACTAAATAAAGGTTTGAAAAACTTTTTTGTTTGCAATGGTAGCGTCTTTATACTTTCCAGCTATGAATATTATTTGTTTCAACACAATTTTGGAGATTTTAATCAAAATCGAATGAATATATCGCATAGCTGCCATATTAAAACTGGCAGGCATATATCATGCTCCCAGGGTATACAAACTTCGGTCAAGCTGAAGTTAGCTTCCCTCTATTTTTATACCCTGTACCGAAGGTACATAGAGTATATTAAGTTTGTGCTGTTACATAAGAGACTGAGAATTGACATTTATGGGACAAATGCTTCTTATATTTTCAGGCAAATCAAGTTTATTTTTAATTTTTGCCACGCCCCCTCCCGAGAGATGAGCGCAGCTGCAGCACTACATTCAGCTCCTACCCTAGGTACAGAGTATATTATAGTCGGGCTTGACCGACTTTCTCAGTTGTTAAAATTGTAATGCAGAATGTTCACAGTCTGTTTGTTTTCAATTACACTCTCTGACGAAAATCAGCGATTGTAGTGCATTACATTTTCGACAATCGTAGTGCATATTTTCCACAGAACACGTTGAGCTCTGCGCAGCTGGGATATTGAGTGTTGGTGCTCCCGCCCGGTCAGAGTTGTGAATGAATGACTCCTTCAGCTCTTCTAATACCGTGGTGTGAGGCTTTATAACCTACATGTAGGTCACAAAATTAAACTTAGGAATTAACATAAGAATTCGGCACTCACGCTCTTGTTCCTTCTCGGGCTTCTTTAAACTGACAGCCCAAGCGATTATACCTATCGATCAAACGATAAAATGGACACAGAAAATGATTATCGACTAAAACTACGGGCTGGCAACTAATTGTCTGTTTAACTTATTTAAATATTGAAATAAAGACCGTTTTAAATTTAAATTCAAACTCCTTTACAACATTGAGGGTGTTTACATTGACACCATTTAATGATTTATTAATTGCGTTTGAGATTTAAAGCGAAATTTTTTGACATTCTGGCTTTTGGGGTTTTATAAAACAAAGCATACAGTTGAAAAAATTGTGAAAACCGACTTCGATATACCCGTTACTCATGAAATAACATGTTTAACAGTGTTCCTGCGTTCCTTAGTGTGACCATCCAAAAAGTATGCAACATTTTTTAGGTTGGTAGCGGGGAGGGCTTGGCTCACTTTTTTACTTATAACTTGAGAACCGTTCATCCGATCTATATCATTCTTTCGGCAAACCGATTTATTTTGCTAATTACTAACTGTCTCTAGCAGGTACGAATCCTTTATCTTTAAAACTGTAGGAGATATAACTTTTTTCCAAATTGCGTGGGCGGGAGGGGGCAGATAAAAGAAGAATTTGTCCCATACATGTCAAACCTCTATCTCTTACCATCTCTGAGATCTAGGTGTTCATACAGACAGACGGACGGACAAGGCTAAATCGACTCGGCTGTTGATGCTGATCAAGAATATATATACTTTATATGGTCGAAACTGATTCCTTCTGCCTGTTACATACATTTGCACGACTTTAGCATACCCTTTTTACTCTACGAGTAACGGGTATAAAAAGCGCAGACTGCACTGAAAAAATTTAAAACCTACCTTTGAGTCAATATGTCTGACCACAGACTTAAGTAAGGTACGGAATACTCCAAACTGTTTGGGCGCACAAAAAGTCTGGAAATTCAAGTTTTCATTCGTACCGCACAAATTTTGTTGAAAGAGTAGGATGCAAGATGGAGCGTCTCAGTGGCATTATTTGAAAAGCACATAGTCGGGCTTGACAATTTCCCCATAGTGAAGTGCGACTTCCATTTAAAACCTATGCTGATATTTGGGTCACAGCACCCGGTTGATACAGAACTTCACGTCGAGACAATTTAGAACTCTATCCTAGCACAACCACCACGATCTCCCAACCCGCATCTAACCAAGTGAGCAGCCTAGGACTACTGCTCATCCCGTGGTACCGATCCAAGCCACAGAATTGATTCAGGGAGTAACGACTGGGGTCCACAAGGTTGTCAAGCCAGTCATGATGCGTGTTGTGTTGGCAGGCCAGTCATGATGTTCCTCGTCGTACTTTCACACAATAATTCGAGACAAAACTTTTCCAACTTCTATATGAGTGTCAACAGTTTTATTTACCTCTTTAAATTGTTAAAGCTGCACTTGGCGCCAAAACGAAACACCCTCTCCAAACGCCATGCGAATCTGGTGGCGTACAAGATTAATCAAAAATGTAATAAATTTTCATATACGGGGGCGCCACAGAAATCTCTAGAGATTTTGCCGACGGTTGGTTTGTAAATCTCTCGAAAATATCGTTGGTGCCACAGAACTTCTAGAGATTTCATTTTCTAATTAAAAAATCTAGTTGGAGCACCAGCTGTTCCAATTGATGTTCCATCTCTAAAAACAGGGCTGAATCTCTCGACAAAAAATTTCCCTTATTTTAGATGTCTGTCAATTTAATGATTAACTGAAATTTTTTGATTGTGTTATATGATTTATGATGCATTTTTAAATAATAATTCAATTTTAAGTTGCATTCTCCACCAATATAATGCAAAATTTAAAAATTTGTTGGCGCCAAACATGCTGTGTTAGTTTCCATCCCTCAATCCACTAGCTGTTATGTAGAGGGCGCCACTTCGACAAAAAGGCGCTAGTGAGAAAAGAGCTTTGCAAAATCTCCTACAAAACATTAGAGGTTTAAAACCAACCAAAAGAAATTTCTGTGGCACCTAAGAGAATAATATTCATTGATTTTTATTTCAAATAACTTAGTATTACGCATGTGGCTTTTGGCCCGGTCGTGCTTGTTGCAGATCATTCTGGACTGCGGACTTTTTATTTAAGAGCCATCTTTTGAGGTTTGGGAAGAGGTTATAGTCCGATGGAGCTAAATCGGGCGAGTAAGGTGGATAGTGAAGCAATTGGAGCCCTGCGCGACACCCAGCGGCAGGATAACTTTTTCGTATGCAGAGCGTGTGCGCTCAGTACTAATCATTTCGATAAAACTACTCCACAACTGACAATATATACAATATATATACAAAAAAGTCTACGCATTTTTTATGGACTTCCGGGCTGCATGAGCAGAGGAGTTATACAGGGATGCCTTCTATCCCCCTGTTTTTCGTGTTATATTTGAATGCCTTACACGAGGAGTTTGAAGGTGGCCTGTGGATAGATGAGTTTAACATACGGCTGCTTCTATGCGCGGATAATGTCAGCACACTTCAAAGGATGGCAGTAAAACCTGAATGTTATTGCGAAACGTGGGGAATGGAGGTGAATCTGGAGAAGTCTCAAATTATGATTTTAAAAAAAGACGCGCAGCGAATGAAGCCTGGTTATATAGGGGTACGGAATTGGAAGTGATTTGCCAGCATAAATACTTGTGTGTTACTTTAACACCAGGAATGTCCTTTAAAAAACATGTCGGAAATATGAATGGAGAGGCAAAAAGGAGTTAAAATATTACGTGGAACTCTTTTACTGGGCGATCAGACATATCCCTAACTGACAAGTGGAATCTATCCCGAGCAGCATGTAGATCGGAACAAGCGTATGGAGCACAGGTATGAGGATACTCCTGCTTTGAGGAAGTTGATAGTCTCCATAGATACTTCATAAAGAGGGCTCTTCAATTACCAAAGCAAACACCGAATTACGTTTTTGCAATTGAAACGGAACTCAAGGATGGGCACTAGGGTGTCCCAAAAAAATTTTTTTTTTATATTTTCACGGGTGCACCGGCATTTTCTGAAAGCTTATGGAGTAAAGTATTTTTGAGATTTTTTTCAGATTTTTCTAAAGACGTTTAGAGGTCGCACAAATCGAGTTTCCCCCCAAAAATGGGGTTTTCCGTATTGATTTCGATTCTTACTTATTACATGGTAAATAACCACTATTGTCTTAGTTTAAATATCATATATATTTATAAAGCACTTTATTAATAAAATTTATATCTTAATTTTGGTGAAGCTTGTTTTACCCTAAATGGTCTAGTTGTTCTAAGGCAATTGCTAGTACAAAATTGTCTATATTTCGCGAACCAAGTCTTTGTTGGCAAAACTGAAAACGCAGATCTGTATATTATTAGATCTGGCTTATGGATATGAATTGATTTGTGGGTGAGTCTAAGAATGGTACTTAAACTCACGGTTTTTTGGCTGTCGAGTAAAATTTCTTTTGGTTATGCAATATCCCATTATATTATATTATCACAAAAAAACGGTTTTAATGAAAATCTACCTTAAGTTATAAGTTTAAAGTTATTTTCGTTTCATATTCAAAAATTCAGGTTTACCTTCTTCGGGAGGTACCATAATCTATTGCACGATTGAAGTGAATTTTTTATATTGCGTTCCCAATGACACTGTCCACATTTGCTGAGTTTTAGAGAATTTTATCTTAAACCATTTAAATCTAAGTTAAATTGTTGTCGTTGTGTGTTGTAAGTACAAAAGTGCCCGTAAAACGCGAACCGAAGCTTCATTTGAAAAACTGGGTATGAGGTTATGAGTACAGAGGTCCCTTTTGTCATAATTAAAGGGTCTTATGCCGGGGTTTTTTTAGTGTTTGTACTGTGTTGCATGAATTGTCCGCAAAAGAAAAAAATAGCAGGAATATTGGACTAACCAACTAAGCAGGGAAAAAAATCAGTAAACGCGAAAAACATCACAATTCAAAGTTTAAAGCAAATCTGATGCAAAACTGGCAAAAATCTTTTAATATTATTAATTTTATGAAATGGGTACAATGCTTTAAGAGAGTATAACTCTGGAACGGTAAGAGCAAATATGTATTTCTTAGTACCATATTTTTAAAAATTTAACCATCTTTTAAACTGCATCATTAGTTTTTTCAACTTTCATAGAAATTTTAAAAGTTTTAATGCGTTTTTAACAAAATTTATGAAAAATTTACGAAAAAATGTAAAATATGGTACCTAAACAAGCAAATGCAAAGCCAAAATTCATGGTTTATACTCATAAAAGTAAAGTTTTGACAGTTTACTTCAAAAATGTTGATTTTAAAACTAAGAAAATAGTGGTTATTTACCATGTTATAAGTAAAAATCGAAATCAATACGGAAAACCCCATTTTTGGGGGAAACTCGATTTGTGCGACCTCTAAACGTCTTTCGAAAAATCTGAAAAAAATCTCAAAAATACTTTACTCCATAAGCTTTCAGAAAATGCCGGTGCGCAAAAAAAATTTTTTTTGGGACACCCTAATGAGCACTTTTATACCTTAAATTAGCCCTCAAAGTATATAACACTAGCATTGTTCGATTATGGAAGTAAACGGTTACCGCACAAGGAAAATTCTTGAAAAAAATATAGATATAGAAATTACATGCCTTGGAGATAAATTTGTGCAATGAATCTGACACGTACATCGATTGGTGCAATAAGCTTGACGACCAATTTAATAAACTTAAACTGCAAAATATTTAGAGATACTACTCAAGTGCAAAAAAAAGCCAGTCAAGATTTTATAAAGAACTGAATCATCACGTTGCTGCTGGATACTGCAATGATATTTTTTCCGTAAGCAGATAACATGGATCATCAAGGCAAGGGCAGACATGTTATGGCTTAATGCAAATCGAAGGAATGTACTCGGACTTGATAAAAAGGGCAGTCTGTGCAACATGCAAGAGGAGGAGGAAATTAAAGGAAGGAAGTCCAGTACTCGGGGAGTTTAGACAAAGATTTTTTGGAGCGAATTATATGGGTGATGCAGAATTAATTAGAGTCTTAAATGGAGAAATACAATAGGATGGGTGACCTTAAGCTAATTTGTAGAGAATATCATGTATCGTAAAATGTTAATAAGTGAATTCAATGTTAAATGTTAATTGATGCAGCAATTATAAATTATAATTATAATATATATTCTTACATTTTAAACTCAATCCCAATCTCTACAACTGTATCTTGGAGTCCAGGAAACCAAATTGACTTAGAACAAAAACAGCTTGCAAATAAACGTATTGCTGAATTGTTTAATCGTCAAAAGAAACTAATTAATAAAAGCATCAATAATTCTGTACCATGTCCATCTTCTGATGAAACTGAATTTCTCGCTAAGAAGCAAGAAAATTATATGGAAAATATCAAGATTCTAAACGTCTATCAAGGCGCGCGTACTCTTGCAACTAAAAGATAAACTGATGCATGACCATGATATTTAAGAAGGGGAGAAAGCCGAAATAAACAAACATATTTCATTGATTCTGTTGTGCACGCTAGCAAGGTCAGCCTTAAGTTCTGCATTCAGTTCATCATTCAGCCACATGTGTGCGCGCGCCCCTAATGATTAAAATTTTGAATTATTTTCTAATTTAATGTTGTCCGAATAAGCGATAAATCAAAATTATTCCTGAACCCCGGTTCGAACCGGAACCTTGGTTCAGCGACCTTCTGAACCCGCTCCGTGAACCCGTGCCCAAACATTTTAGGGGTTTCGAACCCCGGAGTGAAACACTTCCGATTTTTAGGAGGTTTGCAGCCCTGATTATAATCACAGTCAATGTATTTTAATGTTAATTTGAAAATTATTGTCAATATTAATTAATGTAAATTTTTTTTTTTTTTTTTTTTTTTTCCTATGAGTGATCCTCTAACGCACCATTGCCGGTGAACGATTTGATATCTCGGGACTACCGGGGAAGTCAAGTGTGGTAACCGGAAATGGAGTATTGGGGACTGTTTAAGGTAAATGTGGGGACTGTTTAAGGTAAATGTGGGCTGACGGCTTTAAATGCCATGCCCAGAAGCATATGAATATTCACTTATTTTCAAGATATTAATAATTTATATTCATATTTGTTGTCACATATTACAAAATAATGAAATACTGAGTATTTTTGGTGTTGCCACATACTACGAATCACATGTGAAGTGTAAACAAATTTGCACTGCAAAACCAAATAGCATAAAAATCACCCTTGTTAGGCCTAATGCCGAAGTTAGGCCCGAAATAATTTTAATTGGTAGACCAGGGGTGGGTACAATATCGTCGACAACGGCAGCCACGCTTTTTATAAACTCAGAGAGGGAATATTAAAATTTTCCGGATTTTTTAAACGCGCGGAAGGAAGCATCTGACCACATAAGGTATATATTCTCTTGATCAGCTATCTCCACCGTCAGTTTTAAAGCTATTTTAACCAAAGATGAAGACCGTAACCCTTAACAGGTAAAAACACTTTAAAATTTTTTACCGAAACCGTACCCGAAAAAAAATTGTTTTCATATAACCGTAACTCTATAACCTTTATTAACATAACCGCTTATCGGTACCGAAAACTCCTCTACTATTTAGTAAAGCTTTCAACAATCATAAATTTATTTGATGTACAATAAACAGTATGCTTATTTATTATGCGCCGCAGTGTTGCTAATGGGCACAAAGAAAAGAGAGCGAACTAGAAAGAGACAAAGCAGCAAACTAAAATCTTTACCTTCGTATGAAAATGTAAGTATTCCCACATATGGTTGTTGATTGCGCGATCGCCTTTCTCAAGTTAATCTCTTTTCCTGAATGAAAATTAATGAAATAGAAAGAAAGTCTTACAGTGCTGCTCAACTGAATAGGTTTGACTTATTTTTGGGTTTGAAACGTTGTATCTTCTTAACAGCACTCCGATTTGAGCGAAATAAATTTTGTTGTATAAGAAATCAGTTATTTGTGAAAAAGCCAAGTTTCTGTTCTGCTAGTTTTATTTTTATATAATTTTTATTATTTTTTCAAAAACATACCAAAAAATCTAAATTTTTTTGGCTCAACTGAATAGGTTTGACCCTTAAACTATTAAACATAAGTCTATAAAGCAAATTTTCAAGGCACTGGGTAACTTAATTAATAAAAGACACTGTTTAAGCATAATTTAGTATTTGGTATGCCCACCCTTGTATATATGTGTGAAAAAATGTTTCTGGCACCCCGTAATCTGGACAGCTTCGCACCGGTAACTTGAGAAGTTGCGCTCTGATATTGACAGTGGATGGAAATAAGAAACAATTTTTATTCGCATTTTGACTCTTGGCGATTGTGGATTTTTAAGCGATGGCTCGATATTTTTTATGTTTTTTTTTTTGCGAATTTTGAGCGATTTTGGAATCAACTACTCAAATCTACTTGGCTTTGTAAGTCAGTTTCAATTTTTATTTTGATCTGATCTAGTAGGAGTGCTTTTTGGTGTCTCTTCACATATAAATTCGAGCAATTTTCATATAAAATACAAGCGCTGATACGAAAATCGCTAGTGATTTCTCTGGCACCCCCGATTAGCAGCGGGCAGTAAAAAGAAGACTCTGTGCAAAGTTTCAGCTCGATAGCTCCAAAACTGAGGGACTAGTTCGCGTAGAAACAGACAGACGGACAGACGGACGGACAAAGCTTAATCGACTCAGCTCGTCATGCTGATCAAGAATATATATACTTTATGTGGTCGGAAATGATTCCTTCTATGCGTTACAAACTTCTGGGTAAAATTATAATACACTTTTCAAGTGTATAAAAATGAGATTGTTTCATCTTAAAGTCGAATATAAACGATTTGACTTCGAGATTGATGGACTAAGATTAACATTGAGAATATAATCTTGGGTTAAGATAATCTGGTCTTGGTGGAATTCTGACACTGTTTCTCTTTGATTCAAGATTATAATTTTGATTTGAGATTGATTTTTTTCTCAGTGTACTGTAAAAAAAATTTGAATTGAGTACATTAACTGAACAAATGAGATTCCAAATGGGGCCGCTTTTGTCTGATATAATTTGTCAAAGTTATTTTTTTAAACCAATAACCGTAACCGTAACCGAAACCTGAAACAAAATAAGATTAGTAAACGTAACCCGTATCGTAACCAATATCCCACAACCGTTATACATATGTATAAGCGTAGCCGGAAAAAGCGTTCGGCCGAAACAGTAACCGAAACCCTAACCGTTATTCGTTTCGGTGTTAATCTCTGATCTTAACCAAACTTTGCACGGCCAGATCGGATGACTATAGCATATAGCTGCCATAGGAACGATCGGTCGAAAAACTAGTTTTAGTGAGAAAAACTTTTTTTCTCCAACGCAAACGCCTCCCAAATTCGTATTTAGAAGTTTTCAATGCTTTCACATAATTTCACCAAGTTTTATGAAACTTTTTTGTTTTCAATGTTATCACTCCCAAAATTGGTACTGATCAATATTATATTTATACACTTGAAAAGTGTATTATAATTTTGCCCAGAAGTTTGCAACGCATAGAAGGAATCATCTCCGACCACATAAAGTATATATATTCTTGATCAGCATGACGAGCTGAGTCGATAAAGCTTTGTCCGTCCGTCTGTCCGTCCGTCCGTCTGTCCGTCTGTCTGTTTCTACGCAAACTAGTCCCTCAGTTTTGGAGCTATCGAGCAGAAACTTTGCACAGAGTCTTCTTTTTACTGCACGCTGCTAATATGTCAAAACCGACCGGATCGGATGACTACTTCTTGTAGCTGCCATACAAATGTTCGTTCGGAAAATGGATTTTAGTAAGAAAAACTGTTTTATTCTCAAAATTACTGCTCTCAAACACGGTCATGGGTAAAATGTAATGTTTTTAAGCTGATCTGCGAAGTTTGGTCGAAGTCGCTAACCGTTGAGACAAGCTATTTCAAGTGTATCAAAACTTCGGTACAGACGAAGTTAGCTTTGCCTTTCTCGTTTTATTTGTTGTTGGGTAAGTGGTGCACCGCGACCAATTATAGTCTATTGTGCACATCAATATTATATGCTACCACACAATTGTGCAAAGTTTGATCCAAATCGGATGACTATAGCATACAGCTGCCATAGGAACAATCGGTCGAAAAAGTTCGGTCGAAAAGATCTAGTGAGAAAAACATTTTTGTTTACAATATGATCTGTTTCAACACAATTTTGGAGAGTATGAAATCGAAATCAAAATCGAATGAATATATCGTACAGCTGCCATATAACAAACTGGCAGGCATATATCATGCTGCAAGGGTATATAAACTTCGGTCGTGCCAAATTTAGCTTTCTTTATTATACCCTTGGAGAGGGTATATTGAAATTGTCCGGCTGTTTGTAACGCACAGAAGGAAGCATCTCCGACCAAATAAAGTATATATATTCTTGATCAGCATGACGAGCTGAGTTGATATAGCCATGTCCGTCTGTCCTTCCATCTGTTTCTATGCTATCTCCTCCCTCAGTTTTAAAGCTATCGTAACCAAACTTTGCACGAAGTCTTTTGGTACAATTACGCTGCACATTTGTCGGAACCGGCCGGATCGGATGACTATAGCATATAGCTGCCATAGGAACGATCGGTTGAAAAAGTAGTTTTAGTGAGAAAAACTTTTTTGTTTTCAATGCTATCGCTCCCAACCCCCGTATTTATAAGTTTTCTATGATTTCACATAATTTCATTGAGATTTATCAAAATCGGACAACTATATAGTATAGCTGCCATACAAAAGATAGGTCTGAAAAAAAGTTTTAGTATGAACAACTTTTTTGTTTTTAATGCTATCGCTCCCAAACTCATTACTGATTAATATGATATGGTAACACACAATTCTGTCAAGTCTGATCCAAATCGGATGACTATAGCATATAGCTGCCATAGGAATGATCGGTCGAAAAAATAGTTTTAGTGAGAATAGCTTTTTTGTTTTCAATGGCAGCGTCTTTGCACATCCAGTTATAAAAATTCTCTGTCTCAACACAATTTTGGAGAGTATGATCAAAATCGAATGAATATATCGTATAGCTGCCATATGACAAACTGGCAGGCATATATCATGCTCCAAGGGTATACAAACTTCGGTCGAGCCGAAGTTAGCTTCCTTTATTTTTTATACCCTTGGAGAGGGTATATTAAAATTGTCCGGATGTTTGTAACGCACAGAAGCAAACATCTCCGACAACATAAAGTATATACATTCTTGATCAGCATGACGAGCTGAGTTGATATAGCCATGTCCGTCTGTCCGTCCGACTGTCCGTCCGTCTGTTTCTATGCTATCTCCTCCCTCAGTTTTAAAGCTATCGCAACCAAACTTTGCACGAAGTCTTTTGGTACAAATACGCTGCACATTTGTCGGAACCGGCCGGATCGGATGACTATAGCATATAGCTGCCATAGGAACGATCGGTTGAAAAAGTAGTTTTAGTGAGAAAAACTTTTTTGTTTTCAATGCTATCGCTCCCAACCCCCGTATTTGTAAGTTTTCTATGATTTCACATAATTTCACTAAGATTAATCAAAATCGGACAACTAGTATAGCTGCCATACAAAAGATAGGTCTGAAAAAAAGTCTTAGTGAGAAAAACTTTTTTGTTTTCAATGCTATCGCTCCCAACCCCCGTATTTATAAGTTTTCTATGATTTCACATAATTTCAGAGATTAATCAAAATCGGACAACTATATAGTATAGCTGCCATACAAAAGATAGGTCTGAAAAAAAGTCTTAGTGAGAAAAACTTTTTTGTTTTCAATGCTATCGCTCCCAACCACCGTATTTATAAGTTTTCTATGATTTCACATAATTTCACTGAGATTTATCAAAATCGGACAACTATATAGTATAGCTGCCATACAAAAGATAGGTCTGAAAAAAGTCTTAGTGAGAAAAACTTTTTTGTTTTCAATGCTATCGCTCCCAACCCCCGTATTTATAAGTTTTCTATGATTTCACATAATTTCATTGAGATTAATCAAAATCGGACAACTATATAGTATAGCTGCCATACAAAAGATAGGTCTGAAAAAAAATCTTAGTGAGAAAAACTTTTTTGTTTTCAATGCTATCGCAACCCAACCACCGTATTTATAAGTTTTCTATGATTTCACATAATTTCATTGAGATTTATCAAAATCGGACAACTATATAGTATAGCTGACATACAAAAGATAGATCTGAAAAAAAAGCTTAGTAAGAAAAAGTTTTTTGTTTTCAATGCTATCGCTCCCACTTTGTACAGATCTATATTATATACTACCACACAATTTTGTCAGGTTTGATTTAAGTCGTATGACTATAGCATATAGCTGCCATAGGAACGATCGGTCCAAAATGTAGTTCTAGTGAGAAAAACTTTTTTGATGAATATATAGTATAGCCATATATCAAACTGGCAGCATATATCATGCTCCAAGGGTATATAAACTTCGGTACAGCCGAAGTTAGCTTTCCTCTATTTTTATCAATTGACTTTCATTTGTCAAGGTCCTACCCAACACATCTCACTCGTTGCCCATCCCTCGTTCTTTTGATTCCTGATTCAGCCAGTTACGTCTCGACTAACTGCGTCAAGAGACCAAAGTGAGCAGCCAAAAATAGATCACATATCGAAGCATTTAGCAAAAACAATAACAACAAGTGGCCCAGTGTCGTTTGGCTATTTTCAATTTGCTCTGCGCTTCTGCCGGGCGAATGAAAATTGTGCGAAGTGACGCTGCAGATTTTTCGAATACACGTTTTCGGGTCTCATGCGGAAATCATTGAGGTCCGATGTCTGATTATCAAGTACTTTCATATGTCTGTCTGTCTGAGTTTGTGGGATCTATGCTCGACTACGTCAGCTGAAGGTCATACCACCGGGGTCAATGAAAAGAGCCGAGCAAGAGAGAAATAGCCAAAGAGTCAGTCCCGGGCCTCGAAGTGCAGGTGTACATAAATTCTATGGACTAGGCCCGTTTGGACTGGAAATGGTCAGTATAGACCCAGAATTGAGCAACGTGTCAGAAATCCTATTGATGTTCTCTTAACATTGATGACGTTTTTGTTGGCAAAAAACATATGTGTATCTGAATGTGGTTATGACATATGCTCGCTTTCTGTGTTGGAATGAGAGCGCAGGCTGTCACTATGGGGGCCTCTGACGTCTGCAAATGATGCACTTAAACCGGTTCGTTGACTTTGATTTTCAGAGAAGAAGCACAACCCGCTGACACGAGTCACGTCACGCTCTAGAGACTGATGTGCTTCCCCAACGTAAATCAAAACATATTTTTTCCTTTTTAATTATTGTTTATAAAGTAGCAAAATTTCCCACAATTTGAATGCAAATTTGTTGGAGTAGAATTCTAATTATTTATCAATCCAAAGCATATCAATTGATTATATGTTAATATCGAACTTGTGTACAGTCCTGGCTGGAAGTTCAGCGATCAAGCACTACAGACTAATGGCAAAAGCTACACACAAATGTTATACATGCTACCGACCTACGTTGAAAATGTGAGTTCTGAGTTCACTGTTCTCAATTCATGCACAAATCGGGAGGAGCAAAAAGGCTCAGCTTGATTTGAATATATTTTGGGGTTGTTTGTGGCTTATTATTCCCTGTTCTCATTAAAAATGGGAAAAAAGGGGTTCATGAAGTTCTGCAAATGTATGTAACAGCCAGAAGGAAGCACCTCCGACCCCATAAAGTACATATATTCTTGACTAGCATCAACACCCGAGTCGATTTAGCCATGTCCGCCTGACCGCCACAATTTTTGGCATGTATGTAGGTACCCACATCGAGTTTGTTTCAGATTTGGAAAATTCCTCCTTATCAATTTTTTAACAGCGAAAAACTGTCGTTCTCTCTAAATAAACGCGTGGATCTCATTAACTATAAGAGGTGGAGCCACAAATTTTGCATGTATGTAGGTGTATACTGTACCCACATTGAGTTGGTTTCATATTTGGAAAATTCCATCTCCTCCATCTTTTAGCAGCGAAAAACTGCCTCTCTCTCTCTGTATGAACGCGTTGATCTTAGAGACTATAAGAGGTAGAGCTTCAAATTTTTGCATGTATGTAGGTGTATACTGTACCCAGATCAAGTTTGCTCCAGATTTGGCAAATCCCTCCATCTCCTTCTTCTAACCGCAAAAAACTGTCAGAGCTACAATTTTAAAGCTTGAACCTAGTGACTTAATATATATTCAGTAAGGCCCAATATCTGTCTATTCTGTATACCACTACAAGATCCGAGCAAAAGACCGAATATATGCAAGTGCGCCTGCCCATTTATTCAAATAAATTTAAAAATAAAAGGAGTTCAAAGCTATAGGAACCACATTACTTGGAACAGGGTATTTTGCTGTCGGGGCACTCAACCGCAACACTCTTACTTGTTTTAGAACCATTTTGTGCTTATTTTATGGGCTTATGTTTATTACAATTATTAAATAATTTTTTCTAATTTTAAGGCTGGATTAGACCAGGCAGAAGGTTGTAAACAGACAAATTTAATTATTTTTTCGGACAAAACTCATCTGAATCTTATTTTTCAACAACATACAACTACATCTTTTGATCTCTTATATTTTGCAGGCCTTTCAAAAAATACAATCTGTACAGGAATTTAAAATTGGAATAATTGCATTAATAATTTGTTCGCCATCTCTTTAAACCAAGCCATTGTGCTTTGAAATCCCAATCCAACTTTCCATGCAAACTAAGGCATGTATCGTTGTGCCGTTGTGAGCTCTCATCGAATTTGTTGCAAATCTGTGTCAATGCGTTTCGTATGCTGTCAAGAATTCTGTTCATAAAAAACATAAAAAAAACGTCAAGGAACTCGATGCAGATTATTCCACGAGAGTCGCAAAAACCCTTGATTTGATTAAACTTGGCTCCATTGTGTGGAAGTAAATAATATATTTAGAATAGACAAGTTTGACGCGACCATTTAAAATTAAATAGATGTTCTCACCAAAACTATTTCATTTACCGATCAGTGCTATGGCAGCTTTATGATATAATTATTCGATTTGTATAAAGCTTAGTATAACTATGTGAAAGCATATACGATGTATAAGTTCTAAGTTTAAAGACGTTACTATTAAAAACCAATCAGGTTTTAACCAGGGACTAATTCCGAAACAAATTTCGATTCCAGTACCGGTTCCGGTACGTCCAAACACGAATGTTTCTGTTAAAAGTGTTAGTTCGGTAGTAGTTCAATTATATTCGGGTTTCGGTTTCATCTGATTTCGGTATAGCGGTACGTACCTGTATAAGTACTATTTTATTTAGTACTGGCAGGTAACTGGCGTGCACTGGCGTAGCCAGGATTTTTTCAGGGGGATAATTTTCAAATTCAATTTTGTTCAAAATTACTTGCAACGTACGTAAATTAACAGCGTCTCCATATCTATTAATCTAAATCGAAAAGCTAAGTTAAATCCAAATATTAAAATTTTAGGTTGATCACAAATACATTTTTCCGTCTTCAGAAAGGCTCTGGCGGAATGAGAAGGACGAATTACCACATTATTGCCCCACAAGCAATATTTCAAATAATTATTAAAATCTAGGTTGCACAAGCGATTTTCTTAAACACAGACTGAATGCATAAAATTTGTCAACATATTTTGTCTACAAGTCGGTTGCGGTGACCAGCTCGGCCGATTTCGATTACTATATAAGGGAAACGGGCATAGGTGGCTCGTCCGATTCCTCTACAGTTAAAAAAAACATTAGGCCGATTTAAATGCCTTGACCGAAAATGAAATTCAAATCGGTTTTAGTCCCTGCGTGGAAGGTAAAATTGCAAAAAAGAAAGAGCGCCGCAGGAAATTTTTTTAAAGACCCGCGAGGAAAAGAATTTGTATGTGTGTATTCACAAACCTCTAAACAATAAACATTGAACAAGTTTGCGGGATTTGTAGTGCATATTTTCACATCTTGCCTTCAAGTATAACATAATTTCAAATCAAACAAGTAAGACCGTTGCAGTCGAGTAGCCCGACTACAATATACCCTGTACAATTGACAAATACACACACATACTCAAACACACACATATACTCTAACACACACATACACAAAAACGCGGAAATAAACACGCGCACGAGCGCACACACACACACACGCGGGCAATCTCCAATATCCACTGAGTGGGAGGGGGGTGGGGGTCAAAATTTGTTAAGTGAATAACTTTGGTGTTTTTGATCGGATCATGTTGCGCTTTTCAGAACAGATAGATATACGGCCAATAATAAAACATGCTAAGCCACGATGTTGTAACTTTAAAATTGTGGCTCTGACAGTTTTTTGCGGTTTAAGGGGCGGATATTTTGCAAATCTGAAACAAACTCGATCAGGATACGGTATACACCTATGTTTAATTTGGGCCTCCATCTCTTATAGTCTCTGAGATCGACGCGTTTATACAGACGGACGGACGGACATGGCTAAATCGACTCGGTTGTTGATGCTGATCAAGAATATATGTATATACTTTATAGGGTCGGAAATGTTTCCTTCTCCCTGTTACATACATTTGCACAACTTCATGATCCCCTTTTACCCATTTACCCTGTACCCAGGGTATAAAAATAGAGGGAAGCTAACTTCGGCTCGACCGAAGTTTATATACCCTTGGAGTATAATATATGCCTGCCATTTTGATCAAAATCTCAAAAATTGTGTTGAAACAGATAATATTCATAGCTGGAAAGTATAAAGACTCTTCAATTGAAAACAAAAAAGTTGTTCTCATTAGAACTACTTTTTCGCCCTATATCTTTTTATATGCGAAATACTACTATACTGAAATTTTTGTTGTTTTGTTTTGTTTTGTTCGATGTAACCATTTACGCGCTTTTAATTGCGATCAGCCTACAACCAGGTACACTATATTTTTTTGACCGTTACATCTGCACTTCCTATTTACCATCGTTTCGATAATCTAAACTCAAAGGAGAGTTTCGTGAATTTCATAGCATGAGTGTGCCGGATTTAATTCGAATCCGTTCAGTAATTTTCTTGATTGAGTAATAAACGTACAAATTTTGACATCAATACATATATATAAAAGTGAATAAATGTTTGTTTGTAAATTTTGTCCTAATGGGTGTCTAAGCCGCTGAACCGATCTTCACGAAATTTTTACAGTATGTTCATGGCAATTATTAAAGATCTCAAGTCTGTGAATGGTCCAAGAAATCCGCGAAATTTCCAAATTTATTATAAGAGTATTTATGAAAGGGCTTTTGCGCATAAATGGTTGAAAGGACTAGGGTGAAACTTGGCACACAGATAGTTGATAACCTGGAGTTGAACATTTGCTATATAGCATTTATTTAAATGGTCAAAAAAACAGCGGAATGTGAAAACTTCTTAAAAGAATATTTATTAAAGCGTTTAAAGTTTAGATGAAAATGCAAGAGTTGGTAAATAGAAGGTGCAGATCCAATCGTCAAAAAAAATCGCAAAATTTACAATATTTTCATAGGACCTAACATTATTAAGAATATTGGATAAATTGTAATTGAAGACGCAGTGTAGATCAAAAACCGAGAAATTCGACTAAATGTTCATTCGCATACATTGGTAAATAAGAGGTGTAGATTGAACAGACCAAAACAAATGGAAATAATGGCAAATTCAAAAAAATCACACAATTCAATCATAAAGATTTGATAGGTGTCGGTCAATCATTTAATAATATTAGAAATTTGCAAATATTCTTACATGAGTTAATGAGTCAAGTAAGTAAGTAAAATGTCAAGTTAGCTTCAATTCTTCGTTTTGTGTTTAAAATTCTAAAAGCGCCGTAGCAACTCACGCCGGGTACCTGCTATTATATAACATAAGTAAGATTATAGGGTCGGAGATGCTTCCTTCTATACAATACAATATATTTATAACTTACAAACATATGGACAATTTTAAAATACCCTCCGAAAGGGTATACGAGTTCTAGCTAATCGGTTAATTGAATGTAAAAATACTGGGTAAACCATGCTGAATTAGTCTCATTAACTTTAAATTCATTTGAATTAGCCGGTAGTCTATAAATTAGTATAATTGTCACCTGTATTCGTCACTTATAACTAGCAATTTATAAGCTACCGGTAACTATCTCATGTGTATGTCATAGCCTAATTATACTCTTTACCGAAGATATAAAGAGTATATTAGATACCAGAGATGGTAAGAGCAATAAGTTCGAAGAAGTAAGAAGAAGTAGACTCCCTAGATGCAAAGAAAACACATCTAGTAATCCTGGGAAGCCTAGCTTAAAATAAGTCAGTTTGTGTATTCTATGAATGTTGTTGCAATTCTTATAGCCTATTTCCATTACGGTTACATATTTTGAAATGTACATTTTTTTGAGCGTTTCCATAGAATATGCACAATGAATTTTTGTTAATAAAAAAACAAACCTTATTTTACATGCCCTTACCGAGATTTACAGTCCCAGTCCTTAACCTCTACACCATTACTGTAAATATATAGTAGCCAGCTGAATGTGCTATATAACTCTTAATTATCTTTGGATACGAAAGATGGGGTGTTGTGATTATAGTTTTGTTTTTCGAACATAACTTACGCAAAAATATTTCTTCGTTTTGTAACTTTTGTATTTCAGTTAAAAAATGCACGTAACTTTGCTTATCAAAAGTTTTAACAAAAATGTTTTGGAATTTTCCATTTCATTTTGAAAAAAAAGTAATTTTGTTAATATGTGGGGTGTTATAAGTAGCCCGTTTAAAAGTTTAAAATTGGTGTTTTTTTTAGCAGTTATTCTGTGTTAAATTAATATAAAATATTTTTATTCTTAATTAAAAATGAAAATTGCTTGACCGCAGCCAGCTTGTTTTCTTCCATTTATTAGCACGTTAATGCTTTAATACCCTGCACCCATTGAAAATGGGTAAAAAGGGATTATGAAGCTTATGAAGGATTATAAGTATATATATTCTTGATCAGCATCAACAACCGAGTCGATTTAGCCATGTCCGTCTGTCCGTCCGTCCTTCTATCCGTCTGTCTGTATGAACTCGTCGATCTCAGAGACTATAAGAGAGTGGGACACCAATTTTTGCATGTACAAAGGTGTATACCGTACGCAGATCAAGTTTGTTTCAGATTTGCAAAATTTTCCCCTCCCCCCTTAAACCGCAAAAAACTGTCGGAGCGACAAATTTAAAGTTACAACCTTATCGCTTAATATATTTGATCTTATGCCTTAAATCTATCTATTCTGAAAAGCGCAATCAGATCTGAGAAAAAATATCAAAGTTATACAGGGTTGTCCATATTCGACGGACCCATCTGGCAACGCCATAACTTTTGACAGAGATGTCAGATCGCTTAATGACATACCGCGTTTGAAGCGTCACTCCAAGCAGATTTTTACCATGGAACAATACACGCCACGCGAGCGCTCTGAAATAGTTGAAATTTACATTCAACAGAACAAGTCAATTGTGAAAACTCAACGGGCTTTTAAAAAATTTCACATTTTCACATTTCACATTGAATGGGACCGTAAATAAGCAAAATTGCCGTATTTACGCCACTGAAAATCCTCAGGAGATTCAAGAAGTGCCTCTTCATGACGAAAAAGTCACAGTTTGGTGCGGCGTTAGTGCGAAAACGGTCATTGGGCCGTTTTTCTTCCAAAATGAAAATGGCCATGCTGTTACCATCAACCAGGAGCGTTATCGCGACATGATGACCAATTTTGTGATGCCAATTATTCGTCGAAAGCGTATGAGGCAGTTCTGGTTTCAACAAGACGGCGCTCCACCGACACAAGTCGCATAACAATCGATTTTCTGAAGAAATTGTTTCCGGGCCGTTTGATGTCGAAAAGTGGTGATTTGGACTGGCCACCGCGTTCGCCCGATTTGACGCCGCCTGACTTCTTCTTGTGGGGATATTTGAAGTCAAAGGTTTACGTTAACAAGCCAAGGACCGTAGAAGAGCTCAAGGACAACATTCGTGAAGAAATAGCCGCTATTCCGGCCGAAATGTTGGCGAAATCGATGGAAAATGCTGCAAAAAGGGCACAATACGCCATCAACGCCAGAGGCGGCCATTTGAGAGATATCATATTCAAAAATTGATGTAAACAAATCTACTTGGAACAAATTAAATGATTAAGATTGCCAACCGCCAAATTTTTATATTTTTTTTTGATTTTTTAAAAAAAAACATGGGTCCGTCGAATATGGGCAACCCTGTACACAAAACAAATTTTGCTTGTGGAAGCGGGGGGGTGGGAAGCACTGTGCTTATTGCAGACAGCTAAAGCGTGCGAGTCAGTGTGGCGCACGTTTGTGTGTGTGTGTGCGCGTTTTTGTGTGGACGTGTGTGTATGTGTGTGTGTTTGCATGTGCGTCTCAATTATACAGGGAATTTTGAAGTCGGGCCACTCGACTGCAACGCTCTTACTTGTTAATATCTAGTACATGATTTTTTTGATTCAAATCAATGGTAACGAGCAAACCTTTTTTCGGGGCCTCCCAAAGTTAAAAAATTTAACCGAAAATAGTTTCCACTAAAAACGTGAATGTTGGAGATTCATCAAAGAAATAATAACGTTTTTAAAATTGATTTACATTAAGAATCGATGCATCGTTTCAGAAAGTAGGTAGGTAGTTCCGGCTGGCCCCATGTAGGGGGCCACACATAGACCTTATCGTCCTTAGTGAGGCCAGGTGCTTTTCGGGTACCATTTTTATTTAGAAAACCAAGAGACCGCCTTTTCCAGAGGGGTGCAACTAAGGGAGTGCAGATGTTTTAATATTGTTGTATCGATCGGTGGGCAGCTGCAGAAGGGGAGTTCCAGAGTTTCTACGGCTTTAGGTTCCTAACATTTCCATAACTTTTTGGCTCGAGCGGATGTTAGGCAGTGGCCAGTTAATATGTGTTCTGGTTGTGTTTTTCCACTTTTCCTCTGCTTCTTTCTCCGCTTTCTCTTCCATCCTGCTGTATAGCGTCTGTACGTAGATAGGTACGTTTAGTGCCGCTTATTGGCTTCCGCCATTTCGTTTCCATCAATGCTCCGGTGGCTGGGAATTAGGGTTGTCGAATATTTAAAAAATATCTATATCTTTTTTTGTGTGATATTGAAAAATTATAATTTCGATATACATATTTTGTCTTAACCCTATATATGGCACCGACTCCGATTGTTGTAGAAATGCATCAGACCTGCTTAGAGCGAAAATGTTACTAATTATAAAAGTACACTAGTGGGCATAATTATTTTGACCAAAAATAATTCATAAATTAATCATTATATCTTTCAAACAAAAAATCCCAAAATTTTGAAATTTATATCAGATACTGGTATAAAAGTAAGCTTTCAATAACACATAAGTAGTACACTATCGGCTGCTTAGGTTAGAAAATATAAATCAAAATGTGCAAATGGGGGTTGGTATATTTTGACAAGATTTCAAAATGGATTTATTCTCAGCACAGGACCTCAAATGCTAAAACAACGATTGGTTCTAGACAAGTTTTTCACGCTGAAACCGAATCTGGCTTTAGAAATCGCATATCTTTAATGGATTAACTGTAAAATGGACATAAAAATGAAAAAAAAACCCTTTTTGCCCATTTTCCCTGGATTTTTATGTCCTAGAAACAAGCTATTTTTTAAAAACTTGATTTGTCAAGTTATAGTACTTAGGTTTATCTGTAAATTGTAGTTTATACTTTCTTAATTTTTATAAGATATAACTTCGTGATCGATCTGCGAAGAATGGCCGATTTGCATAAAAATTTAAATTTTTTGTGCTTTTCCTGAGCTACAATGGCGCCAGTTAGTTTTTGAGGTAGAACGCACCCAAATATGCATTATTGGCAAAACAAATTTTGATCAAAGACAACTTGCACAGTTCTCAAAATTGGCGGGAAAAAAGAAAAATTGTTGTCCGAAGCACATGGAATAGTGTGACTAGACCACAAAAACTAAACAATGTTTATAAAAGATTCACATGAAGTAAACACTTGTCATTTTCTTCATATACTTTACGAAAAAATCGGATTCAAACGGTATGTTGCAGATACGCATCACCGTCATATAAAGAGTTAAGAAAAATCGATATTGTCGATATTTTCAATATTTTTCAATAAAAACCTGGATCTTAACAATGTACAGGTCTATTAAAGTAATTGAGGCGTCATTTGACTACATTCTGACTGCGCTTAAAAATATAGATTTAATGTATATTTATTAAATAAACAAAAGGTTTTTTTAAATTTATTTTTAACGTAAGAAGTTCTGCAACCCTATTTATGAATTTAAATTTATGGAACGAAAGAAGTGTTTACTTTTTAAATTCATCATCTTTCAAAAAAGAGCATTCGAACAACAAAACATAAAAAAACTTCTTCAGTTAAAGCCGGGTAACTAAAAATTACTGCTAAAGCTGGGTATCCAGCACCGCGAAAACTAAAAATGCCTGTCAAACTTCATATAAAAACGAGAGCGTAAGTTAAAGTCGGCTCTAACCGACTTCGATATTTCCGTTACTCATGAAAAAATATGTTTAACAGTGTTCCCGCGTTCCTGAGTGTGACCATCCAAAAAGTATGCAACATTTTTTAGGGTGGTAGCGGGACGGGCTAGGTTCAGTTTTTTGCTTATAACTTGAGAACCGTTCATCTGATCTTTATCATTCTTTCGGCAAATCGATTCATTTTGCTAATTACTAACTATCTCTAGAAGATAAGAATCCTCTATCTTTAAAACTGTAGGAGATATAACATTTATCCAAATTGCGGGGGCGGGAGGGGGCGTGGCCAAATTTTGAAACAAACTTGATCTGCGTGCAGATAAAAGAAGCATTTGTCCCATACATGTCAAACCTCTATCTCTTACCATCTCTGAGATCTAGGTGTTCATACAGACGGACGGACGGACGGACGGACGGACAGACGGACAAGGCTAAATCGACTCGGCTGTTGATGCTGATCAAGAATATATATACTTTATAAGGTCGGAAATGATTCCTTCTGCCTGTTACATACATTTGCACGACTTTAGTATACCCTTTTTACTCTACGAGTAACGGGTATAAAAATAGAGGGAAGCTAACTTCGGCTGTACCGAAGTTTATATACCCTTGGAGCATGATATATGCTGCCAGTTTGATATATGGCTATACGATATATTCATCAAAAAAGTTTTTCTCACTAGAACTACATTTTGGACCGATCGTTCCTATGGCAGCTATATGCTATAGTCATCCGATTTAAATCAAACTTGACAAAATTGTGTGGTCGTATATAATATAGATCTGTACAAAGTGGGAGCGATAGCATTGAAAACAAAAAAGTTTTTCTTACTAAGACTTTTTTTTCAAATCTATCTTTTGTATGGCAGCTATACTATATAGTTGTCCGATTTTGATAAATCTCGATGAAATTATAGAAAACTTATAAATACGGGGGGGTTGGGAGCGATAGCATTGAAAACAAAAAAGTTTTTTCTCACCAAGACTTTTTTCAGACCTATCTTTTGTATGGCACCTATACTATATAGTTGCCCGATTTTGATAAATCTCGGCGAAATTATGTAAAATCATAGAAAACTTATAAATACGGGGGTTGGGAGCGATAGCATTGAAAACAAAAAAGTTTTTCTCACTAAAACTACTTTTTCAACCGATCGTTCCTATGGCAGCTATATGCTATAGTCATCCGATCCGGCCGGTTCCGACAAATGTGCAGCGTATTTGTAGCAAAAGACTTCGTGCAAAGTTTGGTTGAGATAGCTTTAAAACTGACGGAGGAGATAGCATAGAAACAGACGGACGGACGGACGGACGGACGGACGGACGGACGGACGGACAGACGGACAAGGCTATCAACTCAGCTCGTCATGCTGATCAAGAATATATATACTTTATGTGGTCGGAGATGTTTCCTTCTGTGCGTTACAAACATCCGGACAATTTTAATATACCCTCTCCAAGGGTATAAAAAATGTGGCAGGAATTATTAGTTTGACTTTTCGTTGCTTGTGTATCCAGCAACATGAACGTAATCCACAGTTTCTTATCGATAGTTTGCATATCGATAGCGTGTGTGGATTAGGGTGTCCCAAAAAAAAATTTTATTTTTATTTTCAAGGGTGCACCGGCACTTTCTAAAAGCTTATAGACGGGGGTGCCACAGAAATCTCTAGAGATTTTGCCGACGGTTGGTTTGTAAATCTCTCGAAAAATTCGTTGGTGCCACAGAACTTCTAGAGATTTCATTTTCTAATTAGAAAATCTAGTTGGAACACCAGATGTTCCTATTCATGTTCCATCTCTAAAAACAGGGCTGAATCTCTCGCCAAAAAATTTCCCCTTTTTTGGATGTGGGTTAATTTAATGATAAACTGGAATTTTTTGACTGTGTTATATGTTTTATGGTGCATTTTTAAATAATAATTCAATTTTAAGTCGCATTCTCTTTTAATGTAATGCAAAATTTAAAAATTTGTTGGCGCCAACCATGAGAAATTAGTTTCCAGCCCTCAATCCGCTAGCTCTTAATCCGCTAGCTGTAGAGGGCGCCACTTCGACAAAAGGCGCTAGTGAGAAAAGAGCTTTGCAAAATCTCTTAACAAAACATTAGAGGTTTGAAACCAACCAATAGAAATTTCTGTGGCACCTAAGAATTGGAATTCGGTTGGAATTTGGTTGGAAGAGGTTTCTGTGGCACCCCCGAGAGTAAAGTATTTTTGAGATTTTTTCAGATTTTTCGAAAGACGTTTAGAGGTCGCACAAATCGAATTTCCCCCAAGAATGGGGTTTTCCGTATTGATTTCGACTTTTACAAAATAAATTTTTAAAAAACTGAAACTAAGATTTTCAAATTTGCTCTTACCGTTTCAGAGTTATACTTTTTGAAAGCTTTGTACCCATTTCATGAAATTAATAATATTAAAAGATGTTTGCCAGTTTTGCATCGGATTTCTTTAAACTTTGAATTATGATATTTTTCGCGTTTACTGTTTACTTTTCCTGCTTAGGTAGTTAGTCCAATATTCCTGCTATTTTTTTCTTTTGCGGAGAATCCATGCAACACAGTACAAACACTATAAAAACGAGTTGGAGTACCATTCTTAGGCTCACTCACAAATCAATTCATATAGGCCATAAACCAGATCTAATAATATACAGATCTGCGTTTTTAGTTTTGCCAACGAAATCTTGGTTCGCGGTTTATAGGCAACATTATAGGCAACAACAACATTGACCATTTAGGGTAAAACAAGCTTCACCAAAATTAAGAAATAATTTTTATTAGTAAAGTGCGTCATAAGCAGCAGAAAAACAGATCATATCATTAAAATACTTTAGTTCAGGGCATCTTGGCGTACCACGGTTTGTCCATCAAAGCCAATTTTTATTAAAATTTTTTCTTTTTCTTGGTGGCAATGACAAATTTTACTCGTACGATTTATTGTATAATTTTTTGGAAGCTTGTAATACCCAAATGGTAAATATTGTTCAAACGGAATCGCTAATACAATATTTTCTATGAAACGCGAAGCAAAGCATCCGTGGTGAATTTGAAAACACAGTTTGAAAAATATCATAATTCAAAGTTTAAAGCAAATTCGATGCAAAACTGGGAAACATCTTTTAATATAATTAATTTCATGAAATGGGTACAAAGCTTTAAAAGAGTATAACTCTGGAACGGTAAGAGCAAATTTGAATTTCTTAGTTTCAGTTAAAAAAAATTAATCATCTTTTAAACTGCATCATTAGTTATTTTAATTTTCATAGAAATTTTAAAAGTTATAATGCGTTCTTATCAAAATTTATGAAATATTTAAGAAAAAATGTAATATATGGTACCTAATCAAGCAAATGCAAAGCCAAAACTCATGATTTATGCTGACAAAAGTAAAGCTTGGACATTTTTCTTTCAAATGTTGGTTTTTAAATTAAGAAAATCGTGGATTTTTACCATGTTATAAGTAAAAGTCGAAATTAATACGGAAAACCCCATTTTTGGGGGAAATTCGATTTGTGCGACCTCTAAACGTCTTTCGAAAAATCTGAAAAAAAATCTCAAAAATACTTTACTCTATAAGCTTTCAGAAAATGCCGGTGCAACAAATTTTTTTTTTTTTGGGACACCCTAGTGTGGATGGAGAGAACAGCTGATACACAGCGCAGGAATATATTGCCAACACTTATTTTGGATGTGATGTTATCTGGCTGGGGAACCATCAGCGTGCCAAGATTGGTAGGGGATGGTGCCAAAGTGACACTTATGCCAAATTGATGTGGCCGCCTAGGCCGACTAGCAAATTACTGGCCGAAATTTTCCTCAGTGCTGGATACAGGCCTTAAATCTAAGAAACGTAAAAACTTCTGCAAATAATAAATTTTCGTTTGCTTTGACTTTTGTTCTGTTCTTGATTATTATTTTTGTTCTGGCTTTTCGCTCACTTCATAAATTGACCAAAAGACGAAGAAAAATGCGAGTTTATTTTTTGTAAACAAAAAATTTGACTGTTACTCTACTCAATTTGATCCATCTACAGTACGAGTGACACGATTTTCTTCACCAATACCTTATTGTCTTCGTAAAAGTGTGATTCTTAAGTAGAAAAATTAAAATTTTTTTTAATTTTTATACATATTTCCTAGGCGTTAAAAAAAATTAAATTTCTTGCATTTTCGAGCAAAAAATTTATTAATTTTGAAATATATTATATATTTGGTCGTTTAATCCAAAGTACTTACCCGATTTTAAAACAATGCTCTACGCGATTATTGGAAACTGAGTTACGTTTCGATTCATACCTTGCTCGATTCTATCTGACATCTATGAAGTCAGATATGGCTTAAATTTAAAAATTCATATTTCAAAAACGGAGCCATGAAAAAATTTTTGAAATCGATTTTTGAGATCACCATTCCAGAACACACTAAAAAAATTGTTCAGTTGAAATGGATCATTTTTTTTTTTGTAAACTAGTGTAATTAATTTATCAAAATCGGACAACTATATAGTAGTCTTAGTGAGAAAAAGTTTTTTGGTTTCAATGCTTTCGCTCCCAAACTTGTTACTGATCAATATTATATGCAACCACACAATTCGAGTCGGATGGCTATAGCATATATGGCTATAGCATATAGGAATGATCAGTCGAAAAATTAGTTCTAGTGAGAAAAACTTTTTTGTTTTCACTGCTATCGCTCCCAAACTTTTTACTGATTCTGTCAAGTATTATCCAAATCGGATGACTATAGCGTATAGCTGCAATAGAAACAATCGGTTGAAAAACTTTTTTTTGGGGGAAAAATTTTTTTTTTTTTTTTAAACGGACTCCAAACTTTTTTTTTTTTGTTTATTTTTTTTTTTAAAAAAATTTTTGAAATTTTATTAAAAAGGGTAAATAAATTTTAAGCTAAGTTCACACAGTCAAATTAATTTGTCAAATATGGCGAAAATTTGACAAAATAAGTTTGAATTGTGTGTGAACGCCATATTTATTTACAGTCAAACTCGTTTGACGAACGATTTGACGAGTTTGACAAATCAAGTTTTCGATAAGTTTGTGTGCTGTCTGAACGCAATGTGAACACTGTTTGTCAAACTGTTATCGCATTTGCCGAGTTTGAACTTGCATGTCAAATGTAAGAACAAACTTTGTCAAACTTGTGATGATTGTCCGAGTATTTTAATTGCTAGGACTTTTTTAAATCAGTTTGGCTATCTAATTTGGATAAGAATTAGCATAATGGTGTAAGATAAAGTACAATAATATAGGTTTTTTTATCAAGGCCCTCTTCTGGTCTAGAGGGCTAAATTTTACATGTTTTTTAAAAATTCGTGGAAAGAAATCGGGAAGAGATTTTGTAATTCTGTTTTTTGTATTTGGTTGTACAATTCATTATAAAAAATACAAAATTAAAAATTTGTGAATGCGAGGGCTGTTCAAAAAGTTCTCGGGATCCAAAGTAGGCTCTTCCAAAAAAAGATGTGTCGATGGTGCCCACGTTTCCGGGAGTTACAAATATCAGAAAGCAAAACGGAAGATAGGAAGTTGGTTAGTATGAATGCCTTTATCGTCCGTAGCAGAATTGTGGAAATAAAATTGAATTTGAAAAAATGGCGGCCTTTTAAAAACGAAAAATCGATTTTTGACCATTTTTTTTGCAGTCCAGTGTACAAAAAAAAATAGTAAAAACCTTTATAGTTGAAAAATATGCTTCCAGAATTCGGGGGAGCATTCATAACGACATGCCTGCCATCGATAGCACCAATGCAATTAGGAAAATTCCATAGGGACATGAAGTCATCGGCAATAGATTGCCATTCAAGCTCAGTCGAAGGAAACTAAAAATAATTCAAATGTTAGCACAAATATCAAAATTTTAGATAGATGCCGTACCTTCATATAGTCAGTTTTTAGCACCTGACATATAGCAGCGCATACCTCAGGAACAATAGTACTGATGGTGTTAAATGGTATTCGGAATACAAACTGCAAGGAGCGAAAACTTTCTCCTGTGGCCAAATAGCGCAAAGTTACCATCAGTCGACTTGCGGCAGGGATGGCGAAGCGCATAGGCGTGTCCTTTTTGGCAATTATTGGCCCAACAAGACTTAACTACAATTTATGAAGGTAAAGAAATATCATAAAATAAAAACTTACTTAACTTATCACTTACCAAATGTTCAAAGTCGACTGCTCTCATTCGAACAAAATTTTTATACAGATTGGGACTTTCTAGCTCCAACTCCTTTATTAATTTTACGCAGCATCCTTCGGTATCACGTCGCTTCACCCATGGACTCACCCATTCACTGCGTTTCGTTTTGCACCTCTTATTTTTTGGCAGCGAATTTATGGCATGCAAAGATGCAACGCCAAGACAAAGAATTAATAGATTTTGGTTGTGCCTTTTTTTTGTCCATTTCAGTTTTTTATAAATGTTATTATTTATTTACTATTTACTATTAGAGATTTCGATTAACTAGATATTAATGTATCGCACTAAGCCGATAATTTGACTGCGGCTATCGACATACCACAATAGTTTCAGTGAAACACAAATTTGACGCACACCAAATTTGCGAGTGTGAACACTAAGCCAAATTCAATTGAAACTTTCGAAGTTTCGACAAATTTCGATTAAAATTTATTTGACGTATGTGTGAACACCAAGACAAATTCGAACACAAATCAGTCAAACTCCGCCATGACAGTTTGTGTAAATTAATTTGACTGTGTGAACTTAGCTAACAAGCTCGCAGCATATATCATGCTCCAAGGGTATATAAACTTCGGCCGAGCCGAAGTTAGCTTCCCTCTATTTTTATACCCTGTACCCATTAAAAATGGGTAAAAGGGGATCATGAAGTTGTGCAAATGTATGTAACAGGGAGAAGGAAACATTTCCGACCCTCTAAAAGATAGAGGTTTGACATGTATGGGACAAATGCTTCTTATATCTGCACGCAGATCAAGTTTGTTTCAAATTTTGGCCACGCCCCCTTCCGCCTCCGCAATTTGAAAAAAACGTTATATCTCCCACAGTTTTGAAGATAGACGATTCGATTCGACATTCTAGAGATAGTTAGTAATTAGCAAAATGAATCGATTTGCCGAAGAAATGATAAAGATCGGATAAACGGTTCACAAGTTATGAGCAAAAAAGTAAACCAAGCCCCCACCCCCGCTACTAACCCTCCCACCCTAATAAAAATGTTGCATACTTTTCGGATGGTCACACTAAGGAACGCAGGAACACTGTTAAACATTTTTTTTCATGAGTAACGGGTTTATCGAAGTCGGTTAGAGCCGACTTTAACTTACGCTCTCGTTGTCAATTGTACAGGGTATATTGAAGTCGGGCTACTCGACTGCAACGGTCTTACTTGTTAAACTTAGAGTAAGCCCGGCTTGAGCTTGAAAATTCAATCTCGACTTCCTGGATATTCTGGACAATTCAAGCTTTTAAAGATTGGCCCATGCCTTTCAAACTTGTATCATTCCAAAACTGCTTACTTCAACCTCTATCGAGATTACATGTCCATAAGTTGTTCCTTGCACGTGCTGAAACAACAATTTAACAATATAAATGTAATTAATGATTGTTTATATAATTGTTTATATTTAACTAATGATGCTTAGTTTAAGTTAGTATATTTTTGTATAGTTTTCAAACCGATGTTGAACTTTGATTAGTGCTATAAACATAAGGCCCCATGTACTTGCTTAGATGATAATAATCAATAAAAACAACAACAACTAATTTCTATTCTGTTACGAAATTTTAAAACGGATATTAAATTTTTTTTATAAATTTGTAAAAAAATTATTTTTATAAGGAAAACTAAGTGACCTTCGTGCGTATTTATTATGTAGCGGATTAAATCTCAATATTAGAACCAAAGCAAGACACAAAAACTTGAAATATTTGCACTGCTTTTGCTAAAATGTATTTTAAAGAGAAAACGAAAACAGATACATATGCTTACAAATGTACATCCAATGGCAACAATAACAACTCGCAAGGTTTCGAGCCGCATAAAACAAGATTCAATCAGACTAAAATGTATACGAAAATTTGTGTATATCTCTCCCCCTCGATTTCTTTTTCTCTTTCAGTTTTCCTTAATACATATATAATCAAAGAGGCGGGCGATGCTTTTCATTTCTTGGTAGTTTTCCATTTTGGACACGAAATCATAATATGTAAGGGAAATTTTGTTCGGCTTATTTTCTACCGATCACTCGAAGTGCGAAGATTTATGACACTATTCGCTCGACTTTTCGATTCGGTTTCGTGTGGCCCGAATATTTTGAAAATCCTCACGTGCTGCTGCGTTTGTTTATATTTTGTATTTATCCGAAAGGGGAAACGAGAAACAAATAAAACAAAGACAAGTGGGTGAAAACGTGAAAGAAAACAGCAAAAAAAAGTTGCGTGCATATAGAAATCGGACTATACTGCGCAATCACGTAAGTGAAGAAGATACACGATAAATATGAAAAATCGAATTAAAAAAACGATATATTTCTATTGGAAGCAAGAACCTATTGTGTTCTACTGCGTTTTCTCTCACCCATATTATGCTTGCCTCTCAGATAATTCTAAATGTACCGAAAACGTGTATTTTCTTTCTCAATAGAAGGGTAAGTCCGTTTTTGCTTATACCAGGAACAGCGGACTTACTTACAGAATGTTTTTTTTAAGACAGATTTTATAATTTTAAGAACTCTCCGTTCTTGCTTTTAGAAGAACCTATATTTTTTATTTCTTTGCATTAATTTTTTCTGCATGTTGTTGCTAGCAAGAATAAAATGTATAAGCTAAAAGCTCAGATCAGCCCCATGTGTGCTCACCTTCAAAATTGTAGATGTGCTGAATCAAATTTTGTTGTCAGTAAAGCTTTCGGCTCTGCCGTCCGTTTATCTTTCAGCAGCGCGCGGCCCGTAATGCCCACCGCACACAGACAGCGGAGCGGGGAGTAGCATATCAGCTTTGGAAAATCAAAGGCACAGAGCACATAGCGAGCCCGTACACCAACAGCTGGCATAGCGACATATCTGCGACGACAAATCTCCGCCCAGTACATTTTGCCGGCGGAGATATGTCGCTTTTTTCTGGCGGAGATATGTCGTTTTGAAACGACATGGAGATATGATGTTTCAAACTGACACAATTCTGTCATTGAAGTTTTGCACTTTCGTCAGTGAATTGTAAGAAAAACAAAATAGTAAGTTAAAGTCGGCTTCAACCGACTTCGATACTCATGGGAAGCAATATTTAATAGCGTTCCTGTGTTCCTTAGGGGGTCATCCGAAAAGAATGCAACATTTCTTAACTCAGCTCTTTATTATCTGATCTTGATGAAAAATTTAGGGATTGTAGATATTGCGAATATAAATGAAAGTTTTAAATTTGAATTCAATATTTTAAAGGTTACGGGAACTATTAAGCATTTTTTGTTGTGGGGGCGGAGGTGGGAGAGGCAAAAATTTGAAACAAACTTGAACTGCGTGCAGTCAATTGGAGTCCACATGTCAAATTTGGCCTTTGTAGTCTCTGAGATCTAGGTGTTCATACAGACAGACGGCTGTAGATGCTGTTCAAGAATAAATATACTTTATTTCATCGGAAATGATTTCTTCTGCCTGTTACATAGAGTTGAACGACTATAGTATCTTTTTTTTACTCTACGAATAACAGGTCTAAAAACAAAATTAAAAGAAAGTTTCAACAAATTAACCCTTTACTCATTAAAAATTACAATCGTGGACAAAAGTATTTTGACAAAAAAATTTCATAAATAATCCATTATATCTTTTAAGCAAAAAATCCTAAAATCTAGAAATTTGTATCGCATACTGGTATAAAAGTAGGCTTTCAATAAATCATAAGTAGTAGGCTAGAAAATATAAATCAAAATGTGCAAATGGAAGTGGACAAAAGAATTTTGACAGGAATTCAAAATGAGTTTATTCTCAGCACAGAACCTAAAATGGTAAAAATTTTTTTTTTTAGTAAAGTTTTTCACGCTAAACTCAAATCTGGCTTTAGAAATTCCATATCTCTAATGGATTAACTGTAAAATGGACATAAAAATGCAGAATATGGCTGATTTCAATTTAGACGAAATTCCTGTCAAATTGGTTTCGCTGTCCACACTATCAAACAAATCCTGGTTCAGAAAATGGTCATTTAGAGAAGCAGTGCGTGTCAAAAAGCCCTGTATATCGGTTTCTTCCTTGTCAGTACTATTTGGCGTCCATGATTTTTTGACCACGGTCCTATATATCATTAGAATGAAAAGGAATAATGCTCTTAAATAAAAACAAGTGAGAAAGTCGGTCAAGCCCGACTATAAAATACTCTGTACCTGTCTCTCTCTCCCTCTCTCTCTCTCCTCTCTCTCTCTTTCTCTCTCTCTCTTTCTCTCTCTCTCTCTAAGATTGTGCGGAGTTGGTTGTGAAAGGGTGGGTGGGTGGTTGGGGAGGGGGTGATTCACTTATTTGCTCATAACTTGAGAACCGCTCATCCGATCTTTATCATTTCTTCGGCAAATTGATACATATTACTAATGACTAACTATCTCTAGAAGGAACAAACCCTCTATCTACAAAACTGTGGAAGATATGACGTTTTTGCCAAATTGAGGGGGCGGGAGGGGGCGTGGCAAAAATTGAAAATAAACTTGATCTGCCTGCAAGTATAAGAAGCATTTGTCCCATACATGTCAAACCTCTATCTCTTACCATCTCTGAGATCTGTTTGTTCATACGGACGGACAGACGGACGGACGGACGGACAGACGGACATGGCTATATCGACTCGGCTGTTGATGCTGATCAAGAATATATATACTTTATAGGGTCGGAAATGATTCCTTCTCCCCCCAAAAAACAGAGCTCCCAAAAAATGCTCCCTTTTCACAGGCTGTCAGATAGAATACAGTCACTCTCAGACACTATGAAAAAGTGAAACGAATTGACATCTCACCTCTGACTATTCACAAAGTGCTCTTTGCTCAATCAATGAGAGATTTTTCTAGCTTGCTTTGCTCATGTGTTTCCTTGAGACACTTTGCTGGGCAGAATTTTTCGAAAGTGTCTTCTAAGCATGTGTGTGTGCCTCAATTAAATATATGTATGTATGCATGTGTGCTTTTGTAGAAGGCAAAACAATACATCGACGCTGTTGATTGTTGTTAATTAGCCTATAATGGCAATACCTTAAATTCATCGCTTTGCAGCGAATGTAGTATAATATTATCTGGCCCCCATGTTAAACATTTTAAGGCGGTATTGACGGCTTAACATCGGAAAGTGTTTAATGAGGTCAAAGAGTACACCGCGGTGCACCGGTATGAAAAAATGCAAGGAAAATGAAAATTGCTATCGAGGCAAATAAACAAACAATAATTGCGTCTAAAGTGAAAATTGTATCCACTGCCGGCAGGCATTTTTACTATAAGCCTGCAAAGGGTTTCGTGAAATTGTCAACAAAATATAAACATAATGCCCTGCAAATGGCTCCAATAGCCTCGAGAAATATGGATCATGTCCAAGTGAAAGGGCTGTCCATAAAAGACGATATAAAGGTTATGGTTAAACGCAAGCTCATATCGCTTTAAATTGTATTGGCCACCAGACTGGAGAAATCAGTCCAAGGAATTAATTTGCAAATAATTAAATTTACGCTGTTAAAGGCTGAGATTGTCGTGAAAACGCTTGGGATGATCCAGCTACTTAATGCTTAAAAATAAGTGTTTAAATTATAATACATCGAATATTGTATATTTTTAAACATATTTTAATCCTAGTAGGCCAAGGTGAGTGTGTAACACAACAACAAAAAGACACTTTGGCTCGGACACTTGGCTCGATTTGCTCAGTAGCTTATGCTCAGCTGCTGACACCCAAACGAAATTGTCCCCATCAAACTGTTATAGTCAGACAGCTCAGTGTGTTTCTCTCATCGATTACTATGAAACAGAAAACACTAGAAAATCAAAATCTAGTGTTCTGTTGAGAGAGTGAGCAACTCTGTTCAAGTTTTTCCTGTCATTTCGGTGAGCAGACAGCATAGAAAAATTTGGTTGACCATATTTTGCGAGCTCTTTTAAATATTTTAATTAAAATTTTTTTTTTAATTTTTTTTTTTTTTTTTTTTTTTTTTTTTTTTTTTTTTTTTTTTTTTTTTTTTTTTTTTTTTTTTTTTTTTTTTTTTTTTTTTTTTTTTTGAGTAAAAGGGTTACCGGGCATATAACAATCAGGCTTTCTTTCTTACAAGCTTTAACAATAATTATTTATAACCTGTTATATGCTTGTTAAGGGTAACCTTGTCATTTATTAAAGGTTTAAAAAAAATTAAATTACACAAAAACTGTAAATGATATTAACAAGCGGTTTGCATTCGATGGGTAATCGGTTAAACTAAATTTATTGTAAAAATATTTGTTGTTGTTGTTTTTGTGTTTCGGTTCAAAGTTGGCCAAAAAATTAAATCCTTGGCCCATAGTTTAGTTTAGTTAGTAGTTAGTGGTTGGTATAAGAAGTAAAAAAAGAATTTAAAAATCGGTCAACAGTTACTCTTTAAATTATTGCAAACATTTTGGGAAAAGTGGTTCTGAGATAATCGCATTTAAAGTCTCGACAACTGTTTTCGATGATATTAAAATTATTTTTGATAGATTTCAAACATTGATTTGAGGTATTTGGGTCGGTCAAATAGTTCTCAAGAAATTTGGGTCAAAGTGCGTCAAGAAATGGTAAAAAAATCTCCAAAAATTTCAAAGCATAATTTTTTTTTACAAATTTTTTATGTAAATAAAAAAATACGAGGGTCGATGAGCAATTTTTTTTATAAAAAAATTGATTTTGTTTATTTTTGTAAAAACATATGGTCGGATATGCTTGAAAGTTTTAAAGACCCCAATAGAACGTTTAAACAAATAAAAAAAAAAAAAAGCAAGTTCTGATGGAGCTAAACCGAAACCAGTTTTGGAATCAGTGAGCATAAACTTATCATATTTTTGAAATCAACAGGGCTGCACCTCACAACGTTGGTCATTTTGTTGGCCTGTGTAATAGGCAAAACTGCGTATGAGTTATTTACAAAAACTTTAAGCGCCTTTTCGCCCGTTAAAATTCAACTTTTTTATCTTTTGTTTTTATTTACGCTAATTAAACATGAAAAATAGGGGAAAGCTAACTTCGGCTCGACCGAAGTTTATATACCATTGGAGCATGATATATTTCTGCCAGTTTTTTATATGGCAGCTATACGATATATTCATCCGATTTTGATCAAACTCTCTAAAATTGTGTTGAGACAGATAATATTTATAACTGAAACGTAAAAACACGCTACCATTGAAAACAAAAAAGTTTTTCTCACTAAAACTATTTTTTCGACCGAACATTCCTATGGCAGCTATATGCTATAGTCATCTGATTTGGATCAGACTTGACAGAATTATGTGTTAGCATATCATATTGATCAGTAACGAGTTTGGGAGCGATAGCATTGAAAACAAAAAAGTTTTTCATACCAAAACTTTTTTCAGATCTATTTTTTGATTGGCAGCTATACTATATAGTGGCCCGATTTGCATAAAACTTGCTGAAATTATGTGAAAGCATAAAAAACTTATAAATAAGAGGTTTGGTAGCGATAGAATTGAAAACAAAAAAGTTTTTCTCACTAGAACTACTTTTCCAACCGATCGTTCCTATGGCAGTCATGTCAGTCTATAGTCATCCGATCCGGCCGGTTCCGACAAATGTGCAGCGTATTTGTACCAAAAGACTTGGAGCAAAGTTTGGTTAAGATAGCTTTAAAACTGACGAAGGAGATAGCATAGAAACAGACGAACCGACGGACAGACGGACGGACAGACCGACGGACATGGCTATATCAACTCAGCTCGTCATGCTGATCAAGAATATATATACTTTATGTGGTCGGAGATGCTTCCTTCTGTACGTTACAAACATCCGGACAATTTTATTATACCCTCTCCACGGGTATAAAAAAATTTCTGAAGGTATACAGTACCCATACCAAAAGAGATTTCTGTGACACCGAGAACTGGTTTTGGGTTGGAATTTGGTTGGAAGAGATTTCTGTGACACCGCTGATTAAGGCAAATGTGGTTGGAAGAGGACACTTAATGTGGCCACAGGACCATAAAATGTAAAGAAACCTCGCTAAACATACGTTTATGCAAATATCTCGTAAAGCTGACGTGCTGGGGGAAAACACACAATTAATTTGATTCCATCTTCTCTGTTGCAAAAGCTTGCCGTTTTCTGTTCGGTCTCTAAACTAAACTAAATAAGAATTTTGGAAATTTCGTGATATTTTTGACAGTACGGTCTATATTTCCTGTATTTACCCGTCTACTATTACCGTTTATAAAGTCCTCATAATAATCTTTGAAAAATTTTTGCATGCTGTGGTACAGGCGCCTTGGACAAAAACCCTAATTTCATTTTATTTTAGCTAAATCTACAGTTACACAAATTGAGGTAGCCAAAAAATAGCTTTAATATGTTTACGAATATAAATGTTGCAGCCGTCTAATAGCCTATTTCCACCAAAGAAATGCAGCTTCATTTTTTAAAATGAAAAGAAATGAAGAAAATGATGTCATTTCTTCCATACAAATTGTTTGCTTCATTTTTGCCTTCATTTCTTAAAAATTATGGCATTCCCCACGAAGGAATTTGGCATTTTTAAAAAAATGCTAGCTACTCTCTAGCATTACTCGCTATTCTCTGGAAACAGAAAGTGTCATCTTCAATAATTTGTTAGATTGAATTTAAAAAGTAGGTGCAATTTTGATTAAAATATAAAAAAGTCAAAAAAAGTGTTGTATTTAGCTCTCTGCTGATAATTCAGGGCGCTTACAATGCGTTTGCCTCGCGAAATTGCTGTCATGACAAGTATGTAATTTTTCAGGGATGCAAACCGGTTCGGTTCGGTTCATTTCAGCTAGACATTGAGTTACCAATTGATTAACCATACTGAGCCAAATCGCACGGCATTATTTGGTAGAAAGCATGTGCGTGCCCAACTGATCACGAAAAATATGGTAAAGATATATTTCGGACCAATCAAACTATAACATACTCACTACCCCCAAAGTTTGTATATATCATATCATAATTGTTTGTTTTCTTTATAACTCGTCCGATCGATTCGTATCATCCAATCTTAACCACTCCTTTGTCAAATGGATAAATAATCTTACTTACTAAATATCTTTAGAAGGTACGAAACCATCTACCTACATAACTGTGGGAGATATGACTTTTTTCTAAAGAAGGGAGAGAGGGGGCGTGGGAAAAATTGAAAATAAACTTGATCTGTCTGCAAGTATTAGAAATACTTATATGCCCCATACATGTCAAACCTCTATCTCTTACCTTCTCTGAGATCTTTTCGTTCATACGGACAGACAGTCGATGCTGATCAAGAATATATATAATTTAAAGGGTCGGAAATTCCTTCACCGATACGTACTTTTGCACAAAATTACAGAATATACAGAGTATAAATACGTGGAAAAGCAAGAGTTCTAGATTTTGTCTAGATTGTGTTACCTCTACCAGGAATCAAACCTGCCATAGGAAGAAGGAAAAAAGCTAGCTAAATCTCATTTAATGATAATATACAAGAAGACCTAAATCGTTAATGAAAACATAACGGATAATTCTTTGAACCCGATAAGTAAAGACGAGTTGGAAATATAAGGACTAATTTCCATCATAAAGTAAAATATCGTTTGTTAATTGCATTGAAGCGTTTGAGGGCGAATAGCGTTTACCTAAAGATAAATATTGGAATATTTATCAGGAAAATCAACTTAGGCAATTCCAGCCACACAAGTGTCAGTAGAACGAGCATTTCGCACACTGAAACTTGATTTATCAGACTTAAGAGGCAATATCGATGAAACTTTACTATGAGATATATTATTACTAAATCGTAACTAAAGTTCCATCATATTGAACTAAATTTTAGTTCTTTAAACTCTATATATAAGGTTGTCAAAAAAGTCTGCGGTATTTTTATTGAATTTTCAATTTTTCATAAAATTGGTTATAATAATGCGATTTAAGTCAAATATGCGCCGTTTTGTTCGATGACGAGTTCCCAACGAGATGCCAACTTCATAATGCCCCTCTTATAGAAGCTCGCTTCCCTATTGGCAAAAAACTCGGAGAGCCAATTTTCACAGGACTCTCTTGTGGCCAACTTCCGACTACCAAGCTCGTTCGCCATGGACAGAAATAGGTGGTAATCACTTGGTGCGAGATCCGGACTATACGGTGGATGCAAAAGAACCTCCCATCCGAGCTCCCGGAGCTTCTGGCGCGTCACCAAAGATGTGTGTGGCCTGGCGTTGTCCTGATGGAAGACATAGGGGAGCAGCTCATAGTGCCAATCCCACCAAACACACAGAAGAACCTTCCTGGCCGTCAATCCAGGCTTGGCCACCGTCTGGACAGCTTCACCGCTTTTCGACCACGACCGTTTGCGCTTCACGTTGTCGTAAGTGACCCACTTTTCATCGCCAGTCACCATCCGCTTCAAAACGGGTCGATTTTGTTGCGATTCAGAAGCGATTCGCATGCATCCATACGGGCAAAAATGTTTTTTTGCTTCAAGTCGTGTGGCACCCATACATCGAGCTTCTTTTTGAATCCAAGCTTCTTCAAATGGTTTATAACGGTTTGATGACTCATGCCCAGTTCTTGGCCGATGCTACGGCTGCTACTATGCCGGTCTCTTTCGATCAATTCAGCGATTTTATCGCAATTTTCGACGACAGGCCTTCCGGACCGTGGCGCATCTTCGATCACCTCTGCACCAGAACGAAAACGTTGAAACCATCGTTGTGCGGTGGAAATGGAAACAGCATGAGATGCATTTTTGCCTTTATCGTAGTAGTACTGTAAAATATGCCGTATTTTCTCTTTATTTTGCTCCATGTTTGCGACGCTATAACTCACGAACGACAAAACAAAGAACAATAAATCAAACACGTGTTAGCGCGTGAAAGAGCTTTCCAAAAGCTCTAGCGTGAACCGATGCGACGAATTCAGCTTCGAATACCGAAGACTTTTTGACAACCTTATATGTTTTATGATGCATTTTTCAATCATAATTCAAATATAAGTCATATTCTCCATAAATATAATAAAAAATTTTTAAAATTGTTGGCGCCAAACATGAGGTATTACTTGCAGCCCTTAATCCGCTGCCTTTCAAGTAGATGGCGCCACCATCGACACAGGGCGCTAGTGCGAAAAGAGCTTTGCTAAATCTCCTAACGAAACACAGGAGGTTTGAAACCAACCAATAGCAATTTCTGTGTCACCTAAGAATTGGAATTCTGTTGGAATTTGGTTGGAAGAGTTTTCAGTGGCACCCCCAATAAATATAATAATAGACATTTTTTTAAGCGAAATCTTCTCCAAAGTTATTAAGTCTGGTTCGGGTTCGAGGGTTTTAAGTTTTGAAGGTTCAGTACATGGTTTCGAACCCGTTCCACCGGGTTGGGTTCTGGTCCTGTTTGCAGCTTTGGAATTTATACCGTTTTTAATTTAAAGCTAGGTATTCAGACACTCGCATAATATTAATTATTGCTGAAGTGAGACACGTTAACATTAAAAACAACAATATTTTTTTCATTAAAACCCACTTTTCAACCGATAGTTCCTATGACAGCTATATGGTATAATCATCCGATTTTGACCAAAACTTCCAAATCTCTATAAAAGGTTAATACTAATAATCGCTGAAGTGAGACACGTTAACATTAAAAACAACAAATTTTTTCTCATTAAAACCCACTTTTCGACCGATAGTTCCTATGGCAGCTATAAGATATAGTCATCCGATTATGACAAGTAGAACCCAGAAATCGAACTTTGCTGATGGATTTTCCCTCCAACTCCCACCCCATCCCACCCATTCTACACCCAATTCCCACCCAGCTCCTTCCCCCCAGTTCCCACTCACTTCCCGCCCACATCCCTTCCACATCCCACCCACATCCCACCCACTTACCGCCCAATTCCCGTCCACATCGCATCCACTTCTCACCAACATCCCACCCACTTCCCCCCACATCCCTTTCACATCCATTCCACATCCCACCCACTACCCGTCCACTTCCCGCCCAAAGCCCACCCACTTTCCGCCCCTATCCCACCCCATCTACTTCTTACACAATTTCCACCCGTTTCCCACCTACATTCCACCCACTTCCCGCCTACATCCCACCCACTTATCACGCAATTTCCGTCCAGATCCAATCCACTTCTCACCCACATCCCACCCACTCCCATCCAGTTCCCGCCCACTTACCACCCACCTCCCACCCACCTATTTTCCCACTATTCTCCCACTTCCCAGTGGGCATCTCGCCGGTATTTCCAATATCGGAAAATGCCATCTCTAATTATTTAGTATTCTATCCCTACAAAAAGAGTTTCAAGTCAATCGGGTGAAAAATAGTTTTTTTCATGCTAAGTTTTCCAGGAATTTTCCGGCCGTTGGGTCAAATTTTTCAACATCGGAAAATCACATCTCAATTTATTTTACTTACTATTCTTACAAACCGAGATTCAAGCAAATCAGGCGAAAAATAGTTTTTTGCATGCAGAATTTAGGCCATTTTTCTCATGGGGGAGTTTTCCAAAATTGGGAAAACACGTGTCGAATATTTTGTGTACTATGCTTGCAAAACCAAATTTCAAGTCAACCGGATGAAAAACGAGAAGGCCAAGCTAACTTCGTCTTTGCCGAAGTTTTTATACCCTTTCAAATGTTTTAATACATCAGAGTTTAAGAACGCCAGCATTAAAACAAACAATTTTTCTAAATAAAACCCACTTTTCGACCGATAGTTCCTATGACAGATATAAGATATAGTCATCCGATTTTGACAAAAACTTCCAAATCTTTGTAAAAGCGCATAATATTAATAATTGCTGAAGTCAGACACGTTAACATTAAAAACAAAAAGTTTTTCTCATTAAAAACCGACCGATTTCTCATTTTGACAAAAATTAAATCTTTGTAAATATAAATTAATAATTGAATGGGAGTCGTTAACATTAAAAAAAAAGTTTTTCTCACAAAGACCCACTTTTCGACCGATAGTTCCTATGGCAGCTATAAGATATAGTCATCCGATACGACATATTAGCAGTGTGCAGTAAAAAGAAGACACTGTGCAAAGTTTCAGCTCGATAGCTTTAAAACTGAGAGACTAGTTCGCGTAGAAACAGACAGACAGACGGACAGACAGACAGACAGACGGACAGACAGACGGTCAGACAGACGGACGGACAAAGCTCAATCGACTCAGCTCGTCACCCTGATCAAGAATATATATAGTTTATAGGGTCGGAAATGAATATTTCTATGCGTTGCAAACTTCTGGGCAAAATTATAATACCCTTTGCAATGGTATAAAAACAATTATATTAAAAGCAAACAAGTTTTTCTCACATTAGTTTTCCGGGCTACCGTTCCTATGGCAGCTGTAAGCTTTAGTCATCCGATCGGGCCGGTTCGGACAAATGTGCATCGTATTTAAGTTACAAGACTTCGTGCAAGGTTTGTTAAGGTAAAGATAGTTTAAAAACTTACGGAGAAGATAGCATAGAAACAGAAGAACAAACGATGTGATCAAGAAAATATATACTTATCTAGCAATAACCTGTCGCGCTTTGCTCCCCCTTCAACAGTATAAAACCAATGCACAGCTACTTTCCATCCACATCCCACACACTCTCCACTCAATTCCCACCAACTTGCCACCCACATACCACCCACTTTACACCTACATCCCACCCACATCCCTCCCAAATCCCACCCACATACCACCCACTTCGAGCCCACATCCCGCCCACATACCACATAAGCATAGTACGCGAAATAATTCGACACGTGTTTTCCCGATTGTGGAAAATCCGCCCACGAGGAAAATTCTGAATGAAAAATACTATTTTTCATCCGATTGGCTTCAAACTCGGTTTGTAAGGGGTGAATACGAAATAGTTTGAAATGTGATTTTCCGATGTTGGAAAATTTGACCCGGTTTGTAAGGACAGAATACGAAATAATTAAAAATGTGATTTTTCAATGTCGGAAAATCCACTCCCAGGATTTTAACGCCTGGAAAAGGTCAAAATGAGAATTCATTTGTTTTTTCATTTTCCGATGTTGGAAATTACGCCGGGATACCCTCTAGGAAGTGAATGGGACGTGGGTGGGATGTGAGTGGGATGTGGGTGGGATGTGGGTGGGATGTGGGTGGTGAGCAGAAGGGGAGTGGGTGGGATGTGGGTGGGATGGGGATGGGATGTGGGCGGGAAACTGGACGGGATGTAGGCGGTAAGTGGGCGGGAAGTGGGAGGGATGTGGGTGGGATGTGGGTGGGATGTGGAAGGGATATGGGCGGGAAGTGAGTGGGAACTGGGGGGAAGGAGGTGGGTGGGAATTGGGTGTAGAGTGGGTGGGATGGTGTGGGAGTTGGAGGGGAAAACCCATCAGCAAAGTTCGATTTCTGGGTTCTACTTGGAATTATTATATCCAATATTGTTTGGTTGACTACTACTTGACAAATGGAGAAGCTTTTTCTCCAACTAGCTAGGAAGCGTTGACAAACATTGTGCCGCCCTTAGAGAAGTAGTGATTCCACCAACATTCGATTTGACAACATAGAGATAGACCCGCCGGATCACAAGAAGTCTGCTCAGCCGTAAAAGGGCTAAAGAACAACAAATCAGCTGGCGCTGATGAGCTGACCGCTGAATTGTTTAAGGCTGGAGGCGAGAAATTGGTAAGGTGCTCCTCTCCTCTGCAGAATATGGTCAGACGAAAGCTTGCCCGAAGATTGAAGTATAAATGTACTTTCCCTACTTCTTAAAAAAGAAGACCCTACAGTTAGCGCCAACTTCCGTGGGATCAGTCTCCTTCCCATCGCATATAAGATTCTGTCGTGCATTTTTTTTGAACGGCTAAAGCCGCTTATAAGCAAACTGATTGGAAATCAGAACAGAACGGGCTCATTTCTTCGTAAAGATCTAATGCTACTTACATATGCCGATGATATTAACATTATCGGCAACCACGAACGGGCGGTACAGAAGGGCGTTTTCAGAGATTGAGAGGCAGTCTGAACTGATGGGCTTAGCGGTAAACGACGAAATACCTAGTATCCTAGAAACAGAAGTCCAAGCGCTTCTGACAATCTGTTACAATGGGAGAGTACCACCTTAAAATTTGAAAAAATTCTGTCTACCTCGGAGGGATGATAACCAGTGACAACAAAATTAGCCTAGACAAAGCTCAATAGGGAGTTCAAGAGCAGAGCCCTCTCTCGAAGAACGAAAATAGAACTATACAAATCGCTCATCATCCCAGTTCTGCAATACGGCGCAGAAGCATGGTCAATGGCAGCAGCGGATAAGGTGGCGAGCTCTGCGGAGGATTATTGGACATGAATCGCAAACAGTATGAGCTCTTTGGGGACACCAGTCTGGTCAAGCTCATAAAATAACAGCGGCTGCCCTGGATAGGACATGTCGCCCGGATGGATGAAGAAGCTCCAGCAAAAACGGCGTACAAAGGCGTCTGAATATGGAGGCGGCAAGAGGGGGCGACCACGATTAAGATGGGCCGACCAAGTGCGGGAAGACATTTCCAAGCTTGGTGTGAACAACAGGAGCCAGCTCGCACGGAGCAAAAGCGACTGGATGCCGATTTTCAAGCGGGAAATTGAAGAAGAAGAAGAATAAACGTCCTTTTTTTAAAATCCTAAAATTACGGCTTTTTTTCTGACCCCATAAACTATATATATTCTTGATCATCATCAATAGCAGAGTCGATATGGCCATGTCTGTCAGTTTGGCTGTCTGTCCCTCTGTCTGTATTAGAAGAGCTAGAACAACCAAAATTTGAAATGTAGATTCCTGCAAGTTTTGAATTTGAGATCGATATCTTAAAAATTGGTAGTGGGCGAGGCAAAAATTTGAAACAAACTTGATCTGCGTGCTGACAATAGAAGTCCATATTTTAAATTACTCTAGTTCTTTTAGTCTCTGAGATCCAAGTGTTTATATAGACAGACGGACGGAAGGACGGACGGATAGACGGACAAGGCTATGTCGACTCGGCTGTTGATGCTGATACACTTTATATGGTCGAAAACGTTTCCTTATGCCTGTTATATACATTTGTACAACTTTATTACATCTTTTTACTCTACGAGTAACAGGTATAAAAATGTTGAATAACTCCTTCAATTTATAGTAGTAGTAGTAGTTAGTTTATTGAATCGTTTCTTGGCATGGTTCATAGAAACCGTCAGCCGTTTACAAATTTTTGTGCAACTTACATTTATTTTATAATTATTAAAGTAAGTAATTAATGTATTTTTAACCTAATTAATAGTGACTAATCGACCGTCATGACGAAGTAGCTAATCCATTAGCGATATGAGATCTCGCCGATACCGTAAGGCGTGTGAAAGGTAGTTTGCTAGTACCCTCCAGTTTCTCCCGTTCATCCACTCTAGTGTTTCCGCCTCGGACAGTACTGAGCTCTGTAGATGTAAAGCCTGTATCTCGCGCAACATCGGACAGATTGCGATGAAATGCTCGACGTCCTCTCGTACCCGTAGATTACAAAGGCCACATATTGTGTTCGTAGAACGAACAGCATAATTTAGTGCTGTCATTTCGACACGGGCCCGGAAAATCGCGCTGATGGTGGCTGTGTCGTATTTATCGTGAAAAAGTTTGCATCCCCCAAATCATGGTTGACTCTTCGGTATAGATTTCTAGTGGTGCTATTTTCCGCTCTGTTTTTATAAAGAGTCCAACTTTCATTTGCGATCCTCTCCAGCAGAATATTTTGAGGGCATTCCCAGTGGTTAGGCTGACTTTCGAAAATTTATATCTCAAGTATATTCGCTCTTTAGCAGCAGCAAAATTCATACTGAGCGTACACTTTCTCAGCTACTGAATATATTATAATCGAGCTGGACCGACTTTCTTATTTGGTAGCTGAAGTTGCAACCGCTAAGGGTAGCACTTCACACAGTTCGTGTAATGGCGCCACACAAAAACGTTTTAAGCTATATAAAAATTCGGCAGGAGTATTCGGGCTTGTCACTGCCCAATATTTTATGAAAGTGAACAATGTCAAGAACGGGTTGTCTACTATTTTATTACAATGTAAACTTTTTCATGGGTATGAACCGGTCGAATCTTGACTTATTGTTTTCATCAGCTAATTGCTGATCATTATAATTATTGATTATTATTCATTTGCATAAAATCTGAACAAGGGTTTGCGTTTACGCCCCCATCAGAAGCAATTAAACGACTTTTATTTACGTTGCACATTTTATGACAGCAACAAAAAAACTGGGACTACAATTTGAAAAAAAAAACACATATTTACGCCAGATAAGACAAATCGGTACAGAAAGAGGTGGAAGTGTGGTAAGGTCAGTCAGCATTGACGTTGTAATCACCTGCAATAATTTGCCGTGTGCTTGCACTTGAAGTGAGCACACAACGCAAAATGGGCGAAACATCACGAAAGAAACAAAGAGACTAAACAAAATGGCAATTAAAATGTCCTTCAAATACTGCTATTCTGCATCCGCCCTATTAGCTAGGCAAAACGTAGACTCGTTTCAAGTAACCGACATCCAACTGCCACTTGGAATGTCTGGTATACAAAATGATCTTGGGAATTTCGGAAATCTTTCACAAGTTCAATGCTGTTTGTGTTGTCACTTTTATTCAATGATTTGGGAACCTTGGTATGTGTATATATGTTTATTTATAAGTTGCCACATACGAAACGAAAAACGTTTTTCTCAATCTGCTGAGTGGGCAGCTACCCCCAATATCGCATATACGCATCGGTGTTCGTCATATTTGTTTATTTGTTGGCTCTTTCTTTCGCATTTTCAGTTCGGTTCGAACTGATTTAAATTGGTTTGCGGCAGCCCTAGCAGATTATGGACTTTTACTCTTTGCTTTCGCTTGGAAATGAACGAATGTAAAATGCCTTCCTGCAGTACTAAGTAGTAGCAGTCGTAGTAGTGGGACGTGGGCCCCCAGCTCCCACAGACCAATTTAATTGTGCAATTAACCCGCATAATTACATGCCAAGTGGCTACAGCTAAATTCGAATTCAATTCTCTATCTTTTGGCACATCGTTAAAATTGTTCACCATCCTTTTATTGGAGGGATCGTTTATTTGCTTATTGCTTTTTGTTGAGCTTCTAAGAGTGCCTGTTGATAACTAAATGGGCTTATGTGAGCGATCTGATCTGGTCAATCGATGCACAGTTTGCTTTAATTGAAATTTACATTTGAAGATATGAGTTGGATGAAAATATACATTCTTGATAATACTGTCCAGTCTAAATAGAAATTTGTCACTTTACTATTCAAATTCAAAGGGGCAACTCCTTTAATTTTCGCCACCGAAAACGCCTCGTATCTCCGGAAGTTTTGTATATAAAAAAAGGCTTTTTCTAGCATGATGTTTCCGAATTGAATGATAATTGGCCCAAAGGGAGCTTATTACACTAGTTTACAAAATAATAAAAATTTTGCGATCCCGAACATTTGGTAACATTTTCTTATGAGAATCCGTCCTCTGAGTCCAAAAACCCATTTCACAATTTTTTTAGTGGGGCCGTTTTCGAGTAATCCAGAAAAAGCTAGTTTTTTGATTCTGAGAAAAAGTACCTTTAGAAAAATGTGTATATCTTTACTATCGGTTCATTTATCATGAAAAGGTTATGTTTTCTTAGAAGGTAATTTAACGCTCTATCATTCATATATACACCACCTTTTAATCCCGTGCTTGACTTCAGCGTTATAAAGGCTTTAATCGGCAACTTTGCATTCAATTTATCAATTTTTTAAAAAAAGCTAGATATTAAGTGCGATTTTCAACTCAAAAAAAATGGTGTAAAATTTATTTTATTGCTGGTCACCAAAAACTTATCTATTTAAAATACAATGCCACATAATTCATTAAAATCCGTTCAAGAATATAGAAGTTATTGGCATTTAAGACAAAAATTCCAGGTTCCAAGTTAATTCAAATTGACTTAGTTTGATTGTTTTTTGTTCGACGTAGGAGGCATCGTTAACGTTCAAAATATTCTATTTAAGAGCTACTATGACCTGCCAAATTTATTTTGTACCTGGTTAAGTTTTTTTGTGATTGACTTACGAATCATTATAATATTAAAAACATGTGTACGGCTCTCTGCATTTGAAATATTTTTACCAGCTCTAAGCTCGAAACAAACAGCATAATTTCTACAATTTCCTTAAATCTTCGAGTTGGACAAAGTCGCGGCGGGTTCAGCTAGTACATCTCGATATATATAAAAGAGAGTGTCCTAAGATAAGTTAGAGATAGAGGGCTGTAATTTGGACAGGTTTCTGTTAGTGGTGAAAGTTGGTACTAAGACAGGGTTTTGGAAAATTCCACCTGGAAAGTCGGCAAAGCGTGGAAAAAGTTTGTTGGAAAAAATAATAAATAAATAAAAATTGAAAATAAAAATTGATTTTGAATATCTTTTGGACCAGGCGCTGCATTTAAGAAGTAGACATATATATGTGATCTATGTTTCAATACCTTTCCATTGATGCATCACATGTCCTTGATGGATCAATATTAAGGATACCCAAATTTTTTATTGATTCAGTGTCACTTTTTATACATATCGCTCACTTACTTCAAGTCTGTCATAACTCAAACAAGTAAGAAATTTGGTTACGCTCAACTGTTACATACTCTCCACAACCGTATAAGATTACACTCACTTACTTCAAGAATAGCATACCTCAAAAATTGCTATTAACTTGCGACTTAATAATGTAGAAATTTTGTACTAATTTGTGTAAAATTTTCAAATTGATGTATCTTAAACTTTCCATGTGAGATGAGAATATGTCGTAATATTATTTGTACGTTCATTTTCATATTAATGCAAGAGCATCATATCTCAGTTGTCCTGCAGTCGTTATTGCAAATCCCTGCTGCTGAGTGTGAAAATGAGATGAAAAAGCGAATGCACCTATAGGCTAATTGAAGTCGAAATTGACTATCAAACAAGGAAGACTTTCAATATTTCGTTCATTTTGTCTAAGCATTGTTATTTCATTTGAGTGTAGACGCACCACAGATGGACCCAGTTTCATCTCAAGTATCCTATCCGTCAACAAGTCAGGTTGACACTAATCCACAAAGCATTCTCAACGAATTTCTTAATTCAATTGAGGCGGCCTCTGGGAATGAGGAGACAAATGGGGAAAATGATCTGAAACTCAATCTTGCAATAACCGAAATTAGCGCATACTTCCCCAATCCAATTGAAATAAGAGAAAATATCATGAAATATTGAGAGGACAAAAAGTTCATGTATACTCGGTTATATCAATTGGCGAAAGTGATCCATTGCGTGCCAGCAGCCCAAGTGTCAGTTGAGAGGGCATTTTCTGCTTTAAAATTGGTCATGTCTGACTTGAGGTGAAACTTGTCCTCAGATTCTATGAAAAACAAGTGAGAAAGTCGGTCAAGCCCGACTATAACATACTCTGTACCCGGTGTAGAAGCTGAATGCTGCGCTGCCGCTAAATTTCTCTCTCTCTCTCTCTTTGGTGAATGCAATGCGGTGTTGGCTGCGGGTGAGGGTGGCTTTTTTACACTTTATTTCTCACAACTTGAGAACCGCTCATCCAATCTTTATCATTTTTTCGAAAAATCGATACATATTGCTAATGACTAACTATCTCTAGAAGGTGCGAATCATCTATGTACAAAACTGTGGGGGATATTACGTTTTTCAAAATTGCGTGGGCGGGAGAGGGCGTGACAAAAATTGAAAATAAACCTGATCTGCCTGCAAGTATAAGAAGCATTTGTCCCATACATGTCAAACCTCTATCTCTTAACATCTCTGAGATCTGTTTGTTCATACGGACGGACAGACAGACGGACAGACGGACATGGCCACATCGACTCGGCTGTTGATGCTGATCAAGAATATACATACTTTATAGGGTCGGAAATGATTACTTCTCCCTGTTGCATACTTTTGCACAAACTTAATATACTCTACTAGCAAAAGGCCCGTCGCGCTTCACTGCGCCTTTAACAGTATAGAACCAATATCCTAATCAGCTTGAAGTCAACGTGAGAGTAAAATATTTACCAAATTTTAAAAAATTCTTTAAATTTGTTTCCTCTGTACAGCCAGAAATCGAATCTTACATATATAGGCTTGAAATCAACGTTTTACTACTTTGCTTTTTCACCGTTACGACTTTGCTGCTGCGTTCTTACCACCCCCCTCCAATTCTTACACAACCCATCCACATCCCTCCCACTTACCGCCCACTTCCCGTCCACATCGCATCCACTTCTCACCAACATCCCACCCACTTCCCCCACACATCCCTTTCACATCCCTTCCACATCCCACCCACCACCCGTCCACTTCCCGCCCACAGCCCACCCACTTCCCGCCTCTATCCCACTCCATCTACTTCTTACACAATTTCCACCCGTTTCCCACCTACATTCCACCCACTTCCCGCCTACATTCCACCCACTTATCACGCAATTTCCGTCCAGATCCAATCCACTTCTCACCCACATCCCTCCCACTTCGCGCCCACTTCCCACCCACATCCCATCCAGCTCCCGCCCACTTACCACCCACCTATTTTCCCACTATTATCCCACTTCCCAGTGGGCATCTCGCCGGTATTTCGAATATCGGAAAATGCCATCTCTAATTATTTAGTATTCTATCCCTACAAAAAGAGTTTCAAGTCAATCGGGTGCAAAATAGTTTTTTTCACGCTAAGTTTTCCAGGAATTTTCCGGCCGTTGGGTCAAATTTTTCAACATCGGAAAATCACATCTTAATTTATTTTACTTACTATTCTTACAAACCGAGATTAAAGCCAATCAGGCGAAAAATAGTTTTTTGCATGCAGAATTTAGGCCATTTTTCTCGTGGGGGAGTTTTCCAAAATTGGGAAAACACGTGTCGAATATTTTGTGTACTATGCTTGCATACCAAATTTCAAGTCAACCGGATGAAAAACGAGAAGGCCAAGCTAACTTCGTCTTTGCCGAAGTTTTTATACCCCTTCAAATGTTTTAATACATCAGAGTTTAAGAACGCCAGCATTAAAACAAACAATTTTTCTAAATAAAACCCACTTTTCGACCGATAGTTCCTATGACAGATATAAGATATAGTCATCCGATTTTGACAAAAACTTCCAAATCTTTGTAAAAGCGCATAATATTAATAATTGCTGAAGTGAGACACATTAACATTAAAAACAAAAAGTTTTTCTCATTAAAACCCACTTTTCGACCGATAGTTCCTATGGCAGCTATTAGATATAGTCATCCGATCCGGTCGGTTCCGACATATTAGCAGTGTGCAGTAAAAAGAAGACTCTGTGCAAAGTTTTAGCTCGATAGCTTTAAAACTGAGAGACTAGTTTGCGTAGAAACAGACAGACAGACGGACAGACAGACGGTATGGCGGACAGACAGACGAACGGACAAAGCTCAATCGACTCAGCTCGTCACCCTGATCAAGAATTTATATAGTTTATAGGGTCGGAAATGAATATTTCTACGCGTTGCAAACTTCTGGGCAAAATTATAATACCCTTTGCAAGGGTATAAGAAATGTTTACCATACAAACTTTTCCGACGCTTCTCCGGGTGGGATTGTCCAGGAAATTGGAACACAGTTATTGTTGAATTTTCATATAGATCTTTGAAGATGAGTTTGAATCTGATCGGACAATAAACAAAAAAGTTTCATACAGCAGTTTTCCATAAATTTTCCGACTTTGGTGATAGATTTTCCAAAATTTGAATTGAAATAAATTTTCCGGAAGATTGGTATGCAGTTGTTGTTGAACTTTCATATAGATCTTTGAAAATAAGTTTGAACTTGATCGGATGAAAAACAAAAAAGTTTCATACAACAGTTTTCCGTGAATTTTTCACATTTTCCGCCAGAATTTTCCAAAATCCATTCTTAGTACTCACTTTCAGCATAAGATAAAACTACTGTGAAAAATTCAGCTTCCTATCTTCAATGGTTTAGGCTGTGCGACGGTCACCAGTCAGTGAGTCAGTCAGGTCGAACTCTTTTACATATACTCTATGTACCTTCGGTATAGAGTATAAAAATGGCATTAAATTTTATTTTTCGATCCAGGTTGACCATTTGATGGAAATACCCATATGTGAAACACTTTATGCTAAATAGGAAAACTAAAGTACGAGTCGAATACCAAATGTCATCTCCATTGTCCGTTATCCTTTTTATCATTGCATTCAACAAGCTCACAAACATTATTTCACTACACAGACACTATGCAGATGACTATAATATACTTATTAAAATGGGAAAAGAAAAAAACGTTATACTCTCACTTGATCATATTTTTATACCCTGTACCCATTAAAAATGGGTAAAAGGGGATCATGAAGTTGTGCAAATGTATGTAACAGCCAGAAGGAAACATCTCCGACCCTATAAAGTATATATATTCTTGATCAGCATCAATAGCCGAGTCGATTTAGCCATGTCCGTCTGTCCGTCTGTCCGTCCGTCCGTCTGTCTGTATGAACGCGTCGATCTCAGAGATGGTAAGAGATAGAGGTTTGACATGTATGGGACAAATGCTTCTTTTATCTGTACGCAGATCAAGTTTGTTTCAAATTTTGGCCACGCCCCCTTCCGCCCCCGCAATTTGGAAAAAACGTTATATCTCCCACAGTTTTGAAGATAGACGATTCGTACTTTCTAAAGATAGTTAGTAATTAGCAAAATAAATCGATTTGCCGAAGAAATGATCAAAATCGATTGAACGGTTCAGAAGTTATGAGCAAAAAAGCGAACCAAGCCCCCCGCCACCACCCCACCCACCCTAATAAAAATGTTGCATACTTTTCGGATGGCCACCCTAAGGAACGCAGGAGCACTATTAAACATGTTTTTTCATGACTAACGGGTTTATCGAAGTCGGTTAGAGCCGACTTTAACTTACGCTCTCGTTGTCAATTGTACAGGGTATATTGAAGTCGGGCTACTCGACTGCAACGGTCTTACTTGTTAATAACATACACGAATGGTGTTTGTATTCAGGAGCAGTACTGTCTACTTCTAAATGCAGACATATTCATGTTGGCAAAAAAACATAATTGCAGGTGCACTGTTTCTACTGGAAACATAGACATTGAAGACACAAAAACATTGAAAATTTTAGGCGTTACAATAAGGCCCCTCGCACACAGAACGCGAAGCTGAGCAGAGGCAGCGGAGCTTACGAATTTTACATACAAAATGCTCCGCTCAGCTAAGCTGTTGGTGTGCGGGCTTGCTATGTGCACAGTGCGTTTGATTTTCCAGAGCTGATATGCTACTCTCCGCTCCGCTATCTGTGTGCGGTGGGCCTAAAAGCGAACTATGAGTGGAACCACCACATAGACAACCTAGCCGCCTCTTTATCGAAAACACTAAACCTAATTAAATGCTTAGGAAGTTCAAAATTCCATTGTAGCACCGTATCATTAGTCTCAGTCGTTAAATTCCTCCTATAATCGAAAATAGAATTTGCTCTACCAATTTATGGTTACGCAGCTGACAGTTCTCTAAAAAAAACTTAACAGAATCATACATGCTGGAGCTAGAAATGCTCTTGGTGCATACCGAACGACGCCAATTAAAAACATCTTATATGAATCTGGAATTAGTTCAATACACGACACTAGAGACCAAAGAACTGCATACCTCGTCAAAACACTATCAAACACTCAAGATTCACCAATAACCAATATTGTTAAAAAATAAAAGCCCCCTCGTCAAGCAATGCAAAAATCCGCAATATACCGAAAAATTAACCCAAATAAAAGCCTCAGTATTAATATTACACCAAAAAAATAGAGGGAAGCTAACTTCGGCTGTACCGATCTCGATGAAATTATGTAAAATCATAGAAAACTTATAAATACGGGGGTTGGGAGCGATAGCATTGAAAACAAAAAAGTTTTTCTCACTAAGACTTTTTTTCAGACCTATCTTTTGTATGGCAGCTATACTATATAGTTGTCCGATTTTGATAAATCTCGGTGAAATTATGTGAAATCATAGAAAACTTATAAATACGGGGGTTGGGAGCGATAGCATTGAAAAAAAAAAGTTTTTCTCACTAAAACTACTTTTTCAACCGATCGTTCCTATGGCAGCTATATGCTATAGTCATCCGATCCGGCCGGTTCCGACATATGTGCAGCGTATTTATACCAAAAGATTTCGTGCAAAGTTTGGTTGAGATAGCTTTAAAACTGACGGAGGAGATAGCATAGAAACAGACGGACAGACGGACGGACAGACGGACAGACGGACATGGCTATATCAACTCAGCTCGTCATGCTGATCAAGAATATATATACTTTATATGGTCGGAGATGTTTCCTTCTGTGCGTTACAAACATCCGGACAATTTTAATATACCCTCTCCAAGGGTATAAAAACAAACTGCAGAAAAGCAAACCGCCATGGCCATGTTATCTCAAAAATATCAGTATGAAAAATTTATCAAAAATTTCCAATAAATTTTATTTTTGGTTCTTTTTTGCCCAAACATCCCTTTTGAGCTATTAAATAAAATTTTGGGACCCAGAAAAGAACGCTTTGGTTTTAAGGCTTACAGAAAAAGGTATAAGAAAACTTTCAACGTCTTCGTCTTGGTGTGGACACCCCCATTTCGAATTATTCAATCGGGACAGAATTTTCTTTCTTTCCTTTCTTTTTTTTTTTTTATCAATTTTATTAGTCTAAAAATAAAAGTAAATAGAAAAGAAAAACTTAAAGCAATTTGCATTCATAGTAATAATATAATAATATAATAGAAATAATAATAATAATAAGACGCTCTAAAAAATAAACTACACTCTAACTAATTTTGAAATTACAGTTCTTGATGTGGTCTTCACTTTAAGTGAGGAATCATTCACAGGAACCGCATGATGAATCCCAAGCGTCCCTTTGATAGTTTTACAATTTTCGAACCTGGTTTTTAAATATTCTGCACACTGTTGGTAATCTTTTTGTGGTGCAAAAAAAACATTGATGGTTTTTAAATGATCATTTGCCCATTGATAAAGGTTTTCAGCTGTAAGTATTTCATTTTTTGTTCCTTGCTGCAGGCAGTATTGCCTGGCAAGCCGTTTAACCGTTCCCCCTACCCCATCACAAGCACCTTTTCCGTGCGCTGTTGCAAAAAAAATTCCATTCCGCGTGTACCGAGAAGTCTTTGAAGTGGTTTACCAAATGTCCACACCAAGACGAAGTCGTTGAAAGTCTTTTTTATACCTTTTTCTGTAAGCCTTAAAACCAAAGCGTTCTTTTCTGGGTCCTAAAATTTTATTTAATAGCTCAAAAGGGATGTTTGGGCAAAAAAAGAACCAAAAATAAAATTTATTGGAAATTTTTGATAAATTTTTCATACTGATATTTTTGAGATTACATGACAAAAATGGCCATAACTTCCTCAATTTTCAAGCTACCGATATGTTCGGGCACTCAAAATGTTTGGAAAAGATGCGGCTTTCACATATATTTTTTTTGAGAATTTTTGAAGGATGGGTCTTTTTTGCTAGACTAAGTTTTTTGAAAAAATCCTTTTTTTTCAAGAAAGGTAAAAAAAAAATTTGTCAAAATTTTTTTAGAAGGGCTTTTTGATCCTGAACATTTGGAAAAAAAACTGCAAAGCTCTATTTTAAACCGTTTTCGAGTAATTGAAAATTTAACAAATTCACAATATTACACTTTTAAGCGTAGAACTTCTGCAAAAGAGCTCCAAAAAAGCTCACATTTTGGGGTTAAGCTTCTCTCATAATAAGCTTCCTTTGGGCCAATTATCATCCAATTCGGAGACATCATCCCAGAAAAATTTTTTTTGTATGGAATGCCCCCTATATATTAAAACTAGCAAATAACACAACGCGCTTCGCTGCGCCTTCTAGAACCAAACAATATTAGATATAATAATACCCCGTAGATTCCACAAATCGAACTTTGCTGATGGGTTTCCCTCCAACCCCCTTCCACATCCCACCCACATCCCACCCACATCCCGCCCATTTCCCGCCCACATCCCGCCCACTTCCCATCTGCATACTACCCACATCCCATTCGCATCCCTCCCACCCACATCCCGGAGTTATTTCCAAGATCGGAAAATGAAAACACAAATGAATTCTCATTTTGACCTTACAAACCGAGTTTCAAGTCAATCGGATGAAAAATAGTTATTTTGCATGTAAAATTTTCCGGACATTTTCACGCCTGGGGGCGGATTTACCGACATTGAAAAACCTCATTTCAAATTATTTCGTATTCTGTCCTTGCAAACCGAGTTTCAAGCCAATCGGATAAAAAATAGTTCTTTCATGCAGAATTTTCCGGGATTTTTCCGACCGTTGTTTCAAATTTTCCAACATCGGAAAATCGCATTTCAAACTATTTCGTATTCCATCCTTATAAACCGAATTTCAAGCCAATCGGATGAAAAATAGTTTTTTGCATACAGAATTTTCCGACCCTCAGGTCAATTTTTCCAACTTCAGAAAATCACATTTCAAACTATATCGTATTTTGTACTGTAGTTTGAAGGCAATCGGATGAAAAAAAGTTTTTTGCATGCTGAATTTTCCGGCCATTTTCCTCGTGGGCGGATTTTCCAAAATCCGGAAAATACGTGACGTATTATTTCGCATACTATGATTACAAACCAAGTTTCAAGTCAATCGGATTTAAAATAACGTTTTTCCCATACAAACTTTTCCGACGCTTTCCGACTTTTCGGGGTGGGATTTTCCAAAACCCCGTCTTAGTACGCACTTTCACCACTAACAGAAACTCCTGTCCAAATTTCAGCTTTCTATCTCTTACCGTTTAGGCTGTGCGATGATTGCCAATCAGTGAATCAGTCAGTCAGTCAGGACACTCTCTTTTATAGATATAGAGATATTTCGCAACTGCGCAAACATGAGCTTAAGTTGGTACCAGTGGTGTAGCGTGTGGTTAAGCCGCCCCAGTCCCCCGTAAATCGTTTTAAATTTTAAACTTCTTTCAATAATTAAGATTAAGTTTTTCTTATTCTTTGCATCAAAAACTTCTCTGAAACATAGATGGACGTATGGACAATTTTAATTAGAGATGATGAATACTTAAACTGTTCGTGGGGTATTATTTTGCTAAAGTTGCTATCATAGACATATGTAAGTATTATTGGGAAAAAGTTCTTTAACTGTGGAATGTACATATAAGAAAGAGGCGCATCATGCGAAATTTTTAATTTAATTTTTTTCAAAATTTGTTTTGTGAATAACTTTTGTGTTTTTGATCAGATCATGTTGCGATTTTCAGAACAGATAGATATACGGCCAAAGATAAAATATTCTACGATGTTGTAACTTTAAAATTGTGGCTCTGACAGCTTTTTGCGGTTTAAATGGGGAGGGGGGGAAATTTTGCAAATCTGAAACAAACTCGATCAGGGTACGGTATACATGCAAAAATTTGGGTCTCTATCTCTTATAGTCTCTGAGATCGACGAGTTCATACAGACAGACGGACGGACGGACAGACGGACAGACAGACAGACGGACATGGCTAAATCGAGTCGGCTGTTGATGCTGATCAATAGACATCGGATTTTAGGTGAAAACATATTTTTATTGTGCGGTCAAAAATAATTTCTGATCGCATACAAATTTGTTTCATGAAAAGTAGAATAATTTAAATCCTCATGCGTTTTGCATATTTGACATATTTGCATATCTTCGACCTAAAAGCATATTTGAGAATATGCTAACATATATTAACCTATTTCGACCTATTTTGGAATATGTCATATGCTTTTACATATTTAGAGAAAAAATAAATGCTACCAAGTAGGCGTCTGCACATAAAAATATGCCTTTTATTCATGGTTAAAAACGAAAGTAACGAACAAAGGAACTACGGTAAATGCTTCGTAGCGCACCGACCGAAAAAGAAGGTCCCAATTTTTTTGTGTTCACCACGCGGGCGAGCAAATCCGTTTTGGTTAGGAACGCTCGGTGCAAAGGAATTTGTGGTTTGGACCTTGGAGTAGGTATGTTACACTCTGAAAGGAACGATAGAGCTTAGATAATGGAAAAGGAAGGACAAAAAAGAAGAATTGTATTTAAAATCACTTTATCGTGATTGACAAATCATTAAATTGCGAAATGCGAAAAGAAGAGGACTAGTAGCAGTATTGCACCATATTAAAATACCAATTAAGTTGCAAATCATTTCATAACTATTGCATTAGCACACTTTTTAGCTTAGGCTCTCCATGGTAGTTTAATCAATAATTCCTTAAAAAATTGCTTTTAAATACCACAAGCAACTGCAAGGCTATGATTGTTATCTTACCGATCCGCGATACCATGGATGACCAATGGTGAAGAGGAAAAATGATCGAGAAGAAAAAATCCGAAACGTCATCAGCTCCATTATTTTCGCTTGCAACTAAGTGTAGGAATCTGCCAGATGCTAAGCAAAAACCGAAATTTCATAATATTTTTATGATAAGGTTCGCGCCTCCGAATCACTTTCTGCTCGTATGTAAACTGAACACACTCGCAAAATTCGGTACTGCCTTTTGCGGTCACTACTATTCGACTCCTACCGTACGAGAAAACGGAAGTACAATACAATTCAAACCATTTACCGTAATAGTACTTTGAATAGTACGCTATGAGGCATTTACAGAGCCTGCCTGTGTATAGTACCTTCTCGAGTTTAGTATTTATTGCGTTCTAAACATAAGTACGGAATTTTTAGTGGTATTTTGAGAAAAGCATATTTTGACATATTTTAACCTATTTTAACATATTTGGACCTATTTCGAACCTATTTTAGCATATGCTTTTTACCTAAAAAAAAGCATATTTTGGATATGATCATCTTAAAAAATTTTAAATATTTTTATTAGCCCAATGCCAAAATTTTGAATTTTTTAGACCAAAAACAAAAAAAAACCTAAAATCCGATGTCTACTGATCAATAATATATATACTTTATAGGGTCGGAAATGTTTACTTCTCCCTGTTACAAACATTTGCACAATTTCATGATTCCCTTTAACCCATTTTTACCCAGGGTGTACCCAGGGTATAAAAAGAACGTAGTTTTTTTTCAACTTGGTTTCTGAAAAAACCGTCTGTTGAACTGTACCAAATGAATTAGTTAATAGTAACTTAAATTGTAGGTAAATTAGGTTAACTTATTAAAAATCGTCATTTATGATCCTCCAACGATATTTATAAGCTTCCTGAATAAATGCTGCCAATGCCGCCCAGCTCTCTCTCTATTTAGAATTCGTCGCAACTTGACAGAAAGTGTTGGATGTCCTCTCGTTCTCTGCCTGTATGGAGTTGCATTGAGGCTAAGCGTTTCGTACATGGCTCTACAAATCGCACTAATTCGGGAAATGTCCAAATCATCGTTAAAGTAATTACGATCACCCAGATTATGCAAAAGTGATTTGTACATTAACCGCTCGTTACTGGCTTTGGCCTGCTCTATAAACATTTCACTTTTTTCTTCGCAAATATTGCTGATGATTTCCACGTGTGAGTGCTGCCAATGCAAGGGGTTCTCCAATTGTATGACGCAGTTGCAATCATTTGCCAGTTCCTTCCAAAAAGAGAAACAGCCAGTTTCTTCTAAAAGCATCTGTTTTGCTATGAGCTTCGGCATCCTTGTATCGGGCATTTTCATAACTTTTGAATGAAATGGTTTTGCAGCGTATAAGAATACAGCGAGGACAGCCCCGTTTCTATGTAAATAACATAATTGGGTGTGTTGAGTGGAAGTCTGAAGACTTTCTTAATAAAGAAGGTTAGAAGACGCTCTACACCCGGATACCGCAAGTAACCCCTCTCTGCCCAACAACTTATTCTATAGTGATATTTATATTGCTTATATATATATTATTGTTTATTTGCATATACAGAGTGTTTGTGTTTAAGTAGATGTTTACATTGTTGTGTTTAAGTATAGGGGGTGAAAGTTTTCGACGGAATATACATACGTGTGTGTTATGTTGATATTTTAGTGTATATTTTCACATATAGTGGTGGAAAAAAGAATTTTGACAAACATACATTTCATAAATAAACGATTAAATCTTTTATACAAAATATCCAGTAATATCGAAATTTGTATCGTATACTGGTATAAAAGTAGGCTTTCAATAAAGCATAAATAGTATACAATCAGTTGCTTAGGTTAGAAAATATAAATCAAAATGTGCAAATGGGGGTGGACATAAGTATTTTAACAAGAATTCAAAATTAAATTATTCTCAGCGCAGGACTTCAAATGCTGGAAAAATGATTGTTTCCAGACAAGTTTTTCAATCTGAATCAGAATCTGGCTTTAGAAATTCCATATCTCTAATGGATCAACTGTAAAATTGACATAAAAATGCAGAACATGGCTTTTCGTGATCGATCTGCAAAATAAGGCCTAAAAGGACTGAAATTCAAATTTGCATTCAAATCGGCTATACTTTGCAGATCGATCACGAACTGGTATCTTATGAAATGAATATGGTATGCCCTTCATTTTTCGATGGCGCTGCAAGTTTCATACAAGTTGTTGTTCGATGTGTAGTTGAAGATTTTCGCAACGAATAAGTGTGACGCTATGATGAAAAAAATGTTTGAAATCGTCAATGTTTTGACGTGGAAACCAATTGATTTAATTTACTTAAAAGCCAGAGTAAATAATTTGGGGAATGAACGCCAAATGGAACAGATGTGGTAGAGATTATCAGGTCTGTTCTCAATTCCACTTCGATTTTCGCATAAACGTTTGAATTGGCCATTTTACTCTTACAAATTTGAATGGAAGGTGTAAAGAAAATCTGTGGTCACTAGATCAAGGCTTCATTTTTCTACGAATTGAATCCACTTGGCATTGAGCTGTCGGTTTCAACTAGGGTTGTATAGGGATCATCAAATTCCTTCGACCAGCGCTAAATAAACCCAAGAACACTCCTGGCCTTACAAACAGTATCAGTAATATGAGAAAGGTCAACCAAAAACCAAAAAAATCGATTCATTAAAAGAGAGTGGGGGTTGTGATCATAGTTTTGTTTTTCAAACAAAACTTCGCCAAAAATCAATATTTTTTCGGTCTGTAAATTCTGTATTTGAGTTAAAAGATGCATGTAATTTCCTCATCATTAGTTTTAAAAAACAAATTTTTGGTGTTTTTATACCCTTGGAGAGGGTATATTAAAATTGTCCGGATGTTTGTAACGCATAGAAGGAAGCATCTCCGACCACATTAAGTATATATATTCTTGATCAGCATGACGAGCTGAGTTGATATAGCCATCTGTCCGTCCGTTTCTATGCTATCTCCTCCGTCAGTTTTAAAGCTATCGTAAAAAAACTTTGCACGAAGTCTTTTGGTATAAATACGCTGCACATTTGTTGGAATCGGCCGGATCGGATGACTATATAGCTGCCATAGGAACGATCGGTTGAAAAAGTAGTTTTAGTGAGAAAAACTTTTTTGTTTTCAATGCTATCGCTCCCAACCCTCGTATTTATAAGTTTTCTATGATTTCACATAATTTCACTGAGATTTATCAAAATCGGACAACTATATAGTATAGCTGCCATACAAAGTTAGGTCGAAAACTAGTCTTATTTTTTCAACATAAAGTATATATATCTGATCCGCGAGCTGAGTTGATATAGCCATCTGTCCGTCCGTTTCTATGCTATCTCCTCCGTCAGTTTTAAAGCTATCGTAAAAAACTTTGCACGAAGTCTTTTGGTATAAATACGCTGCACATTTGTTGGAATCGGCCGGATCGGATGACTATAGATATAGCTGCCATAGGAACGATCGGTTGAAAAAGTAGTTTTAGTGAGAAAAACTTTTTTGTTTTCAATGCTATCGCTCCCAACCCCTCGTATTTATAAGTTTTCTATGATTTCACATAATTTCACTGAGATTTATCAAAATCGGACAACTATATAGTATAGCTGCCATACAAAAGATAGGTCTGAAAAATAGTCTTAGTGAGAAAAACTTTTTTGTTTTCAATGCTATCGCTCCCAACCCCCGTATTTATAAGTTTTCTATGATTTTACATAATTTCATCGAGATTTATCAAAATCGGCCAACTATATAGTTTAGCTGCCCTACAAAAGATAGATCTGATAAAAAGTCTTAGTAAGAAAAACATTTTTTAGTTTTCAATGCTATCGCTACCAAACTTTGTACAGATCAATATTATATACTGCCACACAATTCTTTCAAGTTTGATTTAAATCGGATATATAGCTGCCATAGGAACGATCGGTCCAAAATGTAGTTCTAGTGAGATAAACTTTTTGATGAATATATCGTATAGCCATATATCAAACTGGCAGCTTATATCATGCTCCAAGGGTATATAAACTTCGGTACAGCCGAAGTTAGCTTCCCTTTATTTTTTCATTTCATATTGAAAAAAGTGATTTTTTGACATTTCGAAAATTTGTGGGGGTTGCGAGCCACCCATTTAAAAGTTTAAAAATCGTGTTTTATTAAATGAAAAAATTATAAATTTTTCTCATATTCTGATTTAAGAAATATTAATAAAAGTAAAAACAGATTGACGGCAGCGGGCTTGTTTTCTTTTATATACAAGCACTTTTTGGTGGTGGCTGTTTTTATACCCGTTACTCGTAGAGTAAAAAGGGTATAATAAAGTCGTGCAACTGTATGTAACAGGCAGAAGGAATCATTTCCAACCATATAAAGTATATATATTCTTGATCAGCATCAACAGCCGAGTCGATTTAGCCTTGTCCGTCTGTCCGTCCGTCCGACCGTCCGTCCGTCCGTCCGTCTGTCTGTATGAACACCTAGATCTCAGATATGGTAAGAGATAGAAGTTTGAGTATGGGACAAATGCTTCATTTATCTGCACGCAGATTAAGTTTGTTTCAAATTTTGGCCACGCCCCTTCCCGCCCCCGCAATTTAGAAAAAACGTTATATCTCCTACAGTTTTAAAGATAGGGGATTCGTTCCTTTTAGAGATAGTTAGCAATCAGCAACATAAATCGGTTTGCCAAAAGAATGATAAAGATCGAATGAGCGGTTCTCAAGTTATTAGCAAAAAAGTGAACCAAGCCCTCCCCCCTCCCACCCCTCCCACCCTAAATAAATGTTGCATACTTTTTGGATGGTCACACTAAGGAAGGTGTTTTTTCATGAGTAACGGGTATATCGTTTTGTTTGCCTTTTTCAATGTTTTCGCTTCTTTGGAGAGTTTTTTCTCTGTTTTATTGCGTTTCTTTGATATAGCCATGTCCGTCTGTCCGTCGGTCTGTCCGTCCGTCTGTCCGTCCGTCCGTCTGTCCGTCTGTTTCTATGCTATCTCCTTCGTCAGTTTTAAAGCTATCGTAACAAAACTTTGCACGAAGTCTTTTGGTATAAATACGCTGCACATTTGTTGGAATCGGCCGGATCGGATGACTATATAGCTGCCATAGGAACGATCGGTTGAAAAAGTAGTTTTAGTGAGAAAAACTTTTTTGTTTTCAATGCTATCGCTCCCAACCCTCGTATTTATAAGTTTTCTATGATTTCACATAATTTCACTGAGATTTATCAAAATCGGACAACTATATAGTATAGCTGCCATACAAAAGTTAGATCTGAAAATAGTTTTAGTATGAAAAACTTTTTGTTTTCAAGTCTATCGCTCCCAAACTCGTTACTGATCAATATTATATGCTAACACATAATTCTGCCAAGTCTGATCCAAATCGGATGACTATAGCATATAGATGCCATAGGAATGATCGGTCGGAAAAATAGTTTTAGTGAGAAAAACTTTTTTGTTTTCAATGGTAGCGTTTCAGTTATAAATATTATCTGTCTCAACCCAATTTTAGAGAGTTTGATCAAAATCGGATGAATATATCTTATAGCTGCCATATAAAAAACTGGCAGGAATATATCATGCTCCAAGGGTATATAAACTTCGGTCGAGCCGAAGTTAGCTTTCCTCTATTTTTTTTAAATTCATATTTCCATCAAAAAGGCAATTGACCAAAGATATTTCCTTCATACTTACTTTTGGCGTTACGAAAAAAATTTAAATTAATTTTCGCAAGTCAACAACGAAAAAAAAAAAATTTTTTTTTTAAAAACATCGGCTTCTGGTGTACAAAATTAAAGAATGTCTTGACTAATAGGTTGCTTCCCAAAAGTTAGGTACTAAGAAGGGAGACACTTGACATAAATAAAAAGTTGTAATTTGTTTTTTTTTTGTGGCCAACATTTGCGTGGCACACAACCCCCAGCGGCTCAAAACCCCCCACTCTCCCCTATATGCAGCAAACTTATCTTATGTACATCAATATAAGTTCCCGAATAAAAATTTTTATGTTTTTAAGGATTACGCAAAAGGCTACACAGAGAGAAAAAACCGATAACATTAGACTCAAAACGAGCAAAAAGTTACCAAAAACTATGCATTAACGCGTTTTCTCATTTGTAGTGCAATGTTCTCACTTCAAGCACACTTCTTTGATAAAGAAAAAACTCAAACTGAGTTGATACTGTTCCATTTAAGAGAACATAATTTGAGTAAATATTGTTCCGTTTTCATTTAAGTTTTTTCCGAAAAGCACAGAAATATTTGTTCGGGCTTGACTGGGATTTAAGCCCGGTACATTATGCATTCAAAACGTAGGGAATGACGCGCTAGCCCATTAAGCCGTTGAACAGTTTTAAAGATGCACGTCTAGAGGGCTACTTATGCTTTGTTGAGCTGACAAGAGAGATCAAAAAGAGAGCCAACTCGCTCTCTCTCTTGTATAAGAATTGAGAACAAATTTACTCATTCCAGGAACATTTGTTCTCAAGAATTTTGAGACGTCTGTCTGTCTGTATGAACGCGTCGATCTCAGAGCCTATAAGAGATAGAGACACAAGCTTTTGCATGTATTGTACATAGGTGTATACCGTACCCTGAACGAGTTTTTTCGGATTTGCAAAATTTCCCCCCTCCCCCCTTAGACCGCAAAAAACTGTCAGAGCCACAATTTTAAAGTTACAACATCGTCACTTAATATATATTATCTTAGGCCTTAAATCTATCTATTCTGAAAAGCGCGACACGATCCGAGCAAAAACTTCAAAGTTATTCACTAAACTAATTTTACCCCTAAGTACCTACCCCGCTACTTCCCACATGGGTACTTACACGAGTGACCCTATGGTAAGCGAACGCCGAAACACCAACTGACTGGTTCCTACATGGGTACATACTTGATTGACCCTATGGTAAGCGAACGCCGAACCACCCAAAACAACAAATATGTATGCCCTGTATATTCTGTAAACCACCGCAAACCAGCGTACATGGGTTATTCCCTGAGTAAAAAAGGTAAAAAAGCGCCGAAGCAGTGTACGAAAAGAAGAGTGAAAAGCAAAGCGTGAGCGAAATTTCGGTTCTTTCTTTCGCCCACGCATAATTCGTTACAAAAAAAACAACAATTGCAGTGCACTGTTATTTTGTCTTTTAGTTTGAACGCGTTCTCTGCATTGCTGGAACATTCTTTGCTTTTCCGGTGAATTGTGAAATAAAGTGTTAAACAAACAATCAAAGAAGTGAATATAATACAAAATAAAATTATTTATCAGGTAAGACAAGCACTAAAGTGAACTTATAAATAAAACGAGAATGCCAAGCTAACTTCGTCTTTGCCGAAGTTTTTATACCCTTGCAAATGTTTTAATATATCAGAGTTTAAGAACGCCATCAAAAAACAAACAATTTGTCTAAAAAAAAAAGAATTTTTCCGACCAATAGTTCCTCTGGAAACTATAAGATATAGTCATCCGATTTTGACCAAAACTTACAAATCTGTGTGAAAGCATATAATATTAATATTCGCTGAGTTGGGAGACGTTCACATTAAGAGCAAAAAAATGTTCCTCACGAAAACCCCCTTTTCGACCAATAGTTCCCCTGGAAACTATAAGATATAGTCATCCGATTTTGACCAAAACATCCAAATCTGTGTAAAAGCATATAATATTAATCATCGCTGAGTTGGGAGACGTTCAAATGAAAAACAAAAAAGTTTTTTTCACAAAGACCCACTTTTCGACCGATAGTTCCTATGCCAGCTATAAGATATAGTCATCCGATCCGGTCGGTTCCGACATATTAGCAGTGTGCAGTAAAAATAAGACTGTGCAGTTTCGATAGCTTTTAAACTGGGAGACCAGTTTGCGTAGAAACAAACAGACAGACGGACAGAAGGACGGACAAAGCTAAATCGACACAACTCGTCGCCCTGATCAAGAATATAAATAGTTTATAAGGTCGGAAATTAAAATTTCTATGCGTTGCAAGGGCAAAATTATAATGCCCTCTGCAAGGGTATAAAACTGTATAGAAACCGGCGTATTAAAAGGCTCAAAAAAGAACATAAACAAGTATACATACAAATTAAGTCGTACAGCGGCACCACCACGAATGAAAATGAAAATTTATTTTGTGAACGCATTGACAGTGAAACAGAAGATGTAGAGAAATAGATATTATTAATAATATTGACAGTGAAAATAATTTAAAGACGGTAAAGAAAAATAGCTTAAGTGAAGATTTAAAAAATTGCAGCGCAGTACTAGTACTTAGTAAATGTTTTGAAAACAAAAAAATTAATTTGGACGTCGCTCCATTTTGCAAGTGCACTTCAAAAAAAAAAAAACAGGCATAACACAAATCGATGGCTGTCATTATTTACAAGTAGGAATTCTGAATCATCTTGAAAAACTTTCGTGCTCAATTAATTTAAATGATGAGTACTCATTAGTATAACGAGTATATCTCAACAATTAAGGTCCTTACGTAAAAATGTACCCAAACAATTTGTAGGAAAGCCTAGAGAGCTAAATTAAGTTTTAAAATGGAAATCCACCGAGTTTACTATACACAGTAGTTTGTGTTTCTTTTATTACATTGCGCCTATAGTATGTTGTGCAAATCAAATTTGGAAACCTGTCAGCGCATGTTGCAGCTATTTGTTAAAAATTTCCAAGTCAAATTGCTAAAATTTTTACTTTTATTCTAATTCTTATTTATTTTGTTAACAGATTGATGCAATGAAGAGCCAAACTCTGCCAGGTGGCATTTTAAAAAACTTGAAGAATATTTTGGCCAATGAGGCTATTTTAGCCTACAACGTAGATGGCGTTCAAGACAAAGCTGCATTAACAGCCGAAGCCAATTTTTATAGAGCCACGCTTGGTACGTATTATTAAATTTATTGTAAGTAGTGTTGTGCACCAACAAATTCATTTATAAATTGATAATCAATTGATTAAAAAATTAGTTCCAGTCAACTAAATTGTAAGTGAAATGAATTATTAAGGAGATGCCTGCGCAACATATTTCATTTAAAATTGATAGATTTTTTGTTTTAAGTTTTTCTTGTTCCCAGATGCAATAAATTTGGTCGATGGAACTGGGTCAACTGAACACCAAATACGAAAAGCCTTGCAGCTACAAGAGAAGCGACATTTTGAAAACAAAAGCATTGTCAAAAACGTTGAGAAAAACAACAACAATTGCAGTAAAAAATCAAATAAATACAAAATTTAATTTTAAATTAAAACTGTTTTATTTATTTACTTCTCGGTACCTACATAAGTACCCCTTATTGGCGTACGCAGGGGGGGGGGGGGGTTGGGGTTAAACTGGAATATATTTTTTGTGCAAAATAAATAGAAAGAAATAAGCCATTTAAGAGAAATTAGTCGATGTGTGGTATTCGACCCTGGTTAACAATTTTGAAAAGCATAGATCAGCCTAAACGGCTTATCCTACAGGTCTGATATTTGGCATAGACCTTCGTTTAGTTATGCAGGCGCGCACTAAGAAAAAAAAATTGGAAAATTTTTCTCCGCAGTTTGTGAAAAGGCCAATTAAATGTTTGATTGAACATAACGGATGTTGCGCTCAGGCAATGTTGTGGAATGAGTTAATTTGAGAGAGCGCGAGAGAGAGAGAGAGTGAGAGCGTGCTGTGTGCGTGTGTGAGTGTGTTTTTATACCCTTGCAAAGGGTATTATAATTTTGAAGAAGTTTGCAACGCATGGAAATATTCATTTCCGACCCTATAAACTATATATATTCTTGATCAGGGTGACGAGCTGAGTCGATTGAGCTTTGTCCGTCCGTCTGTCCGTCTGTCTGTCTGTTTCTACGCAAACTAGTCTCTCAGTTTTAAAGCTATCGAGCTGAAACTTTGCACAGAGTCTTCTTTTTACTGCACACTGCTAATATGTCGGAACCGACCGGATCGGATGACTATATCTTATAGCTGCCATAGGAACTATCGGTCGAAAAGTGGGTTTTTATGAGAAAAAATTTTTTGTTTTTAATTTTAACGTGTCTCACTTCAGCGATTATTAATATTATACGCTTTCACATAGATTTGGAAGTTTTTGTCAAAATCGGATGACTGTATCTAATAGCTGCCATAGGAACTATCGGTCGAAAAGTGGGTCTTTTGTGAGAAAAACTTTTTTGTTTTTAATGTTAACGTATCTCACTTCAGAAATTATTAATATTATGCGCTTTTACAAAGATTTGGATGTTTTGGTAAAAATCGGATGACTATGTTCTATAGCTGTCATATGAACTATCGGTGGAAAAGTGGGTTTTATTTAGAAAAATAGTTTGTTTTAATGCTGGCGTTCTTAAACTCTGATGTATTAAAACATTTGCAAGGGTATAAAAACTTCGGCAAAGACGAAGTTAGCTTGGCCTTCTCGTTTTTTTTACAAATTACAACCAAAAAATCAAATAGCGAACAGCCTCATCTGATCGAATTGAATCTTATGGCACATAGAAAACACATCGATAGCTTTAACAATATGTTGACCGTATTTAACCAAAAAGTAGTTAAAATTTTACAAAGCTAAAAGCCAAAAAATCTATCACTGCTGTGAACTGTTGTCCTCTTTTGTTATTGGTGGTGGTACGTGATCTCAACTATATTATCAGAATAGTGATGGCACACATCAAAAACCATAAACAGTGTTGCCAAAATAGCTTATTTTTCAATTTAGCCTTTGCAGATCAAAAATAAGAGGGCAGCGGGAATAGTGGCCTTTATTAAAAATATATTTATTGTTTCCGCTTTTAAAAAAGAAAAGTTAAATTTGGTCTTATTTTTTCTCTTTTTAAGAAATGAAGTTTCCCTGTTTTGGTTGCCACAAAATAAAGACACATAGGTACACATGTTAAAATAGCTACATACTCTCATACTGTGTTGATTTACATAAATTGATCAGAAAAGAATATCCTGGAGATCTAATATTAAACAAATGAAATTAGGTGGGCACTTATAAATAAAATGTCCCTTGACATTAAATTCCTTACATAGTCCTTAGGAAGAAGAATATACTATAGTCTGTTCAGCAATTCACAAGACAGGAAGAGAACAATATTTAATTCTGGAATTTCCGCGCGACTTGAAAATTTGGTTGTGTCCCTTATGACGGGACGGGATAGAATTTATTATCAGCCCACTGCATTTTCCACGCCTTACTTAATCCTCTTTTCCCAGATTTTGAAGTTATCTGCAAACGTAGCGAGACATAGAGCCAGCGTAATATTGATGGCCAAATTGATTTATTTTTTATTAACCGTAAACTCGAAACTGTCCAAAAATTAAGCAAATGAAGCCAATGATAATAAAAAGAATTTGCGTTTTAACAAATAGATTAAATACAAACTTAGTGTTCAAAGAGCTATACAATTTTTTCTACTTACTACGATTTTTTCAAAACTTGCACGCGGACGAAGTCGCGGCGGGTTCAGCTACACTCCTGCCCAAAATTATACGACACTTCGAAAATTTTAGTTTCGACCCTCGTAGGAGAATGGTAAAGCATAATACAACAAAATCAAATATGCAGAATGAAAGCTTAATGAATTCTGCTTTAAATGAGTTGTTCTTATCTCTGATTGCATCTCCCGTTTTCAAGTAGCGGTAAAAGAGCACAAAAGATTTGGTTAATTATTTATTCTTATAATGGTACAAAAGCAATAGTTAATAATTAATAGAGCCACCATGAGCCTTTGCCACCTCGAAAAGTCTCTTAGGGACCGAACACACTAAATTTGTAAGTAAATTTTGGTCCAAAAGAGACCATTCAGCCAAAATTTTGCTTTTGAGGCTTTCGACTTTCTCAAATTTGTTGTTATTGGCGTAAACTCGACTGGCTAAGATACCCCAAATGTTCTGAATTGGTTTTAGGTCAGGGAGCACGCTGGCCAATCCAAAATATTTATATGGTGATCATTTAAGAAGCGCTGGGTCTCTCTGCTCTTGTAAAAAGATGCATTATCTTGCATAAAAACAAGATCTCTTTCCATATTTTCTTCCAAAAATGGCAGAAGACGATCCTCCAATACCTTTTTTGTATTCTCCACTGTTCATCCTGGAGCTTGTGAAGCACAGATCAAGCGTTCCAGACGCATGAAAGGCTCCCCAAACCATTGCAGATCCGCCTCCGAAACTGCGTTTGGAAAACATAAGTGGATCCTTACGCAAATCTCTCCAATAGTGCCGAAACCCATCTGGGCCATCAAGTTAAAATTTTTTTTCATCAGAAAAAATTATCTAAATGAAATATATTGAACAAAGCTGTATGATCAAAATAAAGTTAAAATTTCATACCGAGACCAGTTTCTCTCCAAGTTTTTTTTTCCACAAATTGAAGTCGTGCTGTTTTGTGGTGCGGCTTCAGGAACGGAGCCTTCTATAAGACTCCTCTGACAATGCACTTCGATGATTGCAGCGTCCGCCAAACAGTCATCTGTGACACAGGCTTACTGCAACATGCGGCAAGTGTGGAGCACGAAGAAAACGAATTGCTAGCTTTAAGTATTATGCGACTTTTTCGCGGTCAGACAACTTGTGTTTTCTTCTAGAGCTATGCTTCACACCATATTCATCCGGATTGCTAAAAAATTTGGTAATAACACAACGTGTTCGACCGATTTTTTCCGATATTTGGCTTGCATTAAAGCCAGCATCGTTGTAGGCTCTTATCCTTCCCTTTTCCTTGTCGGATAAAAAACGTCCACGCGGCATTTTATTACAAATTCATTAAATTGATAACAGAAATGTAAAAAAAAAATTAATTGAAACCAAACCTTTCTCTCCAGCCGCAGTAATTGACAAGTGTCGTATAATTTTGATACACTTGCAGACTTGACAAAAATCGAACTTTTGTGCTCTTTTTACCGCTACTTGAAAACGGGAGATGCAATCAGAGATAAGAACAACTCATTTTAAGCAGAATTCATTAAGCTTTCATTCTGCATATTTGATTTTGTTGTATTATGCTTTACCATTCTCCTACGAGGGTCGAAACTAAAACTTTCGAAGTGTCGTATAATTTTGGGCAGGAGTGTAGTAACTTATAAATACGATGTTCGGAGACGTTTGCATGGAAAACAAAAAAATTTTTCTCATTAAAAATAGAGGAAAGCTAACTTCGGTTCGACCGAAGTTTATATACCCTTGGAGCATGATAAATATATTCCTGCCAATTTTATATATGGCAGCTATAATATATATTAATCCGATTTTGATCAAACTCTAAAAAATTGTGTTGAGACAGGTAATATTCATAACTCGAACGTACAAAGACGCTACCAATGAAAACAAAAAAGTTTTTCTCACTAAAACTATTTTTTCGACCGATCATTCCTATGGCAGCTATATGCTATAGTCATCCGATTTGGATCAGACTTGACAGAATTATGTGTTAGCATATCATTGATCAGTAACGAGTTTGGGAGCGATAGCATTGAAAACAAAAAAGTTTTTCATACTAAAACTTTTTTTCAGATCTATCTTTTGTATGGCAGCTATACTATATAGTTGCCCGATTTGCATAAAACTTGCTGAAAACTTGCTGAGAACTAATAAATACGAGGGCTGGGAGCGATCGCATTGAAAACAAAAAAGTTTTTTTCACTAGAACTACTTTTTAAACCGATCGTTCCTATGGCAGCTATATGCTATAGTCATCCGATCCGGCCGGTTCCGACAAATGTGCAGCGTATTTGTACCAAATGACTTTGTGCAAAGTTTGGTTACGATAGCTTTAAAACTGACGGAGGCGATAGCATAGAAACAGACGGACAGACGGACGGACGGACAGACGGACGGATAGACGGACGGACAGACGGACATGGCTATATCAACTCAGCTCGTCATGCTGATCAAGAATATATATACTTTATGTGGTCGGAGATGCTTCCTTCTAAGCGTTACAAACATCAGGACAATTTTAATATACCCTCTCCAAGGGTAAAAAATGAGAAAAATTTGTGGTTTTGCTATAACTCTAACGCTCAAAATAGCCAAAATTAATACTTAAAATGTTGCTATTGTATTCCCTTTCAAGGACATAATGAGAACTAAAACTTCAAAATTTGTTTAAAAATTTTATAGATAAAATCCGAAACTCATCCCATATATTGCCTATTTATTTCAAATTTTCGACTTTGAGGGCGAGCGTGCGTCCACTAAATGAAGTTTGATCCCTACCAAACTTTTTCTCATATCTATTGGGAAATACATCATATTGGCCTTTGATTCGTTCCTTCTGGCTCTAGTTGTGTCAAGTCAAGTCAAGCTTCTCTCAATCTGAGTTACGTATCACTTACTTTTTCGCACAAGAGAAAGGGACCTGTATTTTAACGCCGAATCCGAACGGCAATATTCGAGAAGCTTTTTCATGGCTAGTTACTTCACAGCTGGCGCCAATAGCTGGTGAAGGTGACCGCATGTGTAAAAGCTATTTTCTAAAGAAAGCAAAAAAAAATTTTATATTAGACGTTCCGAGACGGGATGGAGCCCTCGACCTCCCCCACAGCAGGCCAGCACACTAACCGCTGGGCTACACCCGGCCACAATCCGAAATATAGTGCAGCTAGAAAAAGACAATTTTAGTTTAATAATTTTCAAACAAAAGCTAGTTTGTGTAGAAACAAACTCAGCTCGTCGTCCTGATCAGGAATATATAAAGTATGTATAATTTTTGTACCAAATGAATACACTTTGCAAGTGTACGCAAAATCCTTTATATGATCGAAAGACTCGACACAATCGAATTTCGACTGTATTCTTCATTCTTAAGTCGACTTCTGCTGTGGATCTCTTTAATTTCTACTCCTTCCTACCCATAGCCCTTCTACAGTTCATTGCTAATTACTGTCCTATTTTGCCTTCACCTGACTTCAGGGTCATTAGTGATGCGATATCAGGGGCAATATTTATTCGGGTTCCCATATCTCTCTATAAATGCTTACATATTGTTATATTTGTGTGTTTATATTTTCAGGTAATATTTTTTACGACACTTCAGTGACTCGTGTCGTCGTTTTGTACACTTACGTTTAATATTCAAATTACAACACAGTTACAGCCAAGATCTGAGATATTCTTACATTTCTGATTAGTTAGGTAGCGACACCCTAAAGATAAACAAAATGAGTTGTAAACATTTTAAATCAAATGGCAGAGAGAAATAAAATGCTGAAAAATCTATTTGCATAAAGCGAAAACAAAACGCGCCAGCGACATGTGACAATTTGTGATTGTTGTTGCTTAATGTGGCTGTTGTTGTATGTGTTGGGCGCCGCAAACCTGTTACATACCGAGATCTGCAACCGTGCCAAAACCCACTCAAGCAGCTCGCCCTGCAATACTGAAGCACACATACTGATGACAGCCCGACAAGGGAGTCCGTCAATCGATGCATCCTCTCCTTTCTTTGAAAATGGAACAGAGTGTGCAAAGTAGTTCCATCTGGAATGAACCTGTTAATCAGTTAAGGCCTATACTCAGATGAGATAAATTTTTAGTTTGGTACGATATTTCACATGAATAGAAACAATTTAGTAGAAATGATGAAAAGATGCCTTTTCAAATGTATTCAGATTTCAAAGCTGTACAAAAGTGTTTCTATTCATGTGAAATATCGTACCAAACTAAAAATTTACCCTATCTAAGTATAGGCCTTTAAGGAGAAATCAGAGTAGCTTCGGATTTTTTTCCAGTAATGCGCCTTTTTATGGGTATTTATCAAGAATAAAAGAATGAAAAAGAAACGAGCCGTTTTATTGCACTCATGATTCGAACCGTTAGCCGAACCGTTGTTTTTTAAAAAATACTGAACGACCAAAACCCGAAAAATAAGATGGTTCGCTTCGGTTCACATCAGCTAATATTAGGTTACTGGCGAATAGTGAGCCAAATCTCAGCAATTTGCATAAAAACATAACGAAAATACGTGGAAAAGCAAGAATTGTTGTAAAAACAAGTGAGAAAGTCGGTCAAGCCCGACTATAATATACTCTGTACCTCTCTCTCTCTCACTTTCTCTCTCCCTCTCTCTCTCTTTAAGATTGTGCGGCGTTGGTTGTGAAAGGGTGGGTGGTATGCGGCGGGCGGTGGCAAGGAGTGATTCACTTGTTTGCTCATAACTCGAGAACCGCTCATCCGATCTTCATCATTTTTTCGGCAAATCCATACATATTACGAATGACTAACTATCTCTAGAAGGAACAAATCATCTATCTTCAAAACTGCGGGAGATATAACGTTTTTTCCGAATTGCGGGGGCGGAAGGGGGCGTTGCCAAAATTGAAAATAAACTTGATCTGCCTGCAAGTATAAGAAGCATTTGTTCCATACATGTCAAACCTCTATCTCTTACCATCTCTGAGATCTGTTTGTTCATACGGACGGACAGACGGACGGACAGACGGACATGGCTATATCGACTCGGCTGTTGATGCTGATCAAGAATATATATACTTTATAGGGTCGGAAATGATTCCTTCTCCATGTTACATACTTTGCACAAACTTAATATACTCTATGTACCTTCGGTACAGAGTATAAAAACTAACAACACTAACCTTATTAAATTTGCTAAGGACCCAAAATTGAAATAAGCCAAGTCTTGATTGCGTTATCCGTTTTAGGTCAACTTACTTAATGTTCAAACGTTTAATTTTTAATACTATTTATTGTTATTTTTGTATTCATTTAATAAACTTAAGATATACATATTTTTGATTCAAGTATTCTGATTATTCATTAACATACAGGGTTGCCCATATTCGACGGACCCATGTTTTTTTTAAAAAAATCACAGAAAAAAAAAAAATTTTGGGTTTTTATGAATCATTTCATTTGTTCCAAGAAGATTTGTTTACATCAATTTTTGAATATGATATCTCTCAAATGGCCGCCTCTGGCGTTGATGGCGTATTGTGCCCTTTTTGCAGCATTTTCCATCGATTTCGCCAACATTTCGGCCGGAATAGCGGCTATTTCTTCACGAATGTTGTCCTTGAGCTCTTCTACGTTCCTTGGCTTGTTAACGTAAACCTTTGACTTCAAATATCCCCACAAGAAGAAGTCAGGCGGCGTCAAATCGGGCGAACGCGGTGGCCAGTCCAAATCACCACTTTTCGACATCAAACGGCCCGGAAACAATTTCTTCAGAAAATCGATTGTTATGCGACTTGTGTGCGGTGGAGCGCCGTCTTGTTGAAACCAGAACTGCCTCATACGCTTTCGACGAATAATTGGCATCACAAAATTGGTCATCATGTCGCGATAACGCTCCTGGTTGATGGTAACAGCATGGCCATTTTCATTTTGGAAGAAAAACGGCCCAATGACCGTTTTCGCACTAACGCCGCACCAAACTGTGACTTTTTCGTCATGAAGAGGCACTTCTTGAATCTCCTGAGGATTTTCAGTGGCGTAAATACGGCAATTTTGATTATTTACGGTCCCATTTCACAAATTTCGGTCACATTTTTTAATTTTTTAAAAGCACGTTGAGTTTTCACAATTGACTTGTTCTGTTGAATGTAAATTTCAACTATTTCAGAGCGCTCGCGTGGCGTGTATTGTTCAAACGCGGTATGTCATTAAGCGATCTGACATCTCTGTCAAAAGTTATGGCGTTGCCAGATGGGTCCGTCGAATATGGGCAACCCTGTAGAAGTAGATTTTCAGTCATTTCACAGTGCAACACTAAAAATATAGAGGGAAGCTAACTTCGGCTCGACCGAAGTTTATATATTTTGTTAAAAAAGATACTTAGTGTGTGTTGAAATAGATAATATTCATAACTGGAAATTATAAAGACGCTACCATTGAAAACAAATAAAGTTTTTCTAACAACAACTAGTTTTCCGACTGATTCCTATGGCTGCTATATGCTATACACTCAGAAAAAAATTCGTTCTAAATCTACCGAAATCAAGCCCATTAGTTGACAAAAGTAGAGTAATCCCGCTTTTTCTTGAACCGTGAACAGCGGGTGTCATATTATGAACATTTTGTGCTCACTTTATGAACGACTTGGGCATGTTTTAAGAACATTTTGTGCTCGCAAAATAAACGCTGGGAAAAAATGTTTCTAATGCTTTTCTTTTGTTTCAAAAGTAAATTTAATTTAACATTTTATATTAAATTAGTTTTCTAAGTTTTCTTCTGTTTTCCTTTTTTTTATTTTATTGACTTTGTCTGCAGAAAGCAGGGATCGAACCCATACATAACCTCGATGCTTCTTAACCCAAGAGTCGGCGTCGCTACCATCCCGGCTACCGACCTCGCTCTAGACATTGCGGCGAATTGCATTCTTAAGGTAACGCTTTTGTGACTGAGAGCTTTTTGCTAAAGTCATAGCCATGAATGTTTTACTTGGCGGAAAAATCAAGAGCTCAAATCAGCGTGTACGCGAAAATTTTTTTGTTGTTTTTGCTCGTTTTGTTTTTTTTTTATACCCTGTACCCATTGAAAATGGGAAAAGGGGATAATGAAGTTGTGCAAATGTATGTAACAGCCAGAAGGAAGCACCTCCGACCCCATAAAGTATATATATTCTTGATCAGCATCAACAGCCGAGTCGATTTAGCCATGTCCGTCTGTCCGTCTGTCTGTCTGTATGAACGCGTCGATCTCAGAGACTGTAATAGATAGAGCCACAATTTTTGGCATGTATGTAGGTGTATACTGTACCCACATCGAGTTTGTTTCAGATTTGAAAAATTCCTCCTCCTCCATCTTTTAACAGCGAAAAACTGTCTTTCTTTCTGTATAAACGCATGGATCTCACAGACTATAGGAGGTGGAGCCACAAATTTTTGCATGTATGTAGGTGTAAACTGTACCCAGATCAAGTTTGCTCCAGATTTAGCAAATTCCCCTCCTCCCTTTTCCTTCTTCTAACCGCTAACTCGAAAACTGTCAGAGCTACAATTTTTTAGCTTGAACCTAGTGACTTAATATATATTCAGTAAGGCCCAATATCTGTCTATTCTATATACCACTACAGCAAAAACACCGAAGATATGCAAGTGCGCCTCCCCATTTATTTAAATAAATTTTAAAATAAAAGGAGTTCAAAGCTATAGGAACCTTATTACTTGGGACAGGGTATTTTGCTGTCGGGGCACTCGACCGCAACACTCTTACTTGTTTTTTTCTGGCTTAAGATAAAAATCTACAAATTTCAGAAAATATCAACAAGGTACCTCCAGAATGATGCAAGCCTTAATTCTTGAATATCTTTTCATTTCACTCATTTCATCATTTGGGTATCACAGGCTTCCGCAAAAATATGAAATTAATTTAAGAGAATGTAAAATTTTAATTAAAATTGTCCTTGGTGAAGAAACTAAGATATACTTATACTAAGATATACTAATGGAGCACTTTATTGATAAAATGTATTACATATGTTTGGTGAAGCTGGTTGTACCCTAAATGGTCAATGGTATTCTAAGGCAATTCCCAGTACAAAAATGCCAAAAAAAATCGCGCACCAAGGCTTCGTTGGTATAACTGAAAAAGCAGTTCTGTCTATTTTTAGGTTTGGTTTATGGCCTACATAATTTGGTTAAGAGCATATACATTTCTTCGGCAAATCGATACATAATGCTAATTACTAACTGTCTGGAGCAGGTTCAAACCATCTATTTATAAAACTGTGGAAGTTATGACATTTTTTCCAAATTGCGGGGGCGGGAGGGGGCGCGGCAAAAATTAAAAATTAACTTTGTCTGCCTGCAAGTAAAACAAGTTTATGTCCAATACATGTCAAACCTCTATCTCTTGCCATTTGTGAGATCTGTTTGTTCATATGGACGGACCGAAGGACGGACATGGCTATCCGATTTTTATAACCTTTTTTCTCAGTGAAAGCTAACACCCAAATGCACCAAATCAATGTTTAAAATAGAGGGAAGCTAACTTCTGCTCTACCGAAGTTTATATACCCTTGGAGCATGATATATGCTGCTAGTTTGTTATATGGCTATACGATATAGTCATCTGATTTTGATCAAATTCTTTAAAATTGTGTTGAAACAGATAACGTTCATATCTGGAAAGTATAAACACGCTACCATCGAAAACAAAAAAGTTTTTCTCACTAGAACATTTTTTTCGACCAATCGTTCCTATGGCAGCTGTATACTATAGTCATCCGATTTGAATCAAACTTGACAGAATTGAGTGGTAGTACATAATATTGATCTGATCAAAGTTTGGGAGCGATAGCATTGAAAACAGAAAAGTTTTTCTCACTAAGCCTTTTTTTCAGTCCTATCTTTTGTATGGCAGCTATCCTATATAGTTGTCCGATTTTGATAAATTTCAGTGAAATTATGTGACATTATAGAATACCTATAAATACGAGGGTTGGGGGCAATAGCATTGAAAACGAAAAAGGTTTTCTCACTAAAACCCATTTTTTGACCGATAGTTCTAATGGCAGCTATAAGATATAGACATCCGATCCGGTCGGCTCCGACATATTAGCAGTGTGCAGTAAAAAGAAGACTCTGTGCAAAGTTTCAGCTCGATAGCTTTAAACTGAGAGACTAGTTTGTGCAGAAACAGACAGACGGACAGACAGACGAACAGACAGACAGACGGACAAAGCTAAATCGACTCAGCTCGTCGTCCTGATCAAGAATATATATAGTTTATAGGTTCGGAAATGATTATTTTTGTGCGTTGCAAACTTCTGGGCAAAATTATAAAACCCTTTGCAAGCCGACTGTGGCCCAGCGGTTAGTGTGCTGGACTGCTGGGCGGGAGGTCGTGAGTTCGATTCCGCTTCTGAACATCTAATAATAAAAGTTTTTTTCTTTCTGTAAAAAAAATAGCTTTTACACATACGGTCACCTTCACCAGCTATTGGCGCCAGCTGTGAAGTTATCTAGCCATAAAAAAGCAAATTCTTAAACTTTGCCGTTCGGTTGCAAAAAATTTAAGGCACACACTCCAAGAGATTGTGAGAAGCTTGGCTTGGCCCCTTTGGAGGAGCAACTCCAAATATAACTCGCTCATAGTTGTGTACGGTATTAAGTTCATTTATAGTTTTACAAACGTAACATAAAAATAAAAACATATTTAATCTGTTTTGTTTGACCCTTAAATTGGCTACCTTATTTGGATTAATATTGGTCACCACCTCTAAGCAAGCTGATAAGATTATAAAATTATTTTTTTCAATGATAGCCATTTTGTCTTAGCAGCTCTCGGAACTCTTTTAATTCGAGGACTCTTCTGGAGCTCAACGCAAAGTATGAGTATATGTTTCTACAAATGTTCGATATCATTCGATAGCATACATGAAAAGAATGGCAAGTGCATTGGACATAAAAGATATTGGTATTGATACTAATTTGGCTTTGATGACATCTTGTCCATCGGTTGCAAGGCCGATTAAATTTTTTTATTCACTTATTTATTTCGCGATTTTGGAATCTAGATTGCAAACTCGTAACAAATTGGCCAAGTTGACCATTAATAAGAATAGCAGATTGTGAATTACAATAAACATAATAAGTGCATACTCAGCGTCACGGACTTGCTCAATAAGTTTGTTTACTCGGCATTGAAAATACTCAGTATTTTGTGTTTCCTGTTTGCCGTACCGTTGAAGATTTTTAAATGATGGAAAACAAATTTTTCACAAGTTACATGGTCGACCATTTTTATTTGTTGTCCATGAAAACTTGTCCAGCCATTCTATAAGGAATTTGCGCGTAGCTGTTGCATTAGTGCTAAAACAACGAGAGCGTAAGTTAAAGTCGGCTCTAACCGACTTCGATATACCCGTTACTCATGAAAAAACATGTTTAACAGTGTTCTTGCGTTCCTTAGTGTGATCATCCGAAAAGTATGCAACATTTTTTTAGGGTTGGGCCAAAATTGGCCAAAATTTGAAACAAACTTGATCTGCGTGCAGATAAAAGAAGCATTTGTCCGATACATGTCAAACCTCTATCTCTTACCATCTCTGAGATCTAGGTGTTTATACAGACGGACGGACGGACAGGTCTAAATCGACTGCGTGATCCATACGCATTTTACTCTACGAGTAACGGGTATAAAAATTGTTAGGGAGTGCGGGGACTTGGCTCATAACTTGAGAACCGTTCATCCGATCTTTATCATTTCTTCGGCAAATCGATTCATTTTGATATTTTCATATCTCCGGGTACAAATCGTTGATCTTGGGCATTTGTCCCATACATGTCAAACCTCTATCTCTTACCATCTCTGAGATCTAGGTGTTTATACAGACAGACGGACGGACAGACGGACAGGGCTACATCGAATCGGCTGTTGATGCTGATCAAGAATATATATACTTTATATGGTCGGAAATGATTTCTTCTGCCTGTTACATACATTTGCACGACTTTAGTATACCCTTTTTACTCTACGAGTAACGGGTATAAAAACAGAGTTAATAATGTGGCTTCGAAAGGATTTTTTAATATTTATTGTTTACAAAAAAACGCCAACTTTTGCAACAAAGAAGATAGAAAGCTTTCCATATGTATGCTATGCGCAATGATATCGAAAATCTAAAAATATGTAGAATAAGAAGAAACAAAGGACTACCAATTATTTTTATCTAAGATTTAAAATATCAGCAGAAAATTTTTTCAGAATTATATAAACTTGGAAAAAAATCGATTTGATCAAAAATTAACCACATATTTTATATTAATATCCAAAAATGTTACCTTCTAAGCAAAACCAAAACTTCATGTTTGGTTTTCTGTAACGTCATTCAATGCAAAATTGGTTGGAATAAGCCACTTAATATGGCCAAAGGACCAACAAATGTAAAGAACCCTCGCTAAACACACGTGTATGAAAATATCTCGTAAACCTGACGTGCTTGGGGAAAATTGACAATTTATTTGAATTCAGCGACCAACAACACATATGGGAAGCTTAGTTTAAGTTACTAAGCATTATATCTTCTAAGATCTGTTCTTCTATACTAAATCTTCGATCAGAAAAATCAAACTTAAGTATTGAAAAGGCGCATTCAAGACACCTGAGTTGCTGGAACAGCATGTATAGTCAAAGCAATATTTATAAAGTCCTCGTTGTTTCACCTATAAAAAACTTTAAAACATTGTAACATCATTTGAAGATTTTAAATTGGATAATTGTTTATTGCTTTTTATTTGTTGCATAAATTTCTCTTCTTCGCTATCAGACGTTGACTCATTTAAAGTGGACTTTTGTAAATTCTCATTTAGAAATTCTTGTTGGTGCTTTAGCATATTTGCAATGTGATGCTTTGCAACTTTTTTTTTGGTCAGAAGTTAACAAAGTTTGAAATCTCGGGCTTAAGAACACTGCAGCCAATATTGGTACTGAACTCATAATAGAAGAACGTTTATCGAGACACTTAAGTAGTCATAAAAATGTTTTGCTGACGATTTTAGAACAATTGCTTGACATGAAACCAAGCGTAATAAAAATCACTTGAAAGTTTTATAAAGTGGCTGCAGCAAATTACTTACTTTAAACTACGTTCCATTCATATGTTTTTAGGTGGAGGTCTTTTAAAGAACTCTGAATGCAAAAATCTGTAAAAGGTAGTTAGCGTTCGCACATTTTGTAGGTTCATCCATCGCGTCACACAGTCTAGCACTGGCTTTTATCAATTTTTCTATATGCAATAAATTTCATAGAGTGTGAGTACGGAGTTTCTTACAAAGTGTGCGAACTCGACTAATGTCAAACTGAACAAATCGTTAAATACCAAATTTAAGGTGTGGCCGTCTATGGCCCAGCGGTTAGTGTGCTGGACGGAGGTCATCGATCCCGCCTCTGAACATCTAAAACTAAAAGTTTTTATACTCTGTACCGAAGGTACATAGAGTATAATAAGTTTGCGCAAAAGTATGTAACAGGGAGAAGGAATCATTTCCGACCCTATAAAGTATATATATTCTTGATCAGCATCAACAGCCGAGTCGATATAGCCATGTCCGTCTGTCTGTCCGTCTGTCCGTCTGTCTGTCCGTCTGTCCGTCCGTATGAACAAACAGATCTCAGAGATGGTAAGAGATAGAGGTTTGGCATGTATGGGACAAATGCTTCTTATACTTGCAGGCAGATCAAGTTTATTTTCAATTTTTGCCACGCCCCCTCCCGCCCCCGCAAATCGGAAAAAACGTCATATCTTCCACAGTTTTGTAGATAGAGTGTTTGTTTATTCTAGAGATAGTTAGTCATAATCAATATGTATAAATTTGCTAAAGAAATGATAAGGATCGGATGAGCGGTTCTCAAGTTATGTGCAAATAAGTGAATCACCCCCTCCATCCCCCTTCCACCCATGCACAACCAACGCTGCACATTCTTAGAAAAAGAGAGAGAGAGAGAGAGGGAGGGAGGAGAGAGAGAGAGAGGGAGAGAGAGAGAAAAACTTGGTAATGAGCGCAGCAGCAGCATTGCATACAGCTCGTACTCTAGGTACAGAGTATGTTATAGTCGGGCTTGACCGACTTTCTCACTTGTTTTTTCTTTAGATAAATAACCATGAAAAAGCAAATTTTCAAACTTTGCCGTTCGGATTCGGCGTTAAACTGTAGGTTCCTCTCTCTTGTGCGAAAAATTAAAAGCACACACGCCAAGAGATTGAGAGAAGCTTGGCTTGGACCCGTTGGAGGAGCTGTATAGCCAATTTTACATTTTTATACTCTGTACCGAAGGTACATAGAGTATATTAAGTTTGTGCAAAAGTATGTAATAGGGAGAAGGAATCATTTCCGACCATATGAAGTATATATATTCGTGATCAGCATCAACAGCCGAGTCGATTTAGACCTGTCCGTCCGTCTGTCCGTCCGTATGAACAAACAGATCTCAGAGATGGTAAGAGATTGAGAATTGAAATGTATGGGACAAATGCTTCTTATACTTGCAGGCAGATCAAGTTTATTTTCAATTTTTGCCACGCCCCATCCCGCCCCCGCAATTTGGAAAAAACGTCACATCTCCCACAGTTTTGTAGATAGATGGTTTGTACCTTCTAGAGATAGTTATTCATTAGTAATATGTATCTATTTACCGAAGGAATAATAAAGATCGGATGAGCGGTTCTCAAGTTATGATCAAATAAGTGTATTACCCCCCGCCACCACCTCCCACCCACTCACAACCAACGCACAATCTTAAAAAGAGAGAGAAAGAGAGAGACAGAGAGAGAGAGAGAGGGAAAGAAACACAGAGATGAGCGCGGCAGCAGCTCTGCATTTATCTCTTACCCTAGGTACAGAGTATAAATATAGTCGGGCTTGACCGACTTTCTCACTTGTTTTACAAGGTGTGTGCAGCAAAACGAACTGTAATTCAACAGTTCTCCAGGGAATTTATTGAGTTAACTTCGTCATTGTCCAAATCATTAAATGCTTTTGATTCACATGAGCAACCTCCATCAATATTGCATTCTTCATAGTCGCATTCCTTTTCCGCTATGTAGTTGCCATTTAAAAGTTCTCCTGCTCGAACCATATTTGCTCCATTATGCAGGGTGATAATATAAATCTGACCTAGAGAAATGCCGTAGGATCTTCTTGAATGATAGCATTCAGATTAAGACTCGTATGCTGGACGTGGACCTCTTTTATAGAAAGCGTGTAAATGCGAGTTTCGTCATCGGTCTCATAATTCCAATTATGGCGCGATCCAAACGACCTACGCAGTCAACTTTAATTGATATCAAGGTGAAATAAATTTGTAAAATATAATTTTGATTTAATTAATATATTTCTGCAAATACATATATTAATATTTATTTGCAACCTTCTTTGTACATAGGTATGTATGTAATGTACAAGTGGACACAGTCTCGATTCTATGTCATAGTTTAAATTTCACATGTACAATGACTGCATATATAAATTAGAGTGTCCCGAAACATAAGGAAACATTTTTTTTCTCGAAATCAAATACACATACCCTCTATTTTTTTCCATTTGACCTCATTAACTCACAAATTAAATATTATTGAGATTGGACAACGATAACCCGTGCCGAATTGATGCCAAACTTCTTACATGAAAATTTGTAATGTCTTACTACACAGTACAACCCTATTAGATTTAGATTTAGATTTATTATTTCCCAATACAATAAGACAGAATCTTATAAACTAGCATTGGTCACACAGTATAAAGTTGTAATGTATATAAGACTAGTATTCCCTAACTTACTGGCTACGTATACAAATAGGCATTTTTAACAAGTTAACACATTGAAAAGTTACAAAAGTTAATTTTTTTTTTTTTTTTTTTTTTTAGTTTTTGTTTTTTTTATTTTGTCTTTTTATCTTTTTATCTGTTATGTCTTATAAAATATTCAGTGAGCTGAGTTTTAAATTGCGTTGCGTTACGAGTGTCTTTTAAATAATAAGGGAGTTCATTCCAGCAGCGAGCAGCATAAATATAAAAATGTTTCTCTGCACCAGCTAATTTAATCCGCGGAGTTATTAAATTTTTAGTTCTCGAAGATGATGCGAATTTAAGTTTGTCAAAAAGATATTTCGGCTGACACGTAAAAATAATTTTATGAAGGAAGATGAGAGTTTTTAGTTTTATCCATGATTCAAAAGTCAAGTTAAAAATTTTGTATGCAAATATGGAAATGTGGTCAGTACGTCGACGGTTAAAGATGTATCTCGCTATCGAATTAAACGCTACATTAAGTCTTTGCATACTGCGCGAGTCACAGCTGCCGAAAATTTCGATACCGTAGGATAAGATTGGAATCAGGCAGGCTTTTGCCACAAGCATTCTTAGATTTTCAGGTATAAACTTCTGAGATAACGACAGCTGCCTAAGAGAACCATATAACTTCCCAGTTGCATTTGCTATATGGTTGCTCCACGAAAGAGTACCATTAAGGACTATACCTAGATTTGTAGCTTTGTTGACATATTCAATAACTGAGTCATTAATAGTTAGGTTAGGCAGCTGTCTAACGTCTACAAATTTTTTATAAACTACTAGACATTTGGACTTTGAGGCATTTAGGCTCAACGCGTTAGCTTTGGCCCAGTCAGACACTACGGATAGGTTATTGTTACATATACGAACACACTCACAAATATCGTTTAACGGTCGACTTACATATAGTTGCACGTCATCAGCATACATATGGACTGCACAATTGGTCAAGTTATCAGGAAGATCATTGATATAAACAGAGAACAAAAATGGACCAAGGACAGAGCCTTGGGGGACACCACGTGTAGTTGAGACCATTTCGGATGAGCAGTTTCCCAGAACCACGGCTTGCTGTCGACCAGTTAAGTAAGAATTTAATAGTTTTGTGGCGGTTGTAGAAAAATTATATAGCTTTCTTAATTTAGTGCAAAGAATAGTATAGTCGACAGTATCAAAAGCTTTGCTAAAATCTAATAACGCCAATAGTGTTACGAGACTGTCGTCTACTTTTTTGCGGACATCTTCGACTATATTTGTGATGGCTGATATGCAACCATGGTTCTTTCGGAAGCCAGATTGCACCTGGCTCATAAGGCAGTTGCTATCAAAAAACAGTTTCATCTGCTTAGCCATAATGTGCTCAAACGCTTTAGAGAGAAAAGGTAGAATTGTTATGGGTCTAAACTCGTTATTTGTTTTGGGTATAGGAAGTACTTTGCCGATTTTCCAAATGTATGGGTAGGCTGAAGTGGTTAGTGCTGTATTGAAAATATGGGTGATATAATTGAGAAGGTGATGGGTGATATAAACAAGTAAGACCGTTGCAGTCGAGTAGCCCGACTTCAATATACCCTGTACAATTGAAAACGAGAGCGTAAGTTAAATCGGCTCTAACCGACTTCGATAAACCCGTTACTCATAAAAAAACATGTTTAACAGTGCTCCTGCGTTTCTTAGGGTGACCATCCAAAAAGTATGCAACATTTTTTTATGGTGGGAGGGGTGGTAGCATGGGGGCTTGGTTCTCTTTTTTGCTCATAACTTGTGAACCGTTTATCCGATCTTTATCATTTCTTCGGCTAATCGCACTAGCATTTTGCTAATGACTAACTATCTCTAGAAAGTACGACTCGTCTATCTTCAAAACTGTGGGAGATATATCGTTTTTTCCAAGTTGCGGGGGCGGGAGGGGGCGTGGCCAAAATTTGAAACAAACTTGATCTGCGTGCAGATAAAAAAAGCATTTGTCCCAAACATGTCAAACCTCTATCTTTTACCATCTCTGAGATCGACGCGTTCATACAGACAGACGGACAGACGGACGGACAGACGGACATGCCTAAATCGACTCGGCTGTTGATGCTGATCAAGAATATGTATACTAGGGTCGGAAATGTTTCCTTCTCCCTGTTACATACATTTGCACAACTTCATGATCCCCTTTTACCCTGCCATAGAAATGTTCGTTCGGAAAATGGGTTTTAGTGGGAAAAACTGGTTTGTTCTCAATATTATCGCTTTCAAACACGGTCATGGGTAATATGTCATGTTTTTAAGCTGATTGGTCGAAGTCGCTAACCGTTGTGACAAGCTATTTCAAGTGTATCAAAACTTCGATACAGACGAAGTTAGCTTTGCCTTTCTCGTTATTTGAATAATATTGGGTGAACGGTAGAAAAGTAATCAGTGTCACCGCTAAGGTATACTTGTGAAGCATGGACCGCTAAATATATCTAAATATCGTAGAACTTTTTTAGGCAGGCTGTAGGTCATTAAGTTATGGATATTGTCCACAACTTTTCTAAAACAAGACACGCACAACACTACAAAGGAGGCTGGTTGACAGTATAACGCTATTGCATGAATACCATATATATTTGAACATGATTTCGCTCACTTGATTTAGAAGATAATTCCTTTTGGATACTTCTGAAATTTTGAGTTTATTTAGTTCAACGGACGTTTTTATTTACCTTGTGCTTTGAATAAGAGAACTAGCTCAGTTCATATTTGAATTGTCAGCCCAGTTGGACAATGCCTAAGGGTTCAACGGGTTGATTGACATCAGTTTTAACCAGTTTGCACCGCTTTCAGTGAGAGTCACAGTCGCAGGCCTTCGCATCGGAATGGGAATTGGGCATTGAATTGATTTCTGCTTAAGCTCAACGTTTAGTCATACAGTTCCAATGTGCCATGTCCCAGTCTGATATTGTCGCGGTGGTCGGAGTGTGTGTGTGTGTGTCATCTTTGTCATCTTCTATACTTCCCCTGGATCTAATTGTTTTTGAGCATGCCAGTGATTAATGATGCGATTCGGTATCAGACTCAGTGGCCAACATGACTTGGCGTTAAGAACCCTTCACGTGACATTTGTGCGTCAGAGTTGGGCTAATAAGCCGGCTTAAGTGAGTTTGTTATGATTATGATGATGTTGATGATTCTTGTTGTTGATCATTAAATGATATATCGTAAAACCTAAAGATAGATGCTGACACTGATAAGCGGAGTGGCGCAGCTTCTTTCTGCTGCCTACTTTTAAGCACTGCCCAGGGTAAAGATCAACAATTTTAACTGAGCCTATGATCTGCCCTGCCCAGACCCCAGAGCAAAAGTACTTTGTGTATTCGGATAAACAATTTGCGTTCCTACTTAATTGTCGCTGATAAAAGCGAGTGCCATAATTCTTCAGTGGCACAAGCCACAGCAAAATATCAACAATCTGCATCATCATAAAACCTATACTAAATTTCCACTGACGTCAGGGCCATATAACAATTAGTGTAGACATATGCGTATCTTGGAGATAAGCAAGTTATAACTAAGTATTATTGTGATTTTGGGTAAATCTTTGCCGTGTTAAGTGACAGCCAAAGGACACGACACTCCGAACACTAATGCTACATCCAACTTCTCTCCGGTCACGAGGGTTGACAGCGAGTGCCAGCGTTATGTTACCAGGCGGAGATGGGATGAAATGTTTATTCCAGCGTTGACAGGTGACAAGTGAAGGCAAGCACTTCTGAACTTGAAAGAACTTGCTAGAAATTCGAAATAGATCAAATATGTATAGTATGCATAGCTAAAACAAGGTAAACAAGAAAGAATGTCGGTCATGCCCAACTATAATATACTCCGTACCCCTAAAAGTACAGAAGGTGCGTGGCAAAAATTTCAAATAATCTTGGCGTGCCTGCAGTAAAAGAAGTTTCTGTTTCATGTTAAACCTCTACCTCTTACCATATCTGCGATCTGTGCGTTCAACCAGACAGATTGACGGGCGGACGTACATGGATAAATTGCCTCGTCTGTTGATGCTGATCAAGAATATATATACATACTTTGAGGGTTGGATATGATTCTTCTGCCTGTGGCATACATTTGCATAAGCTTAATATACTCAGATTACCTTTGGTACAGAGTATAATAACGTTGGCTTTTTGCAGTATTTATTATAAGGCATTGGTTCAGACCCCGGTTGGCGGGAGAGTGAAGTTCAGAAGTTCTACGCAGTGGTTTACTTTGTGAGCACTTTTGTGTCAAGCATATTTTTGAAACCGAAATCTTTTATCTTAAAAATTTTTGCATCTGACTAAATTCAAAGATGAAGAAAATTTAAAAAATCGGTTGAGTTTTGATGTTAAAAGGCCTTGTTTAAAAAGAAAACGACATTAAAGATCTGACTCTTGTTTACAGTAGAATATGGCAACACACATACCAACCAATTTTGAGCAAACTCGGTTTGTGTGTGAAGCAGCACATCAAAAAGTGACAGTGAAGTGACCTCACAGCGGAACGTTTATTTAAGTAGGCCATACAAAAACAAGTAAGAAAGTCGGTCAAGCCTATATCAAGACTATAATATACTCTATACCCCCAAATTTTGTCCATATCTGATCAATTTAAGTAAGAAGAGGCAAAGCAACTATAGAGTGTGTGGAGCGCTGCCAGTGCTATCCATCATAATTGTTTGTTTTCTCTAAAACTCGGCTATAGTTCTTCCAATTTTCCTTAGGTGGATCGATAAATAATATTGATTACTAAATATGCGTTAAAGAAACGAACCATACATATATCTGCAAAACTGTGGTAGATATGACGTTTTTTCCTGATTGCGGAGGGGCTTTGCAAAAAGCGAAAGTAAACTTGATTAGCCTGAAAGTATAAGAATTATAAGTCCCGTATGTGTCAACCCTGTATCTCTTACCATCTCCGAGGACTATTTGTTCAAACGGATAGACGGTCATGTCTATATAGTCTTGGCTGTTGATGCTGATAAAGAATAAATATAATTTACTAGCTGAACCCGCCGCGACTTCGTCCGCGTGCAAGTTTTGAAAAAATCGTAGTAAGTAGAAAAAATTGTATATCTCTTTGAACACTAAGTTTGTATTTAATCTATTTGTTAAAACGCAAATTCTTTTTAATATCATTGGCTTCATTTGCTTAATTTTTGGACAGTTTCGAGTTTACGGTTGATAAAAATAAATCAATTTGGCCATCAATATTACGCTGGCTCTATGTCTCGCTACGTTTGCAGATAACTTAAAAATCTGGGAAAAGAGGATTAAGTAAGGCGTGGAAAATGCAGTGGGCTGATATTAAATTCTATCCCGTCCCGTCATAAGGGAGACAACCAAATTTTCAAGTCGCGCGGAAATTCCAGAATTAAATATTGTTCCCTTCCTGTCTTGTGAATTGCTAAACAGACTATAGTATATTCTTCTTCCTAAGGACTATGTAAGGAATTTAATGCCAAGGGACATTTTATTTATAAGTGCCCACCTATATTCATTTGTTTAATATTAGATCTCCAGGATATTCTTTTCTGATTCTGTAAATCAACACAGTATGAGAGTATGTAACTATTTGAACATGTGTACCTATGTGTCTTTATTTTGTGGCAACCAAAACAGGGAAACTTAATTTCTTAAAAATAGATAAAATAAGAGCAAATTTAACTTTTCTTTTTTAAAAGCGGAAACAATAAATATATTTTTAATAAAGGTCACAATTCCTGCTGCCCTCTGATTTTTATCTCCAAAAAGCTAAATTGAAAAATAAGCTGTTTTGGCAACACTGTTCATTTTTATACCCTTGGAGAGGGTATATTAAAATTGTCCGGATGTTTGTAACGCACAGAAGGAAACATCTCCGACCACATAAAGTATATATATTCTTGATCAGCATGACGAGCTGAGTTGATATAGCCATGTCCGTCTGTCCGTCCGTCCGTCTCCGTCTGTCCGTCCGTCTGTCCGTCCGTCTGTCCGTCTGTTTCTATGCTATCTCCTCCGTCAGTTTTAAAGCTATCTCAACCAAACTTTGCACGAAGTCTTTTGGTATAAATACGCTGCACATTTGTCGGAACCGGCCGGATCGGATGACTATAGCATATAGCTGCCATAGGAACGATCGGTTGAAAAATTAGTTTTAGTGAGAAAAACTTTTTTGTTTTCAATGCTATCGCTCCCAACCCCCTATTTATAGTTTTCTATGATTTCCATAATTTCACCGAGTTTATCAATCGGCAACCCTATTATAAGTTTTCTACGCGATCAAACTTTAATCGAGACATAGTATAGCTGCCATAGAACGATTGGTTGAAAAATAGTTTTAGTGAGAAAAACTTTTTTACATCGCTCCCAACCCGTTTTCTATCACATAATTTCATCGAGATTTATCAAAATCGGACAACTATATAGTATAGCTGTCATACAAAAGATAGATCTGAAAAAAAGTCTTAGTAAGAAAATTTTTTTTGTTTTCAATGCTATCGCTCCCACTTTGTACAGATCTATACTATATACTACCACACAATTTTGTCCAGTTTGATTTAAATCGGATGACTATAGCATATAGCTGCCATAGGAACGATCGGTCCAAAATGTAGTTCTAGTGAGAAAAACTTTTTTGATGAATATATCGTATAGCCATATATCACTAACTGGCAGCATATATCATGCTCCAAGGGTATATAAACTTCGGTACAGCCGAAGTTAGCTTCCCTCTATTTTTCTCCTTCAAACACACTTTTCATTGCGAAATATTGCTATGAATTTTTAGGCGCTTCAATCAATATAAATAACTTAGATTATCAACTCACAGCCTAGTTCATTAACAAAGACTCGAAATTGAGATAATGAGACAACTAATTTTTAGCAGACTGCTTACTACATGTGTGCAATCACTTTCCGATAATATGGTTGAGATCATGTACCACCACCAATAACAAAAGACGAACATCAGTTCACAGCAATGATACATTTTTTGGCTATTAGCTTTGTGAAATTTAAACTACTTTATGGTGAAATACGGTCAACATATTGTTAAAGCAATCGATGTGTTTTGCATTTGCCATACGTTTCAATTCAATTGGATGAGGCTGTTCGCTATTTCATTTTTTGTTTATTTTTGTGATAAATAAACACACACACAACACGCTCTCACTCTCTCTCGCGCGCTTTTAGCAGAACAGCTTAGTCCACAACAGTCCACAACACCTTTTTTTGCGTTTTCTCCCAATTAGCAAAGAAATTTTCCAAATTTTCTTTCTTAGTCCGCGCCTGCATAACGAAACGAAGGTCTGTACCAAATCTCAAACTTGTAGGATAAGCCATTTAGGCTGTGGGTTAATAATATATCAGTCTGTCACTATGTCAGTCGGGCGTACAGATTTATATAAATAGATGGGGTCGGAAATGATACCAGGGACTGCAAATAACAGTTATGGAAAAAAAAATTATAAAAATTTATTTAAATTTAAGGACCTATATGACCGGGGGAGGCACCAGAATTAAAATTGTTGGGTAAGCTATTTAAAATGGGCATAAATTTATAAATCCAATTTTTATCGAAAAAAATATTTTAAATTTTCTGTTTTTAAATTTTTATATAAAATTTTTTTTTGAAAAATTTATTTTTTTATTATTATCAAACAATTTTTATTCATAAAATGTTTGATAATGAATAAAAATTGTTTGATAATTTTTATTTAAAAAATTTAAAATAACAGTTATCAAAAAAATTTTATTATAAAAATTAAAATAAAAATTAAACTCAAATAACTTTTTAACCCAGTGCCCAATTACAAATATTTTTACATATATGTGATCTATGGGTCACTTTGTATGTATATACATGTCTAGACGGACCTGGAAGCATGCCAAAGGTACTTATTTCGCGTTTATTTCTCACGTAAGACAGCCTGAGAGCGCCTGGTTAGTTTTTATTATACACACGGAAAAACTTAGGTCTTGTTTTAGTAACCTTTGGGTGACTTTTGCCAACGAGTCATTATTGACGGTGATAGACCAGCGTTACTGGTGCTAGCTCATAGTTGTAGAGAAACGAGATCGAATCCTGTAATGGGGGGAAGGTTTTTTAGAACTTAGAAAATCGTATTAATGGAAAACCACTCGATAGAATTTTGTACTATTTTAAATTTAAATTTAAAATTAAATTTTAAACATATTGAGATGCTTAACAATAAAATGAGTCCTCAAGAGATGGTAACATGCATCGAAAAACCGCGATAGTGAGTACCACATTTGACAGCACTCATTAACGAGTCCATATAGGCCATATACTAGAGATTAAAATAGATCAAACTGTATTTTTAAATTTACTATCAAAGCCTTAGTTCGCGGGATATGAGTATCTTTGTACAAGCAATTGCCTCAGACTATTTTAAGACGCCTTTTGTGGGTAATCAATGATTTTGTTTGCACTCTGTTTGATATTTTCGTAAATTACTATTTCTAAACTTGCCCAGACAGCAAAGTACCCTGTTCCAAGTAATGTGGTTCCTTTAACTTTGAACTTCCTTTATTTTAAAATTTATTTGAATAAATGGGGAGACGCACTTGCATATCTTTGGTGTTTTTGCTTGGATCTTATAGTGGTATACAGAATAGACAGATATTGGGCCTTGCTGAATATATTATATATTAAGTCACTAGGTTCAAGCTTAAAAATTGTAGCTCTGACAGTTTTTCGCGGTTAGGAGAAGGAGGAGGAGGAATTGGCCAAGTCTGGAGCAAACTTGATCTGGGTACAGTATACACCTACATACATGCAAAAATTTGTGGCTCCACCTCTTACAGTCTGTAAGATCCACGCCTTTATACAGAGAGAAAGACAGTTTTTCGCTGTTTAAAGACGGAGGAGGAGGAATTTTCTAAATCAAACAAAACAAACTCGATGTGGGAACAGCATACACCTACATACATGCCATTTGTTACAGTCTCTGAGATCGACGCGTTCATACAGACAGACAGACGGACATGACTAAATCGACTCGGCTGTTGATGCTGATCAAGAATATGTATACTTTATGGGGTCGGAGGTGCTTCCTTCTGGCTGTTACGTACATTTGCACAACTTCATGATCCCTTTTTTCCCATTTTTAACGAGAACAGGGTATAAAAATAGAGGCAAGCTAACTTCGGCTGGACCAAAGTTTATATACCTTTGAAGCATAATATATGCCTGCCTTTTTGTTATATGGCAGCTATACGATACATTCATCCGACTTTGGTCAATATCCAAAATCTGAGTGGAAATACATAATATTCATAGCTGGAGAACATAAAGACGCTACTATTGAAAACAAAAAAGTTTTTTCTCACTAGAACGACGTTTTCAAACGATCGTTCCTATGGTAGCTATATGCTATAGTCATCCGATTTGGATCAAACTTGGCAGAATCGTGTGATAGCTGATATAATATTGATCTGTAACAAGTTTGGGAGCGATAGCATTGAAAGCAAACAAGTTTTCTTACTAAGGCCCGTTTTCTCATGTTGCTGTTTTTGCAAATCTGGGTGGATTTGCTGCATTTGCTTTGCTCATGTTCATGGCTAGCCATCTAGATGGATTTCGTTGCCATCTACTTTATCCTCATTGATTTCAAAACCATGTACAGGGTTGCCCATATTCGACGGACCCATGTTTTTTTTAAAAAAATCAAAGAAAAAAAATCTTAATCATTTAATTTGTTCCAAGTAGATTTGTTTACATCAATTTTTGAATATGATATCTCTCAAATGGCCGCCTCTGGCGTTGATGGCGTATTGTGCCCTTTTTGCAGCATTTTCCATCGATTTCGCCAACATTTCGGCCGGAATAGCGGCTATTTCTTCACGAATGTTGTCCTTGAGCTCTTCTACGGTCCTTGGCTTGTTAACGTAAACCTTTGACTTCAAATATCCCCACAAGAAGAAGTCAGGCGGCGTCAAATCGGGCGAACGCGGTGGCCAGTCCAAATCACAGCTTTTCGACATCAAACGGCCCGGAAACAATTTCTTCAGAAAATCGATTGTTATGCGACTTGTGTGCGGTGGAGCGCCGTCTTGTTGAAACCAGAACTGCCTCATACGCTTTCGACGAATAACTGGCATCACAAAATTGGTCATCATGTCGCGATAACGCTCCTGGTTGATGGTGACAGCATGGCCATTTTCATTTTGGAAGAAAAACGGCCCAATGACCGTTTTCGCACTAACGCCGCACCAAACTGTGACTTTTTCGTCATGAAGAGACACTTCTTGAATCTCCTCAGGATTTTCAGTGGCGTAAATACGGCAATTTTGCTTATTTACGGTCCCATTCAATGTGAAATGGGCTTAATTTTTAATTTTTTAAAAGCACGTTGAGTTTTCACAATTGACTTGTTCTGTTGAATGTAAATTTCAACTATTTCAGAGCGCTCGCGTGGCGTGTATTGTTCCATGGTAAAAATCTGCTTGGACTGACGCTTCAAACGCGGTATGTCATTAAGCGATCTGACATCTCTGTCAAAAGTTATGGCGTTGCCAGATGGGTCCGTCGAATATGGGCAACCCTGTACATGCTTAACCAAATTATGTATTTTTGAATGCGCGCACGGTCACACTGAAAATTATTTAAAATAAAAAAGAACTGCTGCTAAAAACAGTTAAGTCTGAATTGATAAAAAGTAAACCCAAAATGAAAAATATTGGATGTGGCTTTTGTATGCAAGACACCTGCTGACATAGCCGAAGAGACAGATCCGCATTTTAATTCCCCTAGTTCATTGCTTAAGCAAAGTTGTCCGATTTTCATAAATCTTAGTGGAGTTATATAAGAGCATAGAAAACTTATAATTACGAGGTTTGGGAGGGATAGTATTGAAAACAAAAAAGTTTTTTTTTTCACTAAAACTAGTTTTTAAACCGATCGTTCCTATGGCAGCTAAATGCTATATTCATCTGATCCTGCCGGTTCCGATAAATGTGCAGCGTATTTGTACCAAAAGACTTCGTGTAAAGTTTGATTAAGATAACTTTAAAACTGACGGAGGAGATAGCATAGAAACTGACGGACGGACGGACGGACAGACGGACATGTCTATATCAACTCAGCTCGTCACGCTGATCAAGAATATATACACTTTATGTGGTCAGAGATGCTTCCTTTTGTGCGTTACAAACATCCGGACAAATATAATATAGCATATCCAAGGGTATCAAAATGTTCTACTGCCCGAAGATATGTCTTGCAAACTCTTCACACCAGGCTAGTAATTGCATACTTTGGAATAGAAACAAGTATATTTCAAAGTTAAAAAGTAGTACTTCAAGTAGTCAAAACAAAAGTATAGGAACCCAACCAAATGCTTCAAAGAAGAGTCAAAAAAGATATTTTTCTCCACTTTAAGTGTAAACGAGAATATACCCGTTACTCATGAAAAAACATGTTTGACAGTGCTCCTGCGTTTCTTAGGGTGACCATCCGAAAAGTATGCAACATTTTTTTTAGGGTGGGAGGGGTGGTAGCGTGGGGGCTTGGTTCGCTTTTTTGCTCATAACTTGAGAACAGTTCATCAAATTTATATCATTTATTCGGCAAATCGATTCATTTTGCTAATTACTAACTATCTCTAGAGGGTACGAATCGTCTATCTTTAAAACTGTAGGAGATATGACTTTTTTCCAAATTGCGGGGGCGGGAGGGGGCGTGGACAAAATTTGAAACAAACTTGATCTGCGTGCAGATAAAAGAAGCCTTTGTCCCATACATGTCAAACCTCTATCTCTTACCATCTCTGAAATCTAGGTGTTTATACAGACAGACGGACGGACAGACGGACGGACGGACGGACGGACAGACGGACAAGGCTAAATCGACTCTGCTGTTGATGCTGATCAAGAATATATATACTTTATATGGTCGGAAATGATTCCTTCTGCCTGTTACATACATTTGCACGACTTTAGTATAGCCTTTTTACTCTACGAGTAACGGGTATAATTATTAAAAATCTCTCTAGCTCACACCGTTCGTCATTCTTTCGAATTCGGAAATCATTGCTAACTTTTAAACGTCCATAAATCCTCCGAAGAATTTTTCGTTCAAACACGCCAATCGCCGCTTCATCCGGTTTTGTCATTGTCCATGCTACTGAGCCATATTGCAGGACTGGGATGATAAGCGACTTCTATAGGGCTATTTTCGTTCTTCGCGTGAGGTCTCTGCTCTTGAAGTCTCTACTTAGCTTGTACCAGCATCGATTTGCAAGTGTGATTCTTCGTAGGATTTCCAGGCTAATATGGTTGTCGCTGGTTATCGTCGTTCCGAGGTAGACAAAAATCCTTTACAACTTTAAAGTTGTACTCGATAATTGTAACAGATTGTCCAAGACGCAAGGAGTTTCTGTAGGCGGATACTAGGTATTTCGTCTTGTCCTCATTTACCGCTAAACCCAATAGTTCAGACTGCTTCTCAATCTCTGAAAACGCCCTGCTTACTGCTCGTATAAAATAAATAACATATGCAACCACAAACAATTATGTGGTATACAGACGGGTCCCTGACGCCCCAAGGAACCGGACTTGTAGCGGGACCAGGAACGAAAATATCTGAACCAATGGGAGAATTCACAAGCATATTTCAAGCTGAAGTATGTGCCATCTTCCGTTGCGCAGACCGTAATATGGAAAAGAACTACCATAATAGAGAAATAGCTATCCTTTCCGATAGCCAAGCAGCGCTTAAAGCGCTCAGCAGTAATAAGTTCACCTCTAAGCTAGTCTTAGAGATAAAGAACAAACTAGTCCAACTAGGCAGCAGGAACAACCTGCCCCTACGACGGATACCGGGACACAACAACATCCCTGGAAACGAATTGGCCGATGAACTGGCACGCAAGGGTGCAGCCACCACAATGGTATGGCCAGAGCCCTATTGCGGTATAGGCTAACACACAATAAAAGGACTCCTAAGAATGGAAGAGAATACGCTTAGAACAGCCTCCTGGGTTAACACCAGGGGAATGAGACAAGCTAAAGCATTAATAGTGAACCACAACCTCAAAAGGTTCCAAAAGTTAATCCAACAAGGAAAGAATGCCCTCAGGATTCTGACAGGGCTTTACACGGGACACTGCAGACTGCGGAGCCACATGAACAAGTTGGGAATAACAAACACCCAACTTTGCAGATACTGTGAAGAGAAGGAGGAGTCCTCTGAACATTTACTAGCACACTGCGATGCCCTAGCGAAGCGCAGACTCAGCAAATTTGGGAAACACATTCTACACCCAAGCAATATCAGTAACATAGAACCCACAAAAATCCTGGCAATTGTACAGGAAATAGGGCTGCTAGGAGAGCTGTAAACTCAGTAAGGGGGCACAATAGACCAAGATTGGTCGTGGTGCACCACTTCCCCAACAACAAATAATAAATACTGTACTGCTCGTTCGGTTTTTCGATAATGTCAATATCATCGGCATTTGCGAGTAGCATTAGATCTACATAAATAAATGCGCCCGTTGTTGGCATGTGGGCACTGGCGCAGTGTATATTCCATCAACCGATTAAAGAAGTCACACGATAAGGTATCGCCCTGCCTAAAACCTCTATCGGTATCAAATGGTTCGGAGAGGTTTTTTTCTATTTTGACGGAGCTTTGCGTACTTCTCAACGTCATCATGCAAAGTCCAACGTCTTTGCTGATATACCAAAGGTAGACAGGGTTTCGAAGAACCTTATCGGTGTGTCGAAGGCTAATTTATAATCAACAAAGAGATGGTATGTGTTGATGCCTCTCTTATAGGTCTTCTTCAGGATTTGTCGTAATGTGAATATCTGGTCTGTGGTGGATTTACTAGGTCTAAAGCCACACTGATAAGGTCCAATCAGTGTGTCAAAAATAGGCTTTAGACGTTCAGAAATAATGCGCGACAGATCCTTATATGCGATGGGAAGGAGACTGATCCCGCGGTAGTTGGCGCTAACTGCTGGGTCTCTTTTTTTATGGGTTGGGCAAAGAACACTTAGGTTCCAATCGTCGGCATGCTTACGTCAACCCATATACGGCAGAGAAGTTGGTGCATGTACATTAGACCGGACTTTTCTCCATACGATTTTCAACATGTGACGATCTTTGCACAACATGGCTCAAAAAATTCTGTATATTTTATAGAAAATTTATCAAAAATCCAAAATCAGATATATTGAGGTTTGATGGCCTCGAGAAGGCTTTAAAGGTTCCAATTTCTAATTAATTTATCTTTGAATTGTCAATGTAGACAGAGGCCTTTTAAAAAGTGTCGAACAAATACATTAAATATTTCATTTTAAATTATATGTTCAATGGTGTTGTGAATCCGGCGAACCGAGTTCAATTCTCGGTAGAACCTTAACATTTTTTTTTATAAATATCTAAATTTTTAGTAAACACACTGTTTATATAATCTACAAATGCATAGTGGAACTCTTAAAGCCATCTCGAGGCCATCAAACCTCAATAAATCTGATTTTGGATTTTTGATCAATTTTCTATAAAATATACAGAATTTTTTGAGCCATGTTGTGCAAAGAACTAGACAAAAAATTACTTTTCATATAAGGCAGGTACGGTTTAATGTACATTACCAATTCTTTGCCTCCTGCCTTGAACAATTCAGCGGGCAGCTCATCAGCGCCTGGTGATTTGTTGTTCTTTAGCCTTCGTATGGCTAAACAGACTTCCTGTTGGGTCGGCGGGTCTATCTCTACGCTGTAGATTGGTGGCATCGCAACTTCTCTAGAGGCGGCATCCTGTTCGTCATCGCCTCCCAGTGGGTTAGAGAAGTAACTTCTCCATTTGTTATGCGCCACTTGCGGATCTGTGACCAGATTCCCGTGTTCGTTTTTGCATTGTGCGACTCTGGGCTTAAAACCTTCTGTTCATTGCTTAATCTTTAATTCAAATTTTCGAGTTTCACTCATGACGAATAACATCTCGACTTCTTCACGCCTGCGCCATTCCTGCTCGTTCTTTTTTCTTCTAAAAAGGCGCTTCTCCTCTTTCCTTTTCTTCCGATATTGCGCCTTAACAGCCCGCGTTGTTCCCGACTGCAGAGTTTTATTGTACACCTCGTCCTTCTCTGCCAAGACCGCTTTCGAGGGGACTCGGAGTAACCGAGTATCTCCCTGGCAGCCGTGCTCATGGAGTGTGATATACTATTCCACTGATCGCATATATATCGGAAGGAAATGGCGAGGTTTCCCTGATCAGTTAGACGAGTTTAGCTGTGTAGGCATCAGTGGTCCCCTGTGATTGCAGCTTCTCGACGTTGAGCTTTCGACGTGAGCCAGCGCGTGAGGCATGTGCAACAAGGCAATGATCCGAATCTATTGTATATTGGCTCCTCGAATCGCACGCACGTCTAGTACACTCGATGAATGCCTTCCGTCGATCACAAAGTGATCAATCTAATTTCACATTCGTTGATCACGGGACTTCCAGGTCGCCTTATTGGTGTTGAGATGTTCAAATCTGGTACTACTTATGACCATGTTCCTGCCCGCAGCGAAGTCTATTACCGGAGGTTGTTTCATGAAGGCTAAATCGTCCGACTGTCGAACCAAAAACTCCTTCTCTCCCGATTTTCGCGTTAAAATCGCCTAGTACGATCTTAATTTCGCGATCGGGGCAGCGCTCGTATAGTCGTTGGAGACGCATTTATCGAGTCTTTCTTGTCTTCTGTTGGCGCATGAGCACAGATAAGACTAATATTAAAATATTTTGCCTTAAGTCTGAGCGCGGCTTGCCGCTCGTCAACGGGTGTAAAGCTGATTACAGAGTGGAGCAGTCTATCACTCACTGCAAAGCCGCACCCAAACTCGTGCTTGGAAGCTGCCCGCTGTAGTAGATCTTCCAGGGGGGTGGGGTGTTTTCTGTTCTGTTATTACCTTGCTCCCATGTCCAATCCATCGCATTTATATAAGTGCAGTAAAGTTCGATGTATATTTCTTGAGGACATTCACCAAAGCGATATCATCACCATCTCTGGTGCGGACACTCCAGGTGCATATCCTCAAATCGTGGTCCTTAATTCGTTTGCGTGGGTCGTCGTCAGATGGGGTCCGTATCCGAGGCATTGTTGTCGCAGTTTTCATTGGTGGTGAATTTTTACGGTGGTGGGTACCAAACCCGACGCACTAACCCAATATACTATTGTACCCTTTAGGGAAGGGTACGGCGTGATCACACAAAAATCATCAAGAATCACCACCAACCCTCTAATATACTGGATAACGACTAATTTTGTGTTATTTTTAATCTGTGCAAGTTTGATGAATGAAAGGGTAATAGAATCAAAACGGTGTCCACGGTGCGGTCTTTTGAGTTTACTGAATAGCCAGAAGTCACACGGAGCCTAATCAGATGAATAAGCAGTCACAGATGTCACTAACAGTATTACCAGGAAAGAAAACGAGAAGGCCAAGCTAACTTCGTCTTTGCCGAAGTTTTTAAACCCTTGCAAATGTTTTAATACATCAGAATTTAAGAACGTCAGCATTAAAACAAACAGTTTTTCCAAATAAATCCCACTTTTCGACCGATTGTTCCTAGGACAGCTATACGATATAGTCATCCGATTTTGACCAAAACTTCCAAATCTGTGTAAAAGCGCATAAAATTAATAATTGCTTAAGTGAGACACGTTAACATTAAAAACAAAAAAGTTTTTCTCATTAAAACCCACTTTTCGACCGATAGTTTGCAGCTATAAGATATAGTCATCCGATCCGGTCGGTTCCGACATATTAGCAGTGTGCAGTAAAAAGAAGACTCTGTGCAAAGTTTCACCTCGATAGCTTTAAAACTCAGAGACTTGTTTGCGTAGAAACAGACAGACAGACGGACGGACAAAGTTCAATCGTCTCAGCTGGGTGACGACCCTGATCAAGAATATATATAGTTTATAGAGTCGGAAATATATATTTATATGCGTTGCAAGCTTCTGGGCAAAATTATAATACACTTTGCAAGGGTATAAAAATAAGCGATAGGAAAAACCTGGGAAGCTTAAAAAAAAATTCACCTTTGATCACAGTAGTATATATAAAAAGGTCGTCTCTTGTGTCCAATCCGAAGAGAACTAATGAGGCTTACTACCATTTACCCATGGCTCAGATCGCAGGAAATGTGTTTGTAGGAAACAGTTTCAATGAGATATCGCTATTGAAGAAAACAAAAGCTTATGTTGCTAGCAAATTCGATTTAAGCCAACTTGGGAAAGCCTAATAGGTACGCCCTACATATTGATTAAAACTTCTGACGATCGATGCAGATTTTCATGTTTTGACTGAGCAATCTTTCCATTCTTTTATGGATGTCACAAAAATGAATCCATAAAAAGATGGCCTTTCATAGAACTACTCCTTCTTTGGACACAAAACCCATATCTACGATGTAGTAAAGATGAAAAAAAGTATTAACTAGCATGTGATGTTCCATCCACCAAAACAAGATCTTATTGAACTTCCTCAATATAAGTACATATACATGTACTTCGCCCATCTTTACCTGTCCATTTAGATTCAGGGTCATTCATATCTGTATATTTGCACATTCTCGTATCAGCAGTAACCATGAAAGTTTATATACCCTTTTGTCCACAGGGTACTCTTCCACTAGCCGAAACAATTTAAAAAAAATGACGCGTCAACAATATCCAGGCATAACCATAGCAAGAGCTCCATAAACACTAACATATATTAAATAATATAAATATATGTTCATATGTCTTCTGTATACATTTGTGTACAATATCGCGCTGCTCTGCCCGTACCCATCTTTGCATGTGTCGGGTGTATTTGCGTGCTGATAGCTGTCCATCTTGTGCCCCGTCCCTCATGGAATGGAGGGCCCTGAGTTGGCGGCGGCAAAAGATCTACGTAATTTTTGTCTGCTTTATAAATTTTTTTATGTGTGCAAAAGTTTTTTTCCGTAACGAATAACCATGAAATTGACTAGAGCATGCCCAAGTTCAATAGTATCAAGAATTTTGTTTGCCGTTTATGATTAAGTGATTCGCAACAATTTCTCGGTTAGGACCTGAATGAGATGTGTACATTGAACATGCACGTATATCGACTTAGAGATTATTATGTCTGAAATTCGAGGTGTACTTAGAATTAACAGATCTAAAGAAACGTCTGTTAAAATCGTCTGAGCCACACTTAGATATAGCCGTTATTTAGGACGAGATACACAGTTACACAGAGCTGCTATAAAAAGTAGACGCAGTATTTTGACTGTTAAATATCTTCGCCATTTATACAGCGATCGCAATTAATTGACGCTGATATCTTATTGGTAATGCCGACAAACGGACAAACATTCAAGGATCTAAAGGAACTGGTACAAAAAAGGCTCAAAATAATATTGGCAGTAGACTACAGCGTGGCATAACCTTACAGTTTTGAATCGATTGAGATGACAATAGGAAAATCGCAGAAGGCTATATCTACGATTGCTATGATAACTGGAAAATTGCAGCGGATAGGCATTACCTTGAAGGAGATGAAATATATTTCGATAAATAAATAAAGATTTTGAGAATATAAAAAAATTCACCTTTCAATTGGATTACAATGGTATTTATAATTTTTATCGTATTGGATCATGTTAGACTTGATTTTGTATAGCAAATCAGTCTAATTTAGTGGATAACACAGACCAACATAATGGGGTATAGGGCGTAGTAATGTATGATAATGTTTACTGATTCCAAAACTGGTCTCGGTTCATCCCGTTTAAGCTAGTGCGCAAATTGGATTAATATTTTAGCTGTTTGAGCATAAAGCCAAACATATGATATAATTATATGATTTTTGTGGCACTTGAATCAATTAATTAGGCAAAGTTACTGCCTGTTTAAGAAAAAAGTGCATATATCACCTCTGTGGCAATAAGGAAAAACAGCACAAGTGTGATTTTCCCACTTTTTAAGAGAGCAATTATAAACTTTTAATGAATAAGTGAAAAAGTGATTGGAAGCGTAATTTCATTAAGTATTTAAGTCTTTGTGAATATATCAAGATGTGATTTTAGCAATTTGACGTAGAGACCACAACTTATTTACATTTCATCATTCTTATGTTGTTTGGATTTACCGTTTTATCTTTGTAACCACATATCCGATTGGCGAAATTTTGCCACAATTTATAATTGATACTGAGAAAGCCGTTGGTATTAAAATCTCAATTTTGACATAATTCGAGTTGTGCTGTTTTTCCTTATTGCCACAGACTTTATGGGAGAAAAAGAAGATTCCCACTGACATTTTGTATGGGAACTGTGAAACGGTTTCTTGATTCAACAAAGAATTAATCATCTACATGTCTCTTCAACCTCTTTACAGTTCGTATACAGACTTAGAGCCGATTTCACATCTTCTGCATAGAACTATCTGACACATAAACTTACAAATAACAGAGTAAATTGTTAAGGTAAGGTCCCACAGGCAAATGATTTGCTCAAATATTTTTAAATATTTGCCTATTTTATTTGCCTTAAAAGGGAACACCAAATAGTTTGCGCGCAAACATTTGCCAAATAGCCTTTGCCTATGTTTGTGCACCCATAGTTTAAAGCAAATGTTTGCCTAGTGGAAACACGTAGGAACACCCTTGGCCAATTTTGTTTGCAGCTTTAAGAGTTTGCTCTTGCAAGCAAATTGTAAGAGTAAACACGGCAAATTTTAATTAAGAAAAAATATTTGTTTTGTTTTGAGCAACTAAAATTAATATAAACGACAAGACCACGAACAAAAAAATACACAATTATATATTATTTCTTTTAATTTGCCTTATCCCTAAAATCAATTCTGGAAAATCAATAATTAAGTACTTATCCCTAACTGCCTTTCGACTTAAGATTAATTTTTTTGTGGGGCCAACTATCAGGAAGTCTTTGGGTAATAGCAAAAGCATCATCGACCACCATCACGTATTGAACAGCAACCTAACTACAGGAATGTTAAAGCAGTTACAGACTAGGTTGTCATTTGAAGGAAATTGACAAAAAGTATTAAAAACATGGGTTTATTTTCAACAATTTTGCTAATGGAAATGTGCGGTATGTATACTGCAACGACCGAAAGCTATCTCCACTTGACAAAAAGCGCAGTGTGACGCAGTGTGTCATCGAGATCGCTGAATCATTGGACTTGGATCAACAAATACGCAACTGAAAAATACTATTACTTAATTGAATATAATAGAATGGATTGCTACATATCAAGTGCTCAAAGTCTGCTACTTTCATTCGTAGAAAATTTTTGTAAAGTTCTAGTGCCTCCAATCGCAATTCATTGATAAGCTTTACGGAGCAACCTTCGCTTTCGCGGCGTTAAAGTCATGGCCTAACCCACTCACTGCGTCGAGGTTGATTCTTCTTCTCTTCATCTTGCTCTAATGCCCATAAATATGCTGCTCCACAGCATAAAATCATAATACAAATCAGTCTACTTCATTGATAAATTTAGCAAATTGGGCAAAGAAATGCATAATAAAATTTGTCCCAATCTCTGCGAACACTAACGAAAATTATTTGCGGAGGGGAAATATTCGCGCAAATTTTTTAAGAAGAAATATTTGCTCATGTGGGAAAAACAAACTTGTTTTTCGCAAACATTTACAGTTCAAGGCTAACTTTGTTTGCACAATGTCTTAAAATTTTGTTTGTGTGTGGGACCTAAGCTTTAGTTTGTCTGACAGATAGCAGCTATCTGGAAGAACAGAAATCGGCGGGAATTTTGTTTTCCTCCTATAAATTAAAATATGAATTTTTATTTTAAACAGGCCATAGCTCTGCCAAACAAGCTGATGTAAATGCAAAAACACTTTTATAATTACCTTTAGAGCATTTGTTGATCAATATGTCTAGGTTGTTCCAACAGAAAGTCGACAACCACACTAGCTAAGAGGGGATGATTTATTTTCAGAAAATTGCTAAAACTTGAACTTTCGGACTTTAGAATTTAGAATTTAAGAATAGCGCCTTTGAGTTTTTACCTTGAGTTTTTTAGCTAATAAATCCAGATATTTATGTGTGACACGCATGCATCCTGGAGAGCCATAAACTCAAGCAATTCGCTTTTCCGATATATCTTGAAAGCAAGATAAGCTATAATTGTATTAAGATTTAAGAGTACTGAAGGCCAATTTAGAATCACAATGTAAAGGTAAAGACGACATCCCGTCTCCCACCAATCTACAAAACCACAAATCAAAGAACATTTATCTTTTATTATAAATATTTTTATCTTCTCTTGGGGGGATTCAAGCTCGGGACTCTTTGACTAAAGACGTATAAATGAGACTACTTGTAGTTCTCAAGCTCAAATTCAGTTCAAATATAATATGAATATAAGAGTCAAACTGAAATTAGCTAAATCAACAATTTTCGCTGTTAGATTTACCGCTGGTACAGTTAATCTTGTGTAGCAATTCAATTTTTTCAAAACGGTTTACTATACGTGCGGGTAAGATTTACTTGTGGGCACAGTTAATTGCTGCATAAGCAAAATATGAGATTAAACGAGAAAGGCAAAGCTAACTTCGTCTGTACCGAAGTTTTGATACACTTGAAATAGCTTGTCTCAACGGTTAGCGACTTCGACCAAACTTCGCAGATCAGTTTAAAAACATTACATATTACCCATGACCGTGTTTGAGAGCAGTAATATTGAGAACAAAACAGTTTTTCTTACTAAAACCCATTTTCCGAACAAACATTTGTATGGCAGCTACAAGAAGTAGTCATCCGATCCGGTCGGTTCCGACATATTAGCAGCGTGCAGTAAAAAGAAGACTCTGTGCAAAGTTTCAGCTCGATAGCTCCAAAACTGAGGGACTAGTTCGCGTAGAAACAGACAGACGGACAGACGGACGGACGGACAGACGAACAGACGGACGGACAAAGCTTAATCGACTCAGCTCGTCATGCTGATCAAGAATATATATACTTTATGTGGTCGGAGATGATTCCTTCTATGCGTTGCAAACTTCTGGGCAAAATTATAATACACTTTTCAAGTGTATAAAAATCACGTCAGAGTTACAATTCCTATTCTAAAGCTATTGTTGTAACTGTAACTTATTAAAACACAAAGTATATAGTTAAGTTGACTTTGATCACAAAAATGTTGTCTCCAGGTTTAGTATTATTTTTCTTAAAGGCTTTCCTTTAACGTTGCCTTTTTGAAAACATTATTTTGCATTTTTGCAAAAGTTAAAAAATGGTCCGACTTTACAAAGCTCTTACATCAACAAAATTGTAAAATAATCATTTACGTCACAATCATTTAATTAAACAGCTTAGTCATTTTTTATTTAAAGTGCATCAATAAATTTGGCAAATTCAACCAATCGAAAATTGATTTTTGCTAAAAGTTTTTCGCAAAACGAGCCACTATGCATGCTGACCCCAAATATATGACAACAGCTGTTGCATTTAAGAAGAGCCGAAAAGTTTGCAACATATTTTTTCAGAAAAGACAGCGATCCCAAATATATGACCAAAAGTGATATTTTTATACCTCGGCTTTTATTAACCGATCTTTATGAAAATTTATGATACTATATACAGGGTTGCCCATATTCGACGGACCCATCTGGCAACGCCGTAACTTTTGACAGAGATGTCAGATCGCTTAATGACATACCGCGTTTGAAGCGTCAGTCCAAGCAGATTTTTACCATGGAACAATACACGCCACGCGAGCGCTCTGAAATAGTTGAAATTTACATTCAACAGAACAAGTCAATTGTGAAAACTCAACGTGCTTTTAAAAAATTAAAAATTAAGCCCATTTCACATTGAATGGGACCGTAAATAAGCAAAATTGCCGTATTTACGCCACTGAAAATCCTGAGGAGATTCAAGAAGTGTCTCTTCATGACGAAAAAGTCACAGTTTGGTGCGGCGTTAGTGCGAAAACGGTCATTGGGCCGTTTTTCTTCCAAAATGAAAATGGCCATGCTGTTACCATCAACCAGGAGCGTTATCGCGACATGATGACCAATTTTGTGATGCCAATTATTCGTCGAAAGCGTATGAGGCAGTTCTGGTTTCAACAAGACGGCGCTCCACCGCACACAAGTCGCATAACAATCGATTTTCTGAAGAAATTGTTTCCGGGCCGTTTGATGTCGAAAAGTGGTGATTTGGACTGGCCACCGCGTTCGCCCGATTTGACGCCGCCTGACTTCTTCTTGTGGGGATATTTGAAGTCAAAGGTTTACGTTAACAAGCTAAGGACCGTAGAAGAGCTCAAGGACAACATTTGTGAAGAAATAGCCGCTATTCCGGCCGAAATGTTGGCGAAATCGATGGGAAATGCTGCAAAAAGGGCACAATACGCCATCAACGCCAGAGGCGGCCATTTGAGAGATATCATATTCAAAAATTGATGTAAACAAATCTACTTGGAACAAATTAAATGATTAAGATTGCCAACCGCCAAATTTTTATGGGTCCGTCGAATATGGGCAACCCCATGGGAGAATAAAAAATGTGAGTTTGAACAACATCAATATTTTAAAAATTTTGGGAGTTATTCAACACTTTTTAGTGTGTTTTAGAGTGTCAAGAAATTAAAACAAACGTGGTCTGCGTGTACAGAATACGAGTCTAGATTTTAATTTGGTTGCTCAAGCTCTTCTTGTCTCTAAGATCTAGGTGTTCATACACCTAGACGGACGGACAGGAGGACTGGGCTATATCGACTCGGCTGTTGATGCTGATCAAGAATATATATTTTCTTTACAGGGTCGGAAATGTTTCTTTCTCCATGATACATACATTTGTACCTGTTGTCCTGTTCACCGATTTTCAAATTTGTTTTTGTAAATTACTCGTAATACCCACCATTCTGGTGTAAAATAGGATATTTTTGATCGGTCCAAAAATAACGGAGATAGGACCGATACAGTGGAAAAAAGTCTATTTTCGAAATTTGGACTTTGCAACCCCATACCTCCGCCATTTACTGACCGATTTAAAATATTCTTGTTCACACCAGAATCACAACGTTTCTTAACGAAACCCCGTCTTTAGTTATAAATTCAGATCATCCGTTCTCAAAAATTTTTTGCAACCATGGGCATATGTTTTAAATTTTTGGTTAACTTTGAACAAGAATACAACAACAGCCGAAAGAACAACGTTAAAAATGTATATAATTAATTCAACCGATTACCTATCGAATGCAAGGAACCACTTGTTAATATCACTTATAGTTTTTGTGTAATTTAATTTTTTGTAAACCCTTAAAAAATGACAGGTATACGGTACCCTTAACGGCGTAATTTCCAAATATAAGCGAGTTTTGAAGTTTTAAATTGTGACCAATGAAAAACTAAAACAGTCCAAACTACAAATAATTTGTACGGCATTATTCGAGAAGTCGCTACTCGGTGGAATGGTTTATATTTAATGAGAAATTCATAATTTTAATGAGAAATCCACAATTTTACTGCAACCTCTAAACAACTTCACAAGCCCACAAGTAGAAACTTTACAAGAAATGTCAGAAATCCTTACCATTTTTTAAGATGCCACTTTGCAAATTTCTGGAAGGATTAATGTTTCTTTTTAAAAATTTGAATAATTTTAAAATAATTTGAGAAATAATATATTTGATTTAGAGCCATAGAAGGGCCATTGGTTTTATAATTTATGAAATTTATTTAAATTAAATATATTCTGTATTTATTTTCAATTTAATCTCAAGGAAGAAATTGGTTTTGGGGGTGGTTTACATCATCAGACTCTTAAAATTAAAAAAAAAATATTTTATCGATGTTTTACTACTAAAACACGATGTTCTCCAGCTCTAATTTTAATACACTTGAAAAGTGTATTATAATTTTGTCCAGAAGTTTGCAACGCATAGAGCGAATCATCTCCGACCACATAAAGTATATATCGCTCACTTACTTCAATACTGGCATAACTCAAAATAATCCATTCTGAGAAAAACGCGTTTAAAGTTCTTAATGGATTTAACCCAAAAAAATGGTAGTAAAATATTATAAATTTAAAATGCCAATTAATAAAATTTTAAAATATGATGCTTTAACTGAAATCCGAAGTTTGTTTAAGCAATATCGACTGCAGAACATCTGGCAGATATGAACATCTGATATGAGAACATCTCAGATATGACGCTTTTGCATTAACATAAAAATAGTGGGCGGCCAAATAATTCCAGGTTACCTACGGGTCTCTTGGTAACTGAAATCCAAAAAAAAAAAAAAAAAAAAAACATAAAAATAACCAATATTGCGACATACTTTGAACTCAAGTGGAAAGAATAAGAGATATAAATATGAAAATTTTACACAAAATAGTACACAATACAGCGTATATTTCTGCATCATTAAGTCAAAAATCGTATTTTTTGAGTTATGCCAGTCTTGAAGTAAGTGAGCGATATATTCTTGGTCAGCTTGACGAGCTGAGTCGATTGATTTTGTCCGTCCGTCTGTCTGTCTACTTCTTGAAACGATCGGTCAGAAAATGGGTTTTAGTGAGAAAAACTGTTTTGTTTTCAAGGTTACCGTTCTAAAATTCGGTCATTATTAAAATTATGTGTTTGATCTGCGAAGTTTGTTTACAATCGCTCACCGTTGGAGCGAGCTTTTTCAAGTGTATTAAAACTTCGACACAGACGAAGATTGCTTTGCTTTCTCGTTGCAATAGTTTTGGGACAGACTCTTAAAGGGTATGCTATCTTCCTGCTCCAGAAGAGAGTTCTTTTGTTTTTGTACATTCTTGTAGGTCGTCCTCCCCCACTTGTCAGCTTCCTGACTGAGTGTGAGTCTGTGTTCATTGAAGATAAGCACGGTAGGGGTACCGTATCTGGGGAGATAAGCATCACAGCCGTCGTTGTCGTCGTCGGTGTTGACACGTCTCTGCCTACTATGTGTGTGCGATCCGTTCCTGCGATAACGTCAAGAGCAAGAACACCAGCGCAAGACCGAAAGAGAGAAAGAGAGAGAGACCAAGGGTGAGAGCAGTCCCAGCATCAAACAAAGAGACACTAGACAAACAGACAGACAGACCGCACGGACCAACGGACGGACCGAAATTTTGTGGCGTGCCGCTGGCGATTATAAATACGTTGCCCCGACGCCAGCTTGAACGCATTGTCCAATCGCTCTTGGAGCTGCGTAGAGCTCCTCCAACTAGTGATCAACCTTATTCCGTATTCCGCAAGAACCGTTAACCGCTGAGTGCCGTTGACGAGCAAAATTTACCATACCAGGTCCGGAAGGCAGAAGAATCATTCCTAAGTTTGCGAAATCGACGACGACAAGGCTGCAAGCAGTAGGTGCGTACCCTCATCAGGATAAATTATAATGGGGAAATCAATTCAAATGATGCCATCGCCTTCCTGAAAGGCATTAATCAGTTGCAGGGCATTATTCCATATTTCTTCGATCTAAAAATAACCAAAATAAAAACATTTTAAAATAAATAATGCATAAATTAATTATGCTGACCAACTGGTTAACCGATCTGCATTCATTTGACAAAAAGTGAACAAAAACAACACATCAAACAATGAATTTTTCAAGTGCAGCTGAAAAAGTCGGAGCGATCAATAAAGAATGCAAAATACATTTCTTTCATTCGTGGAATTGCTGAAATGAAGAATAATCACTACGTAACTCATGTTTTCAACTCAATTGTCCGTGTCCAGTGAACTCGATGAAAAATTTAAAAATACAAAATCAAAAGAGTGAGGTTTCCTCTGAAACAAATGAGTCTTCACCTACCTTTTAGACTTACTATAGATCTTCCACAACCTCGCATTCCCAATTTTGTCTGTAGCTTACAAATTGATGACTCATTCGTTTTCACTATTACTGCACCTCATGGGGTAATAAAGTCATGAAGAAAACGGGTAAAACATCAGATCGATATAAATATACGTTTGATAGAGAAAGAAGCATCTTCAATAATATTTAGAACGCTCACTTACTTCAAGACAAACTCAAAAAACGATTTTCGACTCGATGATGCAGAAATATATCTCTTATACTTTTCACGTGAGATCAAAATATGTCTAAATATCATTTACAAGTTCATTTATCTGTTATCAGAGCGTCATATCTCAGTTGTCCTGTAGTCGATATTGCGCATATACACTTCTTTTGGTTAAACGACAGGATAATAATTTGTATAGAATTTCAATGAAAATTTTCAACAAAACTCCTTGCATACAACAATATTTACGATTTTTGTGAACTCGGATACAATTACTAAAAATGGTATACTGAAAAATATCGTAGAATTGTTTAGGGTAGTTTTTTTCAAAGTTAAGAAATAGTTGTTCCGATAATATCGAGAAGAGTCAAAATAAAAGCATTGGGTCCCCACAAAACGCGTTCAAAAGTGGTCAAAGTATTAATTTTTTGCCACTTTAAGCTGAAGTTACTAAAAATCTCGACGTAATGGACTATTTCTGAAAACAGATTTGTGTTCAGCACACGAAAGTCATGTAGAATAACCAACCACCCTTCAATATACGGGGAAAATTCTAATTTTGTTGCCCTGTGTAATTTGACATGATGGAACTTAAATCTTTTGAAGACATTCGTTTTTTGTTTCTATCAGCTTTATTAATTTAAATACATCATTTATGTTTAATTTGTATTTCTTTTTGCCAGTCATGTTATAAATTGTAACAAATAACAGATGTCCTCAAGATGCAAAAGCAGCACAATGAGATAGGGAAAGTGCATTTTTGGCGATAACGAAAATATTTTAAAAAATGTGCTTCGGTGAGAAAGCCATATAAAAAACGAAAAAAATGTCTTTCGTTCGGTCTGTTAAGATAACAAACATACAGTATATATAGTTAGTTAGTTACTATATATTTATATATATAACTAGGAGACCCGCGCGCTTCGCTGCTTACTAACTGAATTTAATGTTTAATTTGTCTATCATAAAATGTTTCGTTCTACAGAATGACACAAAATGAAACGAAATACGCGTTCAAACACATATTTTTTGCCCAAAAATGAGATTTTTTTGACTAATTTTTAATTTTTAAGGAACTTATTTTTAAAAAAGTAAAAATTTAAATCATGCCACATACTCTGGCTATCATTAAAAAAACGCATGCAATTTGGTGCACGCGCTGCGGAGATAGCCCCTTACACACACATTTTTTTCTACAAATTTATAGAATAGATATAAAAGAATAGCCTGTAATTACAGGGCATTTTTATAATAAAGGTAGTTAAAAAACTGATGATCAGTTTTCAAGTGTGTCTTATGAACTTTCAGATGATTGATGAATAAAATAACGTTTCCCCATAGAAATATAATTACGTTAAGTATTCCATTTGCCTGGGTGCTAAAAAATGTATATAGAAAGAGGTTCTAGAAGTGAGCTTGATTCACTGAACCATCAATTCATAAAATCGATTCTGCCATATAAATATGTACAAATGCATATACATATAGAAACTGAATCATTTAGATCGAGAATAGTTTAGCTTACTTTGTTACTCTCTCACACTTGACAACAACAAGCTCTGGTTCGCCCCCTTAGTCATATTTTATTTACTTACTACAGAAGACTCTCTGTATACTGTTGCTCAATCGTCTTCTTATGGGGTAAACAATAATGTTCAATTCGCTTTTTTTTGTTTTGTTTTTACTTCGCACATTGTTTTCAATTAAATGAACAATTAATTGAAATGTTTGTGCAGCGAACGAAACTGAAATTGAAATTGAAAGAAAAACACTCTGGAGAAAACAAAAAGCCAATTGGAACGAGTTTTGGGCGCCTCGTCGAGAAGATTTTTATGCCCAAGCAAAAAAAGCAACTTGTACATGTATAGAAAGAATGTGTATTATTGTTTATGAATATAAAAAAACGCCCCTAGAACGAGAAAACTGCACAATAATAAAAAACAAGCAACAAAGAAGCGCACCTCTTAGCACGGACCACTACCCCACATTACTCTGCTGATAACAGTCACCCAGGGTTGGTGCTTCCGTTGGGTGGCTGGCTAGGCTAAAGTAAGATTCTTTGTTTGTACCCTAAAATGGATAGAGAACAATTTCTATTGAATTGAAATAATTGATAATTAACCTGTCACTCAACAAGCATACATAATTATAACATATGACAGACAAGATGACAAGTTTTGTGCACAAATAATCATCGTCAATTCCAAAATTTAATTGATTGCCAGCAAGAAAACAATGTGAAATTGAATAAAGAACACGTTTCAGGTCTTACTTACTAAATGAAGTAATCAGACCTGTTTTGCCTCAAGTTACTTAATTTTTTTTTATTAGGTAACAGTTTCCCCCGCCAAGCTCTCTTTGTATCTGCAGTAGCATTAATGACAAAATATATAGATTTATCCGCAAAGTTTAGTTGTTTGGCATGAATTCTCAAAAATATATCACACGTGTTGATATTGTATTAAAAAATTAAAGATTTTGTGCTTCTTTGACGTCATCAGAACTGAAACAAGTGAGCCAAATTTTTTCGAAAACTACACAAATGAAAGCGAAATCGATGTTGAAGGGAAAGAATTGGTACATGAGAAGTACATTGGTCTATGTATGGTATGTATTGAAATTGCTTACCATTCACTTTACCCCAAAACTCATTTATAAATGTAAAAAAACATTAAATAAAATTTGTTTTCCATTTTCACACATAGTACATTTTATGGAAATGGTAACTACAATTAGTATAATATATATAATTCAAACAATATATAATTTGTTGCTAATGAGCTTAGGAACTTCATATTTGTGTGAAAAAATTCTCAAAAATAGCAGAGCTTTAGCTTAAAACTGAAGATTTCTATATTTTCTCAGAAAGACAATTTGTTTAACACAAACTTAATAAATGTAGTCTAAAGAACCAGATATGCTTAAATGGACTTTTACGGCTTTGCTGTCACAAACGAAACATTCTGTTGAAATATTCCATGACAATTTTGCAGAAAAATGTGGCTGAATTTTTTAACTTCAAATAGCCTCCTAAATGTAAATTCAATGGAGTTAAGTCACACGAAATAGGGGAGCAATTCTGATCACCGATCATTGATTACCTCATATAGAAATTGAATTGATTCCCCGTCTTGGTGAAAAAATATGACAGAAAAAACTCACATATCTTTTGGCAATATGGATTGTGTTTTCGGCCTGCTGGCGTATGACCAATTTAAGTACTCCCAAAATTATTTGAAAACATACCTTCAGAAAAAAACAACTTATATTTTGTCCATCAATGAATTTTAAGGTAAAAGGAATGAAAAAAATGAAATAACTTTATTATTAAATGTAAAATTGGCTATACAACCCCAAAGAGGCCAGGCCAAGCTTCTCTCAGTCTCTTGGCGAATGTGCTTACAATTTAGCGCTTTGGAGAAAGGGACCTACAGTTTAACGCCGAATTATGAACGTCAAAGTCTCAGAAGCTTTTTCATTGCTAGCTACTTCACAGCTGGCTGCAATAGCTGGTGAAGGTGACCGCATATGTAAAAGCTATTTTCTAAAGAAGGAAAAAAATCTTGATGTCCTAGATGGTCCGAGGCGGGATTGAACCCACGCCTCCCGCCCAGCAGACCAGTACACTAACCACTGGACTACACCGTGCAAATTTATGAATAGTGAGTGATTAAAACTGCGGAAATCGACTATGAGCTCGCAAAAGGGCCAACAGCTTTTCACTGCGCCTGGCTCATTGTGTGGACTTCAAACCCCCCCAAAAGATCATGATCTTGGCTAACTTTGGATATAAAATTTTGCTGACTCAAGCAGAAAAATATCACCCTAAAAACACACTCAAGCATCTTTAAAAAAGGCAATTAGCAAATTATCGACCATGTGTGAGCGTAAGCTTAGTTGTATGTAATTACTGGGCGTGGGTACCACCCAAATTGTAAAGATAATTCCCCAGGGCATCAGCTCTTGCTCGATCGCTAGCTTGCTTACGGGCTCTCGCTGAGTCACATGGTCAGTGCACACGATCGATTAAGATGTATCAATAATAATCGCATTGACAATAACACATATGTACATATTGTACATACGTACGACAAAACACCACAACAATAATAATAATAATAATAATAATGCCCCATCGTTTATAAGTAAGTGTTTTAAATAAGTATTATTCTTTTGATCAGTTAAGCCGCTGCTTGTTGCGATTAATTGTTGTGTAGTATACCCTATCTCAAAATGGGTCCATTTATGATGGTTGAGTACCATACACCAATTGAATTTAGTAAGCATTTAGACTAAGGGACTTAAAGTTTAAGGCTAGGCATACAGAAGAAGGACTTCCAATTTTGCAGCCCTTTAATATTTCCCTAGAAGTTCTCAGTGCCGCTCTGATGAAGACGTGTACGCATGCTATTTTAGTGGAGTGATATTACTTTGAAACATAACTTTTGTTCCATTGAAAGATCTGTGGTACTATTTGATTTTATCAAACTTGTCGAAGTTATATAAAAACAGAGAATAAATCCGAAACCAGTAACGGTTACGATATCGGTGCCTCAGTTCAAGTATAGCTGTATTAAGGCTAGATTCTTTCTTCGGGCTATGAAATATAATTAGTCAGAGGTCACGTAACCATTACTCGTTTCTGAACTAGTATTTGCTAAGAAGAATACAAAATTGTTATCAAATTAACTCACAACATCAAACACTTGTAATGCTTGCGAGAAAAGAATTCTCGCTTAATGATTTTGAGCAGAGGCGGCCAAATGGAGAAGACAGCAAAGTACGCTTGTGCTGGTGAACAAGAGAGCTCTCTCCAGACTACTGCCGTTTTACTAGCAATGCAGTGTTCATCGATTCACTCGAACATAAGTTCGGCTCGCGTTTGCATAAAAATACGACTGACTTCGGCTCGTGTGAGCTGTGGATGGCCGCCTCTGATTTTAAGATTCTGGCACAATACGTGCGAGAGAAAACGTAACTGTAAGAACATCGCAGGGAAAGCTCGACGCGTTAACCGATTGGCTTGTAAGAAGTGGACAGGCCAGTTCCCAAACGTACCCGATCGTTTAAGATGATTCGTTTGAAACACAAACGCTTGATCTGAGCGTTCCATATTGGTTTTAAAGCCTTGGTACTCCTGACACACTCTTTATACCCGTTACTTGTAATACATATAAGAGCAGGGCATAAAAAGCGGATCCGGAACCGTTAACCGAAATAAACCGTTTCAAATCGCGTACCGGAACGGAAAACAGTTTACCGTTATTATTGGAACCGATATAACGGGACGTTTGTTATGCAAAAAAGCAACCATAAAGCGACCTTTACACGATGCCAGATTTTCTTCCAACTTTTTAGAAGTCATAACATTTAAGCACCCATCGATTGCCCCACGCGTTGGACCTCAACCTTCAGGATGCCAAAATATTTGCTGGCGGAAGACATCTTCAACTCTTGCTAAAATTTTGTGGCTGCAGATAAGGACTTTCTTCTGAACCGGAAAGTGTGGGACTCAGTCAGCAAAATTGAATAGAAATGCGAGAGAAATCCCTTTTTGAAAACAATGCTTTTCTATGTGGCATATTTTTGGACCCTAGGTCTAACGTAACGCTAAGTACTAAGATAAAAAACTTTTGTATCGATCTTTTACATAATATTTTTGCACAAATTTCGTCGTTTGCTGATGGAAGTTAGCAGAGCCATTTGGTCTTGCACAGTTAAAATAACGCCAAGTAATAGTTCATATGTTGATTCCTTGAACACAGCATTAGACAGTAGAGAAAGCGCCTAAACGACAGCACTCAACAATTAGGTAGCGCTTGGCGACAAAACACGAGAAGTGTATACAATCTTCGACTTATTTGCGCCTCATTTCGCTTAACTTAATTGACTTGCAATCATTTCAATGAGTGTGAGAGAATAATGAGATCGATGGCAAAAGGGATCTGGTCAAAGAAACTTGGTTCATTGAAATCGTTCAAGTGCATTGATAGAGCAACGAATCAACTGTTCATTTTCTAGGTAAGAAGTGTTCCAAGTACCCAAGTCCTAGCTGCTTACTAACTATCCAAACACACGCTCACTTTTCGAATTTTAATTAACCAGTTGATGATGATGATCGACTGTGTTTGAGTGTGTGCGTATGTGCCAATGCCATTTCGTCTTGTTTTAGCCCGTGCCGCTGATAAGCCGTCGTTTCAATTCCATTTCGTTGCGAGCGCTTGGTGCGTGCTTTGCTTTGCGCTTGGCTTGGCCTTTTGTGTATATTTAAGCGATCTCGTCGCTCGTCTCATATACTTTCCACCGTTTGGCGCGCACCAACGTTCACCGTTGAATCCGATCATCGCTCCCGATTGATTTTTTTTGCCGTTTTCCCGCGAAATGCTTTTGGTTGTTATTGTTTCCTTGATTGCCTGTCAACGTTTTTAATGTGTTCGCCAGTTTGTAACAATTGCCAAACCAAATTGAGAACTTCTCGCACCACAAACGCCAAAATCCATTACAAACAGAAACAGTCATCGCCGACGTCTTCCAGCTGACGAAACGCTCACAAGAAAGTGGCCTTAATTAAAAAACTATTTAGTATTGTGCAAAAACAAAATCCAAACAAGTGAAAACTTTCAATTTTCTTGTTATTTTACAAAAAATAATAATACAACGCTCCCCCTTCATCCAAGCTCAAAAACAAAACAAAATCAAACCCGAGTGCCCAACAAACCCCTTGATAAAGTGTAAGAACAAAAAACTTTCAGGAAAACGCTTCCCCATTCAGGTAAATGAAAAATGGCAAATGATTCAGGCAAAATGGTCAATCTGGCAGGAAAATTAGCATAAATTGACAAATAAACTTTAGTTCTGTCAAAAGCAACAAAAACGAAAAGGTAAACAGACGAAATCGAACTGCACATTCTCTTTGCTAAATATTTCACGATTTGATATAAGAAAAGGCTTTCGAATAGGAAGTATTTACCTACATAAATTAAAGAAACAATTTTTCCATTTGTCTCAAAAACGTTTTCCAACCATTTTTCTTTGGACTATATGTGCACTATCGACAGATTTATCCTTGTTTGCTTAAGCTTGTTAAGGTATATTAGGGTGGGTCTTCCCCTTAAGGACACTTGTTCAGCCACCTATTAGTCACTTTTAATTATCAACTAAGTTTTAAATGGAGCGAGGGAGATCTATTGAGTCAATCAGACGTAGTGTTGCCATTATTCAATATACTTTTTAGTATTTATAAACAGTTGGCGCTGATTTAATTTAAAATACGATTACAAATTTTGGACTAAATAAACGAACCAAACAAATATTCAACTGGAATTTCATTTTCGCAATTTTGAAATTGTTATAATCAATAATCATAATCGGGGGTGACACATAAATCTCTAGAGATTTTGCCGACGGTTGGTTCGTAAATATCTCCTTGGTGCCACAGAACTTTAAGAGATTTCTTTTTCTTATGAACACCAGATGTTCCAATTGAAGTTCCATCTCTAAAAAGAGGGCTTTTGTTTAACTGAAATGTTTTGATTGTGTTATATGTTTCATGATGCATATCAAATTCTTTATAAATATAATCCAAAATTTTAAAAATTTGGCGCCAAACATAAGGTATAACTTGCAGCCCCTAATCCGCTGCTTTTCAAGTAGATGGCGAAACCAAACAAAAGAAATTCTGGGCACCCCGATTTGATCAGGCCTAAGTTGTAGAATTTTTTTAAACTTTTACTAATCTGTAAAAGTTGATCGAAATTGATAAGCAATTAGTGTCAATATTTTTTGGCGTGTCGTTTCAATACCATTGACATTATTCGATCTTTTAAAACTAAATTTTTCTTTCAAATAAAAAGTATTATTCCGGATGACTATAGCATACAGCTGCCATGGGAACGATCGGTCGAAAAACTAGTTTTAGTGAGAAATTTTTTTTTGTTTTCAATGGTGACGTCTTTATATGTTTTAGCTTTGAATATTATGTTTCAACACAATTTTGGAGAGTTTGCTAAAAATCGGATGAATTTATATAACATGCTCCAAGGGTATATAAACTTCGGTCGAGCCGGAGTTAGCTTCCCTCTATTTTTTTGTTTTGTTTTTATGCCCATGCAAAGGGTATTATAATTTTGCCCAGAAGTTTGCAACGCATAGAAATATTATTTTTTGACCCTATAAACTATATATATTCTTGATCAGCACGACGAGCTGAGTCGATTTAGCTTTGTCTGTCCGTCTGTCTGTCTGTTTCTACGCAAACTAGTCTCTTAGTTTCAAAGCTATCGAGCTGGAATTTTGCACAGAGTCTTCTTTTAACTACACACTGCTAATATGTCGATACCGACCAAATCGGATGACTATATCTTATAGCTGCCATAGGAACTATCGGTCGAAAAAGGAGTCTTAGTGAGAAAAACTTTTTTGTTTTTAATGTTAACGTCTCCCAACTCCAAGCGAAATTTTTACTTATATTATTTGGTTTTAATTTGAAAGCAATATAAAACAAGTGTGCGGACACTAACGCACGCACACAGACGCCCTAGCTGCCTGCAGTAGGCATAGCGCTGAGGCAGCGCAGCAGTGTATAACTTTGGTGTTTTTGCTCTGATCTTCTTGTTCTTTTCGGAATAGATAGAAATTACGCCTAGAATCATATATATTAAATCACAAGGTTCCAACTTTTTTGTGGTTAAAAGGGGGAGTGGGGGGAATATTTTCAAATCTTAAACAAACTTGATCTGGGTATGGTTACGGAATACAAATGCAAGGGCTTAATGGCACTTGCTTTCCATTCCACCTACGCACAAGAAAACCTTTTTGGAGACAACAAACTTTGTCGTTTTCGTGTTTCAAGAAAAAAAAATTTCCCTTTCTATAAGTTGCGTGCGGTACTGAAATTGAGAACATGCCCGAATGTACAAGTTCCGAATTCGCCTTCATCCACATTACTTCGTGAAAAAGACGATGTGATATTGACGCTCACTAAAGTTTAAAAAATAGTTATTAGTAATATTCTATTTGGTCTGATCAAAGAAATGGCTTTACAAACAATCGCTTGACCCCATTCTTAATTTTAAAAGGTTTGGGCTAGAAATAGCAGAAGACAACTTGACTAGGAAACTAGAACTAAAAATAAAACCTGCTTTTTAATATATTTTTCGGACTTTCAGCAAAATTGGCCTGCAAAGTACAACAACAACATGTTTTTTGTACTAAAACCTATTTTGTTAAAGAAAAATTCTTCCGAGTTTACTTAAACTTGGCATAGTTATTTAAAGGCCGATAAAAAATTATAGTTTCTATGATAGTTCATCCAATTACTATAACAGTAAGACCGACATCGTGGCCGAGATCGTGGCCGTCTGTGGCCCAGCGGTTAGTGTGCTGGACTGCTGTGCGGGAGGTCGTTGGTTCGATCCCGCCTCTGAACATCTAATAATAAAAGTTTTTTTCGTTCTTGAGGAAAAATAACTTTTACACAGACGGTCACCTTCACCAGCTAGTGGCGCCTGTAGGTCGCTCTCTCTTGTGCGAAAAATTTTAAGCACACACGCCAAGAGATTGTGAGAATCTTGGCTTGCCCTCGTTGGAGGAGCTGTATAGCCAATTTTACATTTACAAGACCGACAGTAGGGTCGACTTCTTCACAATCAAGATTACCCCTTATCAGAAATTGTAGCTTTGTGCTTTGAATGCTATTCGCCAAAACAGACGTTTCCTCTTAAGTTACGTTATTCAGTTTGGACTTCTAAAATTTAAATTTCTGCACGTTCTCTTTGTCTCTGGTTTAAAATGAATGCAGATATGCCAAAAAATGATTCTAGTTCTCTTTCAAGTGTACTCCCCCAGATATATTCTTTGGCACTACACACTAATCAAGCGCTAGAGTGCAGTGCTAATTAATTTGAGATATGCAAAAACGCAAAAAGTACAAAAATGCAGCCACCTGTAAGCTTCCCCACCGCCTTCATAAGCATGCATATGTGTGTATGTGTGCAGTCGTATCCAGATCCAGTCGGGTTGACATTGAAGTCAGTCATTCAGTCTGAGGCTGTGTGAGAGTCTGAGTCTGAGTCCGGGGTATTCCATTCACACGCAGTTTTTCCAGTTGCACTGCGCTCATTATTTGTGATTGTATGTTTTCCTATAAAAAATAATGCGGCGTTAAGAGATACATAAATAAACGTAAACTGAAAGTCAATGTATGCGGTGTGTGTGTGTGCGATTGATATTGATGCTTTCTTTGTTTATGGGTGCTACACATTTTTCATCAGATCATAGACGCTGCATATCCGGGGGCTGGGTGCTGATGGTACCAAGGTTAGGTGAAGGGCTAAATGGAATGCTATTTTGAGGAAGCGTAGGCGGTGTCCAGCATAATTACTACAATTTCACAGGCAAATTAAGTGATTAATGCTCAATTGATGGAGGCGGTATTTGTCGAGGAACATGTTGCAATTACCCTAGTGGGTGGGTTTTATAAGTGAAGGGCGGAAGCTTAGAAGGGTCAGTTATTGGATTCACAGGCAATTAAATGATTTAATGTTAATTAAAAGTGATGAAACAACTTAAGCTTCAATAAAAGAAGGCGGTTTTAGGAATGTTCAAGAAATGAAGCCTAGTGAACGGTATTAATAAGACGACATCAAAGTGCTTGGGCTCCACCTGAACAAAATGGAATTGAAATATATTAGGTGCATGAAGCTCAATCGGTACGATAAAGTAACCAAGAGGAAAGTTGAAGTCAATAACAGAATGAACAAACTAAAAGCCTATAAAAAGGGCTTAAGTATTTATAAATTTTAAGCTATATTTTTTCCAGGAAAAGTCCAAAAAGTTAAACAGAAGGCCCAGTGGGCAACTTTAAATGATGGACGGAAGCTAATTCTAATCGGAATCTTAATTGCATTTTGAGTAGCTGGTTACTAAGAGCGTAGGCTTGATAGGGACAAATATTAAGATCACAGATACAATTGATTAAGCTTTACTTGAATGAGGCGGAATTTTTCTGAAAGCCACATAGAATTAAAACGGAAACCCAAAACTGAATTTGACACGCAAATCAATTGACCAAAGCTCAATTAATGAAGCCAAGAACGAAATGAAATATTTTGAAATCCGAACGAAAACTTGGTGAATGAGTTCAAGTGAGGAGCGAGAACCTATACAAGTCAAGATTCAATTTACCCTGCTTCATTGCCGACGAAAAATGACAAGTAACTTTATTGAATTGCAGTAAAAACCCTTGTGAGTGACTCTCCATACGTCAATTCATTTCAATTGAAACACTTACTTAATTAACCTATCCGAATTGAAAGCTTGTTATGAAAACGCTTTTGGTTCCTGTTCTCCTTCACGAGAATTAAGTGCAAGTGTTGTTCAATGTGATATTGTGAATAATAAATCATAAATGTGAACGGGCCAGATCTGTTAATTTACAGCTGTTAGCGAGATTCGCGGCAAAAAATGTTTCCCCCCCAAAAAAAAAAAACAATAAACAAAACCGAAAATAATAACAACAACTAAAAGTAAAGAAAAACTTAATCATCACTAAAATGTAAACGATTTTGCTGACGTTCACTTAGCGCAAAAATCAAGTTAGCTTTTATTTAACAGAAACTTAACAGCGCGTAACGGTAAATCTGCCCTGGGCTGCACAGTGGTACCAGTAACACCTTCAGTGAAATCATCAGAAGTTATTTATTTTTTAAATTCAAAAAACAAAAAATTTTTCAAAATTTTAAAAAGATTGCCCAATTTTTTTAAGGTTGGAATAAAAAAAAATTAAAATAATGAAAAAAGTCTTAAATAATTTTTTTTTTAGTTTTTAAGATGAAGTTTAAGATTCTTTTAAATTTTTCGGTAGGTACACTTACATTTTGAGCCAAACCTCGACTCAGAACTGTTAGATTGAGTCAAGCAAGGTATGAATCGAAAGGTTATTGAATTTTCAATAATCACGTTAAACATTGTTTTTAAATCGGTTTAGTAGTTTGAAAGCAAAGTGCAAAAATATTTCAAATAAAATCACACTATTTAGAAGAAAATCTAAAAATCTAAAAATATCTAAAAATAGTTTGACAAAACCAAAAACTTCTTTATGGTGATATCTTCGTCAAGACAAAAAAATAAAACAGATGTTTTCTTGATGCTAACACTGCGCCTAAAAAAATAAATATCAAGTAAAGTTGGTGGTGGCCGGGATTTATATTGGACAAACACAAGACTACATAGGAATTAATCAAAAAATATTCTAGCGCGAATCCCCTCGAATCTCGAGAGTTCTGGTCCACGAAAGTCTTATTTTGGCTGTTTTTTAGTCATTAGAGGTGTAGTAAACTTTAAATACATAAATAAATTTTTTAGTTTATACATTCCCTAGCTAGAAATAAAAACACATTTCTTCCACTTAATTATAACAAAGGCAACTTCAGACCAAATTTGGCAGTGCACACCCCGGGAAACCTTAATGATGCACTAGCAGAAATATGTATATGTTGTGTTTGGTTGCTCACAGCTGATCAATTATATCATGTCAATCGAAACAGAACCTCTTTATAAGCTCAGTGCGATATTAGTAATCGACAGAGACACATTTTTGGAGCATTTAAAAATGTAATTAAATGGAGCTAGATCGACCATTTTGCCCACTGTGCGTCGGTTAGTTGGTTAATTAGATGTTCTATTTTGGGGAATCAGTTTTTTATTATACAATTATGGATGATTAAATGGGGGCCTTCTCTTTTGTTGTCATACGTACGCACATATGTACACATTTTATTCAATTTCTTCAATTGCGCTTTAATAACCTATTAATTTGAATGCCCGTCGAACATCCAAAGCGTGTTCTCGGTTTAAATATACTCAATTTGTACAAGAGAGAGATTGTCTCACATTGCACACTGGGACGTAATGAATAACTGACCGGCACAAATTCGAAAAATCGAAGTTGTAAACCAGAGTGCCTTTAGTGCCTTAAACAGTAACCAATTAGTCCAGAGGTCTTAAATGTACAGTTTTAAAGGTTCTATGAAAGTTGTGCTGTAGTCAAGGATCCCAAAGTCGAGCATTCTTGCGACTCATTTTTAGGCTTATTTTTATACCTTTGCGAAGGGTATTATAATTTTTCCCAGAAGATTGCAACGCATAGAAATATTCATTTCCGACCCTATAAACTATATATATTCTTGATCAGGGCGACGAGTCGATTGAGCTTTTTCCGTCCGTCTGTCTGTTTCTACGCAAACTTGTCTCTCAGTTTAAATGCTATCGAGCTGAAACTTTGCACAGAGTCTTCTTTTTACTGCTAATATGTCGGAACCTACCGGATCGGATGACTATATCTTATAGCTGTGAGAAAAACTTTTTTGTTTTTAATGTTAACGTCAACCAACTCAGCGATTATTAATATTATATTAAGGGTATGAAAACATCGGCAAAGACGAAGTTAGCTTGGCCTTCTCGTTTTTGATAATTTTTAACAGGAGCGTGCTATGCGTTGGCTATATTTCTGGCTGCTGTTAACCTTTTGCATATCCTTGCAGAGGGTATATTAAAATTGTCCAGATGTTTGTAACGCTTAGAGGGAAACATCTCCGACTACATAAAGAATAAATATTATTGATCAGCGCGACGAGCTGAGTTGATACGGACATGTATGACTGCCGGTCCGTCTGTCTGCCTGTTTCTATGCCATCGTGACTTAAGTTTGCACGAAGTCTTTTAGTATCGGTTGACTATAGTATATAGGTGCTATAGAAACGATCGGTCGAAAAACTTGTTTTACTGAGAAACTCTTTTTTGTTTTCAATGCAAACGTCCTTAAATCTTGTATTTAGAGGATTTCTTTTTTATTTCATAGTTCCACCAAGCTTAATGAAAATTGGAGAACTACAGAGCAAAAGATAGTTCTTAAAAATGGACTTAGTAAGAAAACCATGGGGTGAATTGGTGGAAATCGGGGGAAAAGTGGGGGAAAAAAGAGGGTTACTTAACAGTGACTTGACAGTGGTTTGGCAGTGACTTTACAGTAACTTGGCAGTGGCTAAACAGTGACTTGATAGTGACTTTACAGTGACTGAACAATGACTTAACAGTGACTAAACAGTAACTTGACAGTGACTTAGCAGTGACTTGACAGTGACTTGACAGTGACTTGACAGTGACTGAACAGTGACTTAACAGTGACTTGACATTGACTTGACAGTGACTAAACACTGACTTTACAGTGATTTGACAGTGACTTAACAGTGACTAAACAGTAACTTGACAGTGATAGCGACAGTGACTTTACAGACTTACAGAAAAAAAGGAAGAACACAGAAGCAAGTGATCTTGTTGTAGGCATATCTCAGTTTTATTCTTTTGAAAGATTGCCGTTCCGGAATTATATATGAGGGAGCTTTTCATTTTTAAATTAAGCCCCTAAATTTAGCATCATGTTTCACATCAATGAGTCGTGAGTGTTAACGACACTCACACCTTTTTTTTATTTATTTTGTGTTACTTGAGGTACGAAATTTTTCATTCGGTTAATTTAATTTACATAAGATTACTAAACATGGATTTGAAAAAACAAACTAAAAAAATCTTGTATAATCTTTTTTGACCGGGAAAATTAAGATTCGGCTATGTCCATAGGTTGACATTTCATAATAGTTCAGACCTTTATGGAAGTCACTTATCTTATTTCGTAGCCATGTACAGCCATTTGCAGAACACAATTTCACTAGATGTACTCATATATTTTAAGTTATTAATCTTAACCCCTTCGCACCCTCCTTAAGTCAGCTCCCTTCAGTCCGATCGGAAAAATGTTGCCAAAAATGAAATCGGAGCACTTACAAATCTATAAAACGATACCCCATTTGATTTTTATACCCTTGCCAAGGGCATTATAATTGTGCCCAGAAATTTGCAACAACTTTGTTCTTAATGTAATAAATCTTTCTTGACGGTGTAACTCCCTAGAATTTTTAAAATTGAGAGTAGGCCATGTAAACCTAGACACTTCACAATTGTAAATCGCTTGCCATCGATTTATAGTTTTTAGACAGGTTGTTTCTTTTGTTTGTTGCTCAAACTACATAAATTTTTAAGTGCTGAGCCATCTTATTAAGAGATATGCGAAACTCTGTAATAGTTTTGGCGTTTTGAATATTACCGTCAAATGTTTTTAAGGCAGCTTGAACCTTTGAGAAAATGTATACTTTGTGCAGTATTGATTCCGAGCTCTGGACTGAAGACTCCACCTCCTACCCGTCCATCCCGTTTGGAGACATTAGTGTAAAAATTGATGGCATTCGGTTTGCTGTGAGACATTGAGTTCCAGTCCATCCGACTCAGTATGGTGACTTTATACATAGTGATTGTAGGGTTGCAGTAGTCAAGCATTGGCCATACCGCCCCTTGATGCAGAAGTATAGAGGAGTGGCCAGAGTTACTATCTTTCCAGGTTCCGATTTCTTTCAGCCTGAGAGCGGTATTACTGGCGATTTCTCTTCCCAGAAGATCTAGAGTCATAAGGTCTACATTATGTTAAGTGGATATGTTGGAGTTGAGCCTGCCAATATACAATTATTTCGTGAAGTAGTACATATTAGACGTACAACGGCAGTGTACAGCCAGTGTACAATTTCAGGTTAGAATCCAAATTTACGAACAACAGCACGTTCGCACGAGAAAAGAGCCGTATTGTAGTTTTGGTTGGATTGACTCCAAGGCCACTCTGTGTCGTCCAATTTGAAAGTGTTGAGAGTACATCCTGCATCAGAACGCAGAGACTGCAGGGAAATTGGCCTCTTGTGATTATGGCAAAGTCATCCGCGTACGCTGTCACCGTATGTCCCCGAGATTCCATGAGTCGCAACAATTCGTTGACTGTTACCACCCAAAGAAATGGTTCCTCTACTTATATCTTCTGGCGCAGGCATCTCCTAGTTGAGAGTTAACCACTCTGGTGGTAAACATGAGTCGGATGAACTTCACTAGGAGTGCTTCTACATTTAGATTAGTCAGGGCAGAGGTGATAGCTTTGGAAATAACATTGTTAAAGGCACCCTCGAAGAGAGTGGAGTCTTGTTTCTGTTGACCTTCCCTTGCTGTATGCGTCATACGCTGTGGACAGAGTGGATCTGGGTCTATTGTATTCCTTAGATGGGCATCTATCAGTCTCTATAGTGTTTTGAAGAGAAAAGATAATAGGCTGATAGGCCTTTCTTGACTTTGATAAGAAAACCACTTTTTATGTCTTTCCACAGAGTGGGTATATACTGTAATCGAAGGCAGCAGACAAAGATTGTGTGAAGACATGCAATTATATGTGCACCGATTGTTAAAGCCGGAAAGAATGTCTGACCCAAAGGATTTGTAGGGCCGCAAAAAACTGTGAACTCTTCTCACTTAATTCGTTGTTCAGTTACTATATCACTTATGTGACTTAGCGCATCACCTCAAGGTTCTGTGATTCAAATGTGATTGTTAAAGTAAATTGCGGGATTCAAGATCCATCAGGATTTTGTGGGAGTCCCGGAGGTGTTGGAGAACTCGCTAAAATTTTTCAAAGTCTTGATGCATCGGAGGTCGACCCAATTCCGTTTTCCGTTGTACTTTTTTGTCTCGTAACTTGGCTTTATACATCTCACGGGTAACAGGCATAATGAACCAAAAAAGAAAATATATAACACTGAAATAGTCCAATTTATTTAAGCTTATGGCCTACCAAATGCCGTATCCATCGAAAAGTAACCATTTTACTAATCTATATCTCCCTTTTATAATTGCAGTTGGCTAAAGGTCTCCTTCATCATCAAAATAAAAAAAACACAACTGTACTTTCCTAAGCACTAAAACTAGGCAAAAGTCGTATCTACCGTTAACTCGACTCCAAAGTCCTTAGAATTTTTAACTTTTTTTTTTGCCGAAGCGCACAAAAAGCCAACAAAAACTTGAACTATAGAATGGTAGAAGGTGATTCTGCAAAAGGTAAAAGCGAATGTAAGTACCATCTAGACTCCATCTAAAGAGCTCCTTATAACCTTAACAAAACACTTGTGCACCTTTTCAGCCTATAATGTAGAAGCTGGCCTACAACCAAACTACAATCAGAACAACTCCAGTCCCATACCAACTAGCAACTCAGTGTCGCACATCGACAATCGAGCCATCATCCAACCCTACTCTTTGGGCACAGGCGCTAAGCAACCGGAGTATCAGTTTGCCGCTGACAATCGAGGCTACGAGTCGGAAACCAATGGCAAGCAGCAGCAGGACGTAGAGCGTGCTGTGGGCGGTGCTGCTGCTGGTGACAGCGGCTCCGTTGGCGATGATGGACGCAAGGATGGGAAAGCGGCCGCATCTGTGCCCACCCGACCCATAGTTGCCAACTTTGAGCGGGCCATCGAGCTTTGCGGCTATGGCAAGTTCCATTACATACTGCTGGCCATTTGTGGCCTGGTCAGTACGTCCGAGGAAATGGATGTCATTTCGATGTCATTCATTCTGCCATCGGCCGAATGTGACCTGGATTTGAATACGGAGACCAAAGGATGGCTCAATTCGATCATATTCATTGGCATGATGGTGGGCGCCTATTTCTGGGGCAGCATAGCCGACAGCTTTGGCCGCAAAAAGGTACTCATAGTCATCTCGTTCATGAACGCCTTTTGCATCGTCGCCTCGTCGTTTTCGCAAACTTTCGGATTCTTCATGCTGTTTCGATTTCTCAATGGCGCAGCGTAAGTACCCAAACAAAACCCTCTTTCCGAGACTCTCGCTGTGTAAAGATGTTGTTGTTGATGCAATGACACATGGAACTGCTGGGAAGACTCTGTAGGGTGTTAATTTAATTAACTTTGTTATAAATACCAGAAAAATATTTGAGCCACAATTTCGTGACTGTTTATGCTAATTAAAGGCTTCGTTCAGACATGGAATTCATGTTAAAATGCCCTGAAAATTGGAAATACTTATGGGAAGTTTCATTGTGCCGGCCTTGGGTTGACCCAGTGTGTGGGGTGGTGACTCAGGCTATTTGAGAGCAGATGATTAAGTAAACTAAACATAATTGTGAGTGACAAGCAACTAAAAGCTGGGTGTACAAGAACTCAATGTTATGACCCTTAAAACAACATTAATCTGATAACTGTGACACTTGACAGCATTTCATTTTACATCGGTAGAATTCAATGCGGTTGCCCGCGGGCATTTTAAAGCACCATAGGTGTTCACACACACTATCCATGAGTTTGCGAGCTTTTAGGTCTACGCGAAGCTTTTCACTCTAGCAGAGCTTTGGCATCGAAATACATTCATAAAATTTCAAGTCAATCAAGAAAACCTCTCAATTGCTCCTCCGTGCATGTCCCGTGCTACATATATCATGATTAGTTCCTTCATCTTCACTCACTGAGGCATTTCAGTTGAACGACTGCTGTTATGTGCTATGGCCTTTAATACCCTTCCCGTTTCTCTCCTCTCTTTTGCAGGCTGGGCGGCAGTGGTCCTGTCATCTGGTCGTATTTCGCCGAATTCCAACCGAAAGCGAAACGTGGCTCCATGCTTAGTTTCATGGCTGCCTTCTGGACCTTTGGTAATCTGTTCGTGGCCGGTTTGGCCTGGCTAATCATTCCCACGAACATTGGCTTCATCACCCCCTACTTTAAATACAACTCGTGGCGCATCTTCCTGTTGGTCTGCTCGGTGCCGTCATTCCTAGTGGGATTCCTGCTCTTCTATCTGCCCGAATCGCCCAAGTTTCTGTTGACGCGCGGCAAGAAGGACCGCGCCTTGGCCATTTTCCGCGGCATCTTCGTGACAAACACCAAGAAGCGACCGGATGAGTATTTGGTCTACGATCTGGAGATCGATGAGAAACTGGACAGTAGCAGCAATGTGCAGAACAAGTATTCCCGCATGGTTAGCGGCATGGTGGATCATAGTCGTGCCCTGTTCAGGTCACCCATTTTGCGTTTCACCATCGTCTCGATCACCATTAACTTTACATTCCACATTGGCTACTATGGGCTGTTGATGTGGTTCCCGGAGCTGTTCAATCGCTTCGAGGAGTACGAGAAGGCCTTTCCGGGCGATTCGGCTGGCGTGTGCACGGTCACGGAATATGTGGTGACCATGGCCGAGACGGTGAACAATGGCACCTGCTCTTCCGAGATACCCTCGTCGGTGTTCATGGAGTCGCTCATCTCGCTTGCCTCTGCTTTGCCGGCCAATCTGCTGGCCATTCTAGGCATGGATATGCTGGGACGCAAGTTCTTCTTGATTGCGGGCACCATGACGGCGGGCATCTGCTCGGCCCTGATGTACTTCGTGCGCAGCTCCTTGCAGAACCTTATTGTGTCGGCGGTGTTCAGTGGCGCCATTTCGGCAGCCAACGCGGCCCTTGACTGTCTGATCACCGAAGTATTCCCCACCAAGCTCCGGGCCACCGGTGTGGCCATCTCCATGGTGGCCGCCCGTCTGGGTGGTATTATAGGCAACATAGTGATTGCCCAGCTGCTGGATAACTATTGTCCCTCGCCGACGTTCATTGTGTCGGCGCTGCTCATTGGCGGCGGTCTGATGTGTCTGCTTCTGCCGAATACCACGCGCAAGGAGCTCAACTAAAGAGCATCCTCCACACATCACAATACCAAATCAGCAATATACCAACTACTTAGAGCAAGCCTATAATAGAAATGCATAGTGTGTGCTATCAGTAATTATTTAACGCTAGAGTTAACCCAATATTTTTTTTATTGTTCTGTTTGTATTGTGTCTAATTGTAACGTTTGATCAACTATTGTCCAGCGGCATACGAAGACCTAAAGAAGTTTCGGATCGCTTTGTTATGAATCGGACATGTGTTTGTACCATATGTATTCTGTAGTAGTGGTAGTAAGTAATATTCTTGGCAAGCGCCGGCGCCGGCTGAACGTACCAGCACTGGAGGGGACGAGTAAGGAAGGCTTCGCCAATTTTCCACCCCTGCTGCTCCGTTATTGTTGTTATTATTTTTATTATTGCTATTATTAATGCATATTACATATGTGTAATTTTATCTATATCTATATATATAAAACAATGTTACATAACCTATACATACATACATATTTACTACATACATAAACTATACTTACATTTTTTTTTTTTTTTTTTTCGTCGACATGTAGGGCCCAAGCACAGGAAGAGAATGAAATATTTGTAAATCTTAGTTAACGTTATTGATATTTACATCAAAAAGCAATGAAAATCGTATATACAAAAAACCAATAAAAAAACAACAAACAACAAAAACAAGCTTTTCAGTGGGCTATCACAGCTGGAGAGAGAAAAAAAATGATGGTGGGATTTTTAATTGACCATTGCATTGATTTTGACAAAGTAAACTCCCAGCGGTGCACATTTGCTTTACACACTCGTTGGTCTTCTTTAAGCTCGGGGCGCTGACACCGTGACCGTGAACGTGTCTCACCGTGAATAACAAAAATATCAGGGGTGCCACAGAATTCACTAGCGGTTTCGCTTCTAGCAATTTGTCAAATCTCTCGAAAATTTTCGCCATGCGACAGAACTCTTCGAGCGATTTCATGTTTAAAGCTTGTTCACAAACCCTTTCGAACTTGATTGAGTAGGAACACACCCGGCCAGTGCAAATTAGAGTAAGCGTTTTATGCGTTTCTTTATAAATATTTTGAAATGTAAGCTATTTGGTTAGTTCTTTTTTAAACAAAGCAAACTTACTTTTCTTCAACTGAGTTATATTTTTTTTATTTCGCTCTAAAATAAAAATGATACCACGCAACTCAAGCTGCTGTACGGCGAACATGTGAGCACAAGAATTGCTTTAATCAAATAAATGCCTCTCGCACGACAGATAGTAATCGACGATTTAGGGAAAAAGCAAATCCGGAAGGGGACGCTAGGGTGCAGTCTCCTAAGATCCGCTTCGGATCTTCTTTCGAAATCAGACGATAACAGAGGTGCCACAGAATTCACTAGCAATTTGGTTTCTAGTGATTTGTCAAATCGCGGCTTTTAATAACCCGCTTATTATTTATATTTTTAAATGTAAAGTATTTGGTTAGTTCTTTTTTAAACAAAATAAAGTGAACTTTCTTCAACGGAGTTGAATGTTTCTTATACAGAACAACAAAAATTCAAATTTGCCGCCCGCCAAATTAAAAATGATACTTAGAAACTCTAGCTGCTGTGTGCGAGAACGACGAACGAAAATATAAACAAACAAATTGCTTAAGTTGAATAAATGCAGCTCACACGATAGGTGGCAATCAAATATTTAGGGAAGAAACATACCCGGTGGGAGACGAAAACTATCTAGAAAATTGCCGACAATTAGTTGGCAATGGTAACCTCAACGTCTACGCCGGGTTCAATGTTGATCGAGGTGATCTTCTTGGGCCCAGCCTTAACTTATTCAAGCAATCGGAGGAATGGTTGGCCAGATTAGGGGCCATTTCAGGCTGCAGCCGCAATTACCCAGTCGCCTTTCATAAATTGCAGGTTCTCCTTATGCTGCTTCATAAAAGCCAAACAAATTGTGCTCAGGACATCTGTTCGATGTTTTCCCCTTTATAATTTACTATTTTTTACTGCGGCTTCACTTGCATTTGTGTATGTAGATTTGTAAGTCAATTTTTTCACATTTTTAAACTCTGTACTAGAGGTACAAAGAGTAGGTATGTTACGCAGGGATGCCATCCGGTTCTAATCCGAGCCATGTGTTTTCAAAAAATGCTGAACCGAACCAAAAACCGAAAACTAAAATGGTTCGGTTCGGTTTACTTCAGCTAGGTATTGAGTTACTGGCGAATAGTTAGCAAAATCAGCAATTAGCTTTAAAATATTACAAAAATACTTGGAAAAGCAGAGTTGTTGTAAAAAAACTAAGATCACTAAACTTTTTGAATTTGCTAAAAACCCAAAATTGTAATAAGCCATGTCTTGATGGTATTATCCGTTGGGGGTAAACTTACTTGATACTCATACGTTAACTTTTTATCTTTAGTGGCTATCGGCTTGAAATAGAAAATGAGTATGATTAATTATATGGCTGGCAGGCATGCAAACAGATGAACGGACGGACAGACGGACGGACGGACATGGCTATATCGACTCGGGTAATGATGCTAATCAAGAATATATATACTTTATAGGGTCGGAAAATTTTCCTTCTCCATGTTACATACTTTTGCTGTACCTTTGGTACAGAATATAAAAAGGGAGAACGACAAAGCTCAGTAATTGTCAACTCTTTGGAAAAAAGAGCCCCGCCTATTTGTACCCTGTACCTATTAAAAATAAGTAAAAGGGGATCATGAAGTTGTGCAAATGTATGTAACAGGGAGAAGAAAACATTTCCGACCCTATGAAGTATATATATTCTGGATCAGCAACAACAGCCGAGTCGATTTAGCCATGTCCGTCTGTCCGTCCGTCCGTCCGTCCCTCTGTCTGTATGAACGCGTCGATCTCAGAGACTATAAGAGATAGAGACCCAAATGTTTGCATGAACATAGGTGTATATCGTACCAAAATATACCAAATCTCTCTCCCCCCCCTCCCCCCTTAAACCGCAAAAAACTGTCAGAGCCACAATTTTATAGTTACAACATCGTGGCTTAGCATATTTATTTTTGGCCGTATATCTAAATATTCTGAAAAGCGCAACATGATCCGATCAAAAACACCAAAGTTATTCACTAAACAATTTTTTTGTTTTGAATTCGATTTATTAGATTCCGGAAATCAAACTTGCTATCAGAAGAAGGAAAAAAGGTAGCTAAATCTCATTTAATGTTGATATACAACAAAATTCAAAAGTTTATGAAAACATAACGGATTTTCATTCAATTCTATAAAAAGGAAAATATGGATTGTTAGCGTTTACCTAAAGATTACACAGTGCAGCAGTCAAAACGAGAGCGTAAGTTAAAGTCGGCTCTAACCGACTTCAATATACCCGTCACTCATGAGAAGAAATGTTTTATAGCATTCCTGTGTTCATGAGTATGCAACATTTTTTGACTCGGTTATTTTTTATCCGATCTTGATGAAAATTTCAGGGCTTATAGTTATTGTAAATACAAAATTAAGTTTTAAATTTAAACTTGATATCTTAAAAATTGTGGGAGTTATTCAACAATTTTATATTGTGGAGGCGGGGGTGGGCGTGGCAAAAATTTAAAACAAACTCAAAGGGCATAGCAGAATAAGCATACAAAAACTGCCCCCACTCCGATCAGCACCAAAATTTAATATGTTGTTGCTATCAATGAGAAACTCACTCTCCTAAATTATAAGTCTTCTAATCGCTATTGGAGTAGAGTTATGAGGGCGGAAAGATAAATCAAAAAACCCGTTTATCTTAAGAACCGCTTACCCGATTTGGATGGGTTTAATATATGTTGTAAGTGTCCACAGCACAATTCAAAAAATAGTTTTTCCACATTTTTATTGCCAATTCTTTGGCCCAAAAAACATTATTGAAATTTTCAAATTTAGATACACTACTTTATCGAACCTCATAATTCTGAATGACGGAACACCCACCCACTTCTCAACACATAACGCACTGACTCACGTCGACTTAAGCATCAGTACACCCATCCTTGCGACCCAAACAAAGTGGAACACCAATGAAGATCTGTTTGGAAGTGATCACTTCCCTATACACATCTCGCTGTTCGACGACGACCAAGCTCTCAATAACCCTAGACGACCAAAATTCAAATTAGACTCAGCCGAATGGCCATTATTCAGTAATCTTACACAAAAATACCATAACGAAAGGCCAACCAGTAGCAACATTAATAAGGAAACTGCAAACATTATTAAAATTATTAGACAAAGCGCAAACATAGCCATACCCCAGACAAACCCAAACGGCACAACCAAACATACAGTCCCTTGGTGGAACAAAACCCTCGAACAAATAAAAAAGAATAAAAACAAAGCATGGTACCAACTGAAGAGACATATCAACACTGAAAATATCATTAACTTCAAAAAAGCCAAGGCCCTACTAAGACGGGAACTGAAGCAAGCCAAACGTACGTCACTGTATAACTTAACCTCAGAAATAAATTGTAAATCATCCCCCGCAAGAATCTGGTCAAACATTAACACCTTTTGTGGACGAAAACTTCGTCATGAAATCCATTGCATTACATCACCCTCAGATCCTAACCAAAATATCACAAAAAAATTAGACATAGCAGAAATATTTTGCAAACACTGGTCAGAAGCGTCTTCGGACCAAAATTTTAGCTCATCATTCCAACATCATAAGCTCAGAGCAACAACAACAGTACCCTCCTTTCAACCTTCCAATAACGCCCTCCTACTAGAAAATGATATAACAACAATCGAACTAAAAGCTGCCTTAAAAAGCCTAAAGGGGAAGACACCAGGCTTAGACCGAATCTCTTACCCCATGCTGAACCATCTAGCCCCACCTGTAACTAAACGACTCTTGGACTTGTTTAACAACATCTTTAAAAGCCACATCCCCCAACAATTCAAAAGAGGTAATATTATACCCATCCTCAAACCCAAAAGTACAAAAACGGCCCTAAACTCATATCGCCCCATATCACTGAACGCATGTATATCTAAGGTCCTTGATAAAATCATTGCAAACCGACTATGGTGGCTTGCTAATAATAGCAAGCTCATTGATAGTCGACAACTAGGATTCCGAAAAGGCAAATCGGTAGCTGATTGTCTAACATTATTAGACTACCAGACTACCTCAGCCTTATCAACTAGGAACCACTTATCAGTCATAAGTCTCGACTTTGAAAAAGCATATGACAAAATAGGAGCACACACTATTATAGATGAATTATCCAATTGGAAAGTTGGACCTAATATGATAAACTATATTAAAAACTTTCTGTCAAACAGAAAACTAAAGGTTCAAGTAAACAACTACCTTTCTGAAACCAAACCCCTGCACAACGGAATCCCTCAATCCCTATCTCAGTATCCTCTTCCTCATAGCTTACAACAAACTGTGTCAGACCCTCGCAATATATAGAAATTACAGTTTTTTCGCATACGCAGATGACTTCACAATCGTCAAAAAAATTAACAAAAAATCCTACACCTTAAATATTAACGCGATATTTAATGATATTCTCAATTGGTGCGAATATTCAGGAGCTAAACTTTCGATCTCGAAGTGTAACCACCTACACATTTGCCGAAAATTGAAATGTAACTTCCACATGCCGAAAATTGAAATGTAACTTCCACATCAGTTCACACAACTTCATACTGAACCAGACCAATGCTTTGAAAATACTAGGCATAACAATCACAAAAAATTACAGATGGAAAAAACACATAGAGAATTTGACAACGCAACTAAACAGCAGAATCAACATACTTAAATGGCTTTCTAATCATAGATACAATTGCGACACTAAAACCCTAATACATACTATAAAATCGCTGATAATGTCAAAAATAGACTACTGTTTGCCTTTCTACGGAAACTGTCCAAAATCTTATATATCAAAACTCAAAACATCGTACCACACAGCTTTAAGACTTGCTTTTGGAGCTGTTCGCACCACTCCCATTAACAACCTTCTATTTGAAGCCGACCTAATGCCAATAGAAACCAGAATCCAACTTACCTCCGCTAAACTCTGCAAGTCAGTAATGCTGGCATCAAACACCCCCATGTGCAATCTACTAAAAAAAAATTAAAAAAGCTAAGCGCAAAACTAAAATACCTTCAATCTTACACAACATCCTAAAATTCTGCAACGATAACGGTACATACACCCCTCCCATTCCTTCAAAAAAATTAAAATCACCCCCATGGGCCTTTAACAAGAACTCAATAAACCTCACCCTACATACAACAACCAAAACACACACCCCTGCAATAGTCTATCAGCAAAAATTTCTGAACCTTCAACACGACCTTAGCTCTTACACATTCATTTACACTGATGGATCAAAATCGGATTCAGGTGTATCATACAGCATCACAACAAAATCAAACACGATAAGATCGGCACTAATGCCTGGCTACAGCTCGATTTATACAGCAGAAATAGCAGCTATCCTAGCTGCATGCATTGTTGCAAAACAATCAAACCAACACTACGCCATTTGCTCCGACTCTCTCTCTGCCCTCCAATCAATAATAAACATATACAACCAAAACCATTATACCACCGCGATCAGAGACATTCTTAAGCGTAGTATACACTTCCACCAAAGACTTGCCAAAACAAAAATACCAAAAGTGACAATTCTTTTGTTGTGGGACAGTGTGACCAGATTGTCAGATGTATGCATGTAATATGGCCACATTGTCTAGAGCGTTGTTTTTGGTTTGATTTTAAATTATAAGTATCACAATCAATAAATACAAATGATTAACATGCGTTCTTCATGGCCCACCCCTGGCTACGGGGCCTGATGAGCAGGTATGATACTTTAGTAATGATTAAATTCATAATTATTACCCAGTTTACATTTGGTTCAAGTCTCACTTTGTTTTGTAGCTTGCTTTAAAAACTGCGCTCAATCATTGATGGGAAAATTATTCAAATTTCATACGATTACGCATATTTGTGAATCGACAATATGCGATACCTCTTGAAATAATTAAAATTAATTATTCAGGGAGCTATCGATAACGATACAGAAAATACGGATCTAGTATTTTATCGGTATTTAATTGAGGCCTTTTTGTTGGAAGTGTGGACTACCACCAAAGAGACTGCCAAAGGGCTTTGGCACAAAAATTTTTGTGAGTTTTTTTTATATGGAGTTTTTTGTTTTGGCAAGTCTTTGGTGGAAGTGTATACTACGCTTTAGCCAAAAATTCCCAAAAATTATATTAGTATGGATACCAGGTCACACCAATATTATGGGCAACGAAACAGCAGACACTGCTGCTAAACATGCACATAACTTCCCACTAATATACGAAAACAATTACAACATAGCAGACGTTCAAAAACATATCAACACACAGTTCAAGGAATACAAGAAATTAATATGGCAAAATACATCCCAACATTACAAGACAATCAACCCAAATAAACTCTCTATAAAAGACTTTAGCACAAGAAAACAGGACGCTGTGAACAGAAAAGAAATAACAAAATTTTTTAGACTCCGCCTTGGACACTCTAACCTCACCCACTCATTCATAATTAATCAAGAACCTCCTCCAGTTTGTAACTCTTGCAGCACTTACTTAACAATACACCACATAATTTCTGAATGCCCACTGTTCAACAACCCCAGAAAACAATACCTATCAGACTATCCAATTGAAAACCTATCCACCCTTAACAACCAATCCATTACTTCAATCATAAGGTTCCTTAAAGCCGCTAACATCTACCATTAAATTTAGATTTAATTAGATATAAGATAAATTTAACAAAAAAAAAAATATTACAAAATACTCCACACTCAAATCCATGTAAAAACCCAATGTACAGATCAGATTTTTTTTTTTTTTTTTTGAATGTTCATTTTTATTTCAATATTGCTTATATATGTACTTAATTGAACAAAGTATTAATACTAATCTTAGGCTAGTCTCCTATTGAGCTCTCTGCTTAAATTATATATGACTTAATGGTTTTCCTTTTTCAAATTCAATTACTTACATCTCTACAAAATTTAAAACTAAATAGTATACATAATTAATGGGGTTGCAGTGAAAAATGGAGAAAAAACAATGCGCCAGGGTTTATAGTTAAAATGAGGTTGTATTTTGGTGTGGGGGGAAGTGGGGGGGGGGGGTAAGATGGAATGGAGTGGTAAAATCGAAAGGGGAGGTACTTTAACTAGGATTTTTGATCCACCAGAATTTGTTTTTTATCTTATTAGAGAGGCAAATATCTTTCGTTGATAGGGACATGTCGAATCTTTGGTTTGTGTTTGTTAACAGTTTCTCGCTTATAGATTTTTTGTTTGCTCTCCTAAATATATGATATATAGTGGGTACTCCATTGTCGTTCTGAATATACCCATTTTTATCAAGGTATACAAAAATTTCAGGAGGTGTGAAACCATTCGAGATACACAATTGAAAATATGAGTCGCTCTCATAGTAATGAGCTTTTATAAGTATGTTTTCTACATTATCCAGGGATCTTAGTATGTGATTTCTAGTTAGGTTAATGATGTGGTTATCTATTCTTATAATACCAGATGCGTTATATAATCTCTTGTTGGATATCAACTTTGTGTGATTGCTGATTGGCGACCTATACATCGACGTGCATGCTCTGAGTATTTTCCTTTCGAATTTTCGAAGCCTTTCCATATATGATGGAGATATATTAAACCACACATTACAACCATACGAAAGAATTGGTCTAATAAGTGACTGATACATAATTACTTTTACTCTACTATTCACCAATCGAGAGCTGAACATTCTTTTGTAAGCAAAAAAGGCCCTTTGGGCTTTTTCTAGTTGCTTGTTGATATGATGGTCAAAGTAAAGGAATCTATCAAGATATATTCCGAGGTATTTGATTTTTCCTGAGAGAGGAATAGATCTGTTCTCTCGATTAATTATTTGAAATTGTTTCCAATTTTTTTTAATGTTGTTATTGCACTTTTTAACTGGTGGACGAAAAAGTATGCTTTCGCATTTGTTTGAATTTATTTTCAGGTGCCAGTCTTGTGCATAGTTTTCAACTATATTGAATTTCTCTTGTAGATGTCGGTTTATATTGAAAATGGAGTCGTCAGAGTGAAAAACTTTGTTTATAAGGTCATTTATAAATATGTTAAATAAAGTAGGAGCATTGACCGTGCCCTGTTGGAGACCATTTTCTACATTGAAGACTCTATCACTTGTTATATTATTAATTTTGACTTTAAATTTCCTATCAAATATCATATTATAGATTAATATAAGAAGATTTAGTGGAAACTTGTACCTAATCAGTTTAACCAGTAGTCCTTTTGTCCAGATCGTGTCAAATGCCTTTTCTAGATCTACAAAGCACGCTCCCGTCGCATTTTTTTATTCCAAGCCCAATTTATGTCAGACATTAGAAGGTTTATTGCATGGGTTGTTGAGTGCCCATGCTTAAATCCAAACTGTTTTTCGCTTTTGACGTTATTGGATTCAGCGGCTCTGCTTATATTGAAACTGATGATAATTTCATATATTTTGCTAATGTTTGGCAACATGCATATAGGACGCAAATTATTTATATTGTTTTTGTCATGGTCTTTCTTTGGAATAACAATGAGCTTTGCTGTTTTCCACTGCGGTGGGAAATATGAAGAATTGAGCATGTTGTTAAATATTGAGCAGTACTCTGAAACCATTTCTATGGGTAATGATTTAAGTACTATGTTTGGGATTTCATCGATTCCTGAAGACATATTACTTTTGAGCTTAGCTATTATATCTTGTACCTCAGATAATGTAACAAAGTAATTTTCAAGCTGGCTGTAAGTCAAATCATTGGCTAGTTTGTCATTATTAAAAATAGTTTTGGTCGTCGGCGTGCTGTCGAACCTAGTTTTTATTTCTAAAAACTGGTTGAAGCATTGCTCGACTTGACAGTGGACCATATTATTTGGGTTATTTGACTTTGCAGAGTGTACTGTTTGGAAGTGAGATCCTACTATTTCAATAATATCCTTGCTATCTCTTATTATGTAGCAGTTTGTTCTATGATTTTTCTCTAAAAGGTTAGAATCGATACCTGTTTCAGTAAATATGTTTGAGGATGTGCAAGGGATATTAATATGGCTTAAAGTGTTTCCACCCTTTTTAAGAAAGTTTCTTTTTATACTCTGTACCGAAGGTACATAGAGTATATTAAGTTTGTGCAAAAGTATGTAACAGGGAGAAGGAATCATTTCCGACCCTATAAAGTATATATATTCTTGATCAGCATCAACAGCCGAGTCGATATAGCCATGTCCGTCTGTCCGTCTGTCTGTCCGTCTGTCTGTCCGTCCGTATGAACAAACAGATCTCAGAGATGGTAAGAGATAGAGGTTTGACATGTATGGGACAAATGCTTCTTATACTTGCAGGCAGATCAAGTTTATTTTCAATTTTTGCCACGCCCCCTCCCGCCCCCACAATTGTGAAAAAACGTCATATCTCTCACAGTTTTGTAGATAGATGATTTGTACCTTCTAGAGATAGTTGGTCATTAGGAATATGTATCGATTTGCCAAAGAAATGATAAAGATCGGACGAGCGGTTCTAAAGTTATGAGCAAATAAGTGAATCTGAATCACTCCCGGCCACCCCCGCCACCCACCAACCACCCTTTCACAACCAACGCCGCACAATCTTAGAGAGAGAGAGAGAGAGAGAGAGAGAGGAGAGAGAGAGGAGAGAGGAGAGAGAGAGAGGGAGAGAAGGAGAGAGAGAGAGAGAGGGAGAGAGAGAGAGAGAGAGAGAGTACAGAGTATATTATAGTCGGGCTTGACCAACTTTCTCACTTGTTATTAAACTGAATTTTGAGGGGTTGTTGGGCTTAAGGTTGGCAAGGTTTTGTTCCAGTTGCTTATTAAAGTTTATACGGATATTTTCTTCGATTAGTTTTTTAGTCAGTTTAAGTTTGGCTTTTAGCAAGCTGACCGTGGTCAGTGGAAGCAATATTTCAAGACGATTGTGTTGTTTAATCAGAGTAAGGATTTTACATTTTTCTTTTAAAAGATTTTTAATCACAACGTCTTTGGTTAAATTTTGAATAGGGCTTTTGGTTTTAATTTTGGAACATTCTTTTCTATAGAACTAATGATTATTTTATTTAGTTTTTCTAAGTGAAAATCAATCTCAAGTTTATTTAAGTTTCTGTCGTTAGGAGTTTTTGGTTCATTTTTAAGCAGGTTTTTACAGCATTTTTGAAAATTATACCAGTTAGTTTTCTTGCAGTTAAGGATTTTTTTCTTGGTCATTTTCTAGCAGAGTAAAAATATTCGATTGGTCTCGGTTTGAAGCTATGTATAATTAGAATGGCCGAATGGTCGCTGTCATAGTTCAAGCATCTAAGGCAGTTAATAGTATCTGTTGTTTTCTTAATTTCAAGCCTGTAGTCTGCTAGACATATGTCTAGGAACGAGTTACCATTATCGTATGAGGCTGAACTGGATGCGTAAAGGCTACACCTAAATCTAAGTTCGTTTTCATTTAACCATCCTTTTAGAGCATTGCCTTTTGTGTTGTTGGTTTCGTTTCCCCATAGAGAGTGTTTGCAATTCAGATCACCCGCTAAAATGTAGAAGTTATTAAGGCTTTGGAGATTTAATTCTTCAAATATTGTGTTGAGCTCTGTTGCGAATAAGTTACTATTGTTTCCTGAGGGATAGTATGCAGCTACAATGAAGAGACTTTTATTAGCTTGCATCCGGAGTTTTATTATGCAAGCCTCCAAATGTGTAAGTGAGTCTATTTTAGGTCGAGTACAGATATTAAATTGTAAGTTATCTTTGATTAGAATCGCCACACCTCCACCTCTAATCCCAAATGTTCTGTCTTTTCTAATTAATGTATATCCAGGGAATTTTAGTGTGTGGCTAGGGTTTAATTTTGTCTCATTTAACATTAGTATATCGGGGTTGTGCTCCCTTATGAAATTTATGAGTTCTAGTCTTCTACTGATTCTAATGAGAGAATTTACATTGAGCGAGATAATGCGCAATGTGTCAAGAGGAATGTTATTTGTGTTGTGTCTCAAGTTCATTCTGAATCCATTAGGTTGCAAATAGTGTCAACTCTGGCTGTTTGTATATCGAGTTGGTCTTGAAGTAATTTTATTTGGTTACTTAGACCTAAGATTGATTTTTTTATTTCTTCTAGCAGAGAGCTTTGTTTACTTTCTGTTGGTATATTTTGAGGTTTAGGCATATTTCTCGTTGTACTAGCATAGCTTATATTAGGATTAATATATGATAATGAGAGTTTTGATTTGTCGGCTAAATTTTGTTTCTTAACTCTAATTCTATTTTGAAGATCTCTGTATCGCTCGCAGCCTCTATAGGATGCCGGATGGCCAGGTTTCTTGCAGAGGATGCAGAACAATTCTTTTTTTTCGATGACTTCCTTGTCTAGTAGCGGACAGTTTTCGCTTCTGTGAGGATTGCTGCATTTAACACATCTTGGGGTTAGGTTGCAGTTGGCTGCGCTATGGAAAAAGCTTTGACAGTTTCTGCACTGTGGAATATCTGGTCTTCGTAAGGGTTCCCACTTTATGCAGTGGTACTGGACTGTTCTGATAGCTTTCAGTTCAGTTGCATTGCTGTCAGCACTTATTTGTACCATAAAGAATGGTAGATCGATGTTGCGTTCCTTGGAGTTTTTCGTAGAGAATTTACTGACTTTTAGAATTTCCAAGTTCTCTTTTTGGTGTGATTTTAATTCATTTAGAATTTCGGACGGGTCAATGTTGGCGCTTAACCCTTTCATTAAATAAGTTTTTGTTTTTAAGCTCTTAGGTGTATAAGAGAAAAATTTTGCGTTCGCTTTTTCTAGGTGACCGCGCACTCTCTTATAGTCATCTAGATTTGTTAGAAAGATGGCAATTTTATGTTGATTATAACTTTTTATATTAAACATTTTTATTTTGAGTCCATTTTTTAGAAGATTGATGATTTCTTTTGCTTCAATGTTAAAGACGTTTATTGGTGGGATGTTTTTGTTATTATTATTGTTTTTCCTTTTGATTTCTTTTTTGTTCTTAGTTGCTGTGTCTTCGTCTTCGTCACTAGATGAGGTTGTTGTGGCTGCGACAGCGGCTGCACTTGTTGATGTTTGGTTGGTGGTAGCGGGGGTGAAGCTTGCATTTTGCTCTTGATCGCGTCTTGAGCTTTCGTTGTTTTTGTTAAGCACATGTTGTGTAAAGTTTTGTAGTATTTCACTATCACACTGAAGTTCTTCCAACTCTTCGTCAAGAGAGGAGTAGTAATTGTTTCTGAGCGCTTTGCTCATTGGAGAGCCGGTACCGTTCATATTTTTTCTCTTTCTTATTACTGCATTGGCACATGCAGTTTTTTGATTTACTAATGTTTTTGTTGAATTATTTTGAGCATTATGCTCATTGGGTGGGGCTTCTTGGCCCGCAATGATGTTTTGTGGTTTTAAACTTTTATTAGAAGAAAACGTAATTTTGGTATTTGTTTACAAAAGACAAAAAGGCGCAGTTAGAAACTTTATCGCTGAAACACGTCTTGCTCGCGTCACAGCTAAGATCAAACTCCTACAGATCAGATTTACACACATAAGTAGCTTAAGGCCAAGTAGCTATAGCTATCATAGTGGTTAGTTGTAATTTGTAATTGCTCCGAAACCAGAAAATAATAATAATAATAATAATAAAAGATTGCTTCGACATCCATGTCATCTTCATCCTTTGCAGGACCACGGCATCACAAATAAGCTGATTGTATTTACTTTTACATTGATTTTATTAAATTTCTTGCCATCCGCACAACCAATTCGTTCTCGTCCCGCCACGATCCCGACCACGGCTGTCCCGTCCCGATCCCGACGACGGCTGTCCCGTCCCGATCCCGACCACCAAATTTTAATTCAATATCGTCGCCCCTAATCCCCTACTTCTCTCGGGTACCGCTGGAATCCCGTCGCGAGCCCATCTCTAGCTATGAGTCCTTAACGATGCACGGGACATCATGAAATAATTCTTAAATTTGTTCATTCTATATTTTTGTACTGTCCAACTAGAAGTGTGGCCCAAAGTTTTGAGTTTCCTTCTACTTAGAGCTGGGCAATGGCAAAAAAGATGAAGTAATGTCTCCTCCGACGCCTAAGCGTGCTGCATGCCTGCCAATAAGGCAGTGACCCGTTAGTGCGCAGACCAGAAGTAAGGAGTTTCCGTTTCAGGTTAAACGAGGACCACGTGACCCTAGCTACAGCGCATGCTGGAAGATTATTCCATCGTTCCGTAACCAGGCGCCGGGTTTTATTCCTTGTGATTATCTTGTATCTTAATATATACTGCGCCGGTGCCCACATGACAACAGAACGGGCGCCTTTATTTATAAAGATCTAATGCTACTCGCATATACCGATGATATCGACATCATCGGCAAAAACGAACGGGCGGTAAGCAGGGCGTTTTCAGAGATTGAGAGGCAGTCAGAACTGATGGGTCTAGCGGTGAATGAGGACAAGACGAAATACCTTGTATCCGCGGACAAAAAGTCCTTGCGTCTTGGACAATTTGTTACAATGGGAGAATACAACTTTAAAGTCGTTGAGGATTTTGTTTACCTCGGAACGACGATAACCAGCGACAACAACATCAGTCTGGAAATCCGACGAAGGATCACTCTTGCAAACCGATGCTTCTACGGGCTAAGTAAAGAGCTCAAGAGCAGAGACCTCAAGCGAAGAACAAAATTAGCCCTATACAAGTCGCTAATCATCCCAGTCCTGCAATACGGCGCAGAAGCATGGACAATGACAGCAGCGGATGAAGCGGCGATTGGCGTGTTTGAACGAAAGATTCTTCGGAGGATTTATGGACCTTTAAAAGTTGGCGATGTTTTCCGCATTCGAAATAATGACGAACTGTATGAGCTCTATGGGGACACCTGTCTGGTCAAGCGCATAAAGCAACAGCGGCTGCGCTGGTTAGGACATGTCACCAGGATGGACGAAGAAGCTCCAGTAAGGAAAGCTTATTATTCGAAGGCGGCTGACTACGGAGGAAGAGGCAGGCGGGGGAGACCTCGACTAAGATGGGATGACCAGGTTCGGGCAGACCTTGCCAAGCTTGGTTTGACCAATTGGTCCCAGCTCGCACGGAGCAGAAGCGACTGGCGGACATTGTTGGCAGCGGCCGAGACCGTCGAACGGTTGTGATGCATGCATCGGGCCAATCAAGAAGAAGAAGAAGGATTATCTTGTATGAGGATATGGGCATCCCTATCAAGCTCTTCTCTGGGAAAAGCTGAATGGTAGTGCCTTGACAAACTGTGTTGAGGTGTCCATGTACCCAGATGAGGTGGTTACTACTCGTACGCAGGCCTTCGTCTTTTTTGAGTGGCGGCTTTTCAAGCTTCCCTGCTCCTCCGCAACAACCAGTAGTGCCATCACAGCCTTGCACGATTTTCCTTAAGCTACTTGCGAAACCACGTCCTCTGCCAATTCATTTATTAAAAACAAAGAGGTTTCCACATTCATTTTGCATTTGCCTTCTCTAAATTGCTTGTTCGTTTACTTCAGACAGCTGTGTGCTATCGATAACAAATCATAAACAAACAATTCTAACAAACTATTTCTTTGTTAGATTCACATTTAACACAATCACGAAAAATAGCAAACATGATTGCGCATCATGCCCGTTCACCAGCACAATCTAACTAAAATAGTCGATTTTTTGTCATCGATTTATGCTGCTGAACACGCTCATTGATTTGATCAATTTATCAAAAATTACAGCAAGTGCTCAGAATTGTCAGGAAAGCGGTTGGCAGCGTCTGGTAGAACATATGATGTGTTTGAAGCATCACAGCTGTGCGTATATAGAAAACTATATTTTATAGAAAATATATAAAAAAAAAAGAGGCCGGATCTGCAAAGAAGAAATCTGGTACCTGAACACATGTGAAATCGAACGAGTCAAAGAGTTTACGTACTTAGGAGTTACCGTCACGTCCAACATGTCCTTTAAAACTCATCTTCAGCTGAAACTTCGAGATGCTATCAAGGCCCTCAACTGGAAGACGCTGCTGGGAAAACCAAACGTACTACCAAGTGTGAAATATAGGATGTTTGAAGCCACCGTTCGGTCAATCATGCTATATGCTGCACAGGTTTGGGGCTTTCTGGAATATGACGAAGTGGAGAAGCTTCTTCGATTTTTCATACAGAAAATATTTAGGTTACCACGCAATACTCCGAACTATGCCCTATTTGTGGAAACTGGACTTTCGAACCTCTATACCCAAACTCTAGGATTACATTTTTCTTATATAAGGAAAATTTTCCAAATGCCTGAAACCCGCTTAGCTTCCGTTGTTGCCAAATCCCTGCTGTTGAGTCAAAGTCAGTGCTTCGAAACATGGAGAACACTTGCAGAAGAATTCAATGCTAATTTGGAGTTGACTAATCCAAATACGTGGAAGAGGTCTCATCGAATAATATTGCAAGGAACCGTTCAAAAATCTCACTCTGATTTTATGCAGCAAGCTAGGAGCAGCTCTACGAGGATACTTTACAGACAACTAAGCTACTCACTATTTTCATGACAACAACAGCCTTAAGGCCTTTACTCAAATAAGATAAATTTTTAGTTTGGTACGATATTTCACATAAATAGAAACAATTTTGTACAGCTTTGAAATCTGAATACGTTTGAAAAGGCATCTTAATTGTATGAAATCGTTTCTATTCATGTAAAATATCGTACCAAACTAAAAATTTATCTCATCTGAGTATACCCTTTTAGCCTAATATCTTTTGTATTCAGAGCTAGATGTGAAATGCTGAACCTACGCTGCCGCCCATATGTCAACGACACGGAAGCCATCTGCACCCTCTGCAATTTAAACGCTAAAGAAGACACGTTTCACTTCATGGCAGTTTGCCCAATTTTACAGGAAATTAGAAAGGTGTATTGGAAGCAAGGAGAATTTAGTCAACAACGAGCCATTGAAATTGTAAACGGAGAAAATTGGAATATTCTTTTTAAATTTCCTGTAGAAGCATCAACATATAGAAATCGTATAATGTCTGAAGATTTTTAGTATAGTCCCAAACCGCCTAGGTAAACAAATTGTATTACACTGCTCGACAGCATTTTTCCCCAAACCTCCAAACCAACTTTTTCTAAAGTAAATTGACCCGCTGATCACGAAAATCACCATATAAAAAAATTCTATCGACGCGTTATCGAGATATTATCGATAAACGGTTTTTTCAATTTTTCCAAAAGTTGCCTCCACTTAAACTCTCATAACTTTTTTGTTTTCAATCGGTTTGAATGCTCTAAGCTAATTTTTAAAGAAAACATTTGGCCAAACAGTTTGTTCTCTGACAAAAATGAGCTGGGATCTGTGCTGTCGGAGCTATGGGCTCAAATAAAGAAAAAAAAAAATATTTAATTTTGCAAAATTTCATAATTTATCGAAATTAAAACGCTTGTAGATTCATAACTATCCAAAATTGTTATGTTTTTTTTAATTGGACAGTAAAAACTATTCAATTTACTTTAAAATAAGACCTCACATACAGAAATCGGACATGAAATGGCTTTTTATTCAAGTTTTGGTGAAAAAGGGCAGACTGACAAGTTTTCAAATTACTTCAGCATTTATAAAAACCAAGTGATTCTTACACTTAAGAGTCAGATAATTTAATTTTCTCCTGATCGTACGTTACACTGTGACGGTTTGACACTTAAGTGTGACGCTACTGGACGCAGTGTAAACCGAACCTTAGTTGCTGTTAAAAATTATTATTGGCGTGTTTACCCCTAGAAAAATTATGGTTAATCTTAATTTAATTTCTAAGAACGTTTGGTAAATTAAGTCCAGAAAAGGCCCAAATTGAAATGCAAAAAGAGCGTTAACTTATTTTGCAATGTTTACGGGTTGCATGTTAAAACTATCGAACGACATAACAAAATGGAGTCGCTTTAAATAACGTATTTAATTACTTCAAACTGTCAATAAAAAATTAAGGTGCTAATGGGGTTCCACAACTGTTATGCGTAAATTGCCGTAGAATTTCGCAAAGAAATCTTCAGAAGAAAAAAATAAGTATTTGATAGTCTAATGATTTTAAAAGAAGAGGGTACAACAAAAGAGATCCAGAGTTCGCTTGAAAAAATTGATACGAAATCTTCAGTATTTCGCAATTCGAGTACAGTTTTCAGGTAACAACGGGTCTTCATAGCCGAGCAATAATGCAAAGATCCTAGTCATTCCTACAGATTAATTCAAATTTTCATATAAAATTTTCAAATTCAAATAATTATCAACAGTTTTCACAATGTCTCTGAAATTTCACTTTCTGATCTCGAACCTTAACGCCTTTTATGAAAATTTCAGTGTCGAAAGCGATGAGAAACGAGAGAGGATTCACCAGGAAATGATGTCAATTAAGCACAGGTACCAAGGCAACAGGGGCTTTAATAATTATTGTCATGGACTCATCTGAGAGTCTCAAAGAATCGCATTCTGCTGCAAAAAGTGGTGCCCTATATTTTGAAAGTGATTAAAATGAAATTTTATTGATTTTGCAATAAATATGTTTTATTAGAATTATTCTACGCCGGAGCTCACTAAAACCACTCAAAAACAGCCCACAGCCACAGAAAAAACAGCCCCAGCGGCATCTCAAGAAAACTATAGTTTTGACCATTTCACCAAAAAAATTCATAAAAAATCCACCTTTTGTCCGATTTCTGTATGTGAGGTCTTATTTTAAAGTAAATTAAAAATTTTAAACTGTCCAATTAAAAAAACATAACAATTTTGTAAAGTTATGAATCTACAAGCGTTTCAATTTCGATAAATTTTGAAATTTAATAAAATAAAATAATTTTTTTTTCTTTATTTGAGCCCATAGCTTTAACAGCACAGATCCCAGCTCAGTTTTGTCAGAGAACAAACTGTTTGGCCAAGTATTTTCTTTTAAAATTTGTTTAGAGCGTTCAAACCGATTGAAAAACAAAAAAGTTATGAGAGTTTAAGTGGAGGCAACTTTTGGAAAAATCGAAAAAACCGTTTATCGATAATATCTCGATAACGCGTCGATAGAATTTGTTTATATGGTGATTTTCGTGATCAGCGGATCAATTTACTTTAGAAAAAGCTGGTTTGGTTCATTGGGGGAAAATCGACTCTCATTTTGTCGAGCAGTGTTATAGCATATAGTTATCGCAACAGCTGACGGCTTTGAGACAAAGCTGAGTTATGTTATTTTATTCAAATCTGTAACCCTACCTTAGTCACAACCTCAGAACGATTCTGTATCTCGCGACGAGCGGGGAATCCGAGTGTAGTACGAGTGTGTGGCTATTGGGATTGTAGGTCACCAACTATGTACACTTTGAAACCATATTTTGTGAATAAAATAAAGCACTACTACTACTACTATAAAAATAATCCAAAATCAGATATATTGAGGTTTGATGGCCTCGAAAAGGCTTTAAAAGTTAAAATTTCCCCTTAATTTATCTTTGAACTATCAATGTAGACAGAGACCTTTTACAAAGTGTCGAACAAATAAATTAAATATTTCATGTTAAATTATATGTTCACAATTGAAAAACCCGGGTTTCTGATCTCTTTGCATGTTTTTACTGCCGTCAATGCTGCAATTCGGAGTACTCAGCAGGACTCAGGCTCCAGAGCTTCAGATATAATCAGCATGAGCTCACGTCGCCAATGTGATTAAACTGTTACTTAAAAGAAGAAAAAATCATCTTTCGATGTATTTTAAGAAAAATCAAGAAAGTTGCAGACGAAATGTCACTTGAGTTGAAAAATTTCTCATTCATGTCGTCAAAAAGCGCAACAGCGCTAATGCTCCGCGGATATGACGCTTTTTAACCCCCATGTTAAATATTTATATGCAAAATACAATAAATACTAAGAATACAGCCTTGTTCTCAATTCCACTTACTTTTCAAAAGTAATTCCGCAATGATTCCGAAACGTTTTCTTTTTCGTGTTCTGAATTCCACGTGAAATTGCTGCGGAATTACTTTTGTGAACTAGTGGTTCCACGCTCGACTATCGATAAACAATTGGGGAAAAACAGCTGTTGAATATAAACAACTTCGTGTTACACGTACACATACACATTAACAGCTTCGTTTCTTTTAAATTTCTCCAGCATTGAATTTAAAAAAAACATGCCAGGATTTATGATAATTGGATGCATTCAGCGCATGAAACAGCGCAAAATTGCTGAGGCCCAAAATAATGCTCAGCTCAAAGCCAAATTTAATGTTGCCGAAAAATATGAGGCGGCGTAAGTAACACATATGTATTTATTTTGAATTCGTTTCTTAATTCTGCTAATCCCTTAATTTTAGATTTATTGAGAAATTCCGTCTGGATAAATATACATTTGAATCAATTCTAAACAAAATAGACGCGCGATTGCAGGAAAACCATCCCCATATTTCACCAGCAGTCCTGAGATTCTTGGCTACGGGATCTTTCCAGCTTTCAGTTGCAAAAGATTATGATGTATGCATGGGTCGTAGCACTTTCTCAAAGGTGTTACACGGCGTTATAGATCTGTTTGAAACAAACCTGCGTAATGAATGGGTTACACAAAACATGTCCCCACATTCTTCTTGTCAAAGTTTGGGTTTCCAGGTGTTATAGGGTGTGTAGATGGCACCCATGTTAAAATACTGAAGCCCAGAGAAGATGAAAATATTTTCTTCTGGAGCCATTTGTTATGACACCGTACAGAAATCCTGAAAATGGGTCCGTTAGGCATATTTTTAACAAACGGCATACTGCTGCACGCAATGTAGTTGAACGCACAATCGGTGTGCTCAAGAACCGTTTCCGGTGTTTGCTGGGCACCTTACACTACAATCCATTATTTGTTTGTCAGCTGATAAATGTTTGTTGTGCATTACACAACATGTGCCGCAAGCGGGCTATACCTCTGCCAGATGAGAGCAAATTGAAAGCATTTCTGAGGAGGATAATGAGCCAGAAAATCCAGGACCAGAAGAGCAAAATGGTATTCTTGCTCGTGACCAAATATGCAACAATTTAATTTAAAAATTTCAAGTTCATTGTGTATTAGTTTATTTTTAAATAAAAGTAAGGCCAACTTCAAATAAACTTATTCTAAGAACGAAATACTGTTTAGGAACTTTGGATATCAAATATACTTAACCAACAAAAACAAAAATGATGTAACTTCGGATTCCGTAGCGCATAAACAATTTATCTGTTTATAGTAATATTAAAAAATATCCTTAAGGCAGTCAGTATTTTTGTTCAGTATCTGCTGAAGGACATTCAGCTTTTGCTTTTCCACCTCCACTCTTTCTTTCTCCACCACGAGCTGCTGTTTCTTTATATTTTTTATTTCGGCAAGATGATTAGCAATTTTTACAATTTGCTTGTTTTGCTCGAACAAAACACGGAGTAATCATCCTGGGCACGTGCTCGTTTTGCCGGAGTAGGACACAGTGTTTCAAGATCTTTGACATCAATGGCCACTTCAGATCTCGCCTCAGGGGCTGGCCTGCCAAATGTCTTGGCATTTTCAATGCCGTCCACTGCTTTATATAGGCCAATCAAGGTGGCTATGTCCCGCTCTTCGGGAGTTATAATTTGTTGGGAGTAAGGTCCACCACCGGTAGCCGTGATCTCCCGCTTATTTGAAGCCAACTTCTTTTTAATGTTAGCCTTCCAATCTGCCCAAGACTGGTAGAAAAAAGATTAAAATAATGAATCGTGAACTTCAAAAGATGTATTTGGTTCCCAACCGCATTTAACTGGGAGGTCAACGAGTCCCATCTGGCTTCGGCATTGACGCGGTTTCCCTTGACAAATCCATTTTCCAGGTCTACATTCTTGGCCATAAAAGTGGCCATTATGGAATTTGTCCCGTGCTACGATGCTTTCCCTTGTATATTAGAAATGTCAATAATCATATCGAAATATCTATTAATTTAAGTTCAACTTATATTCCGCTGTTAATAAATCTGATTTTCCCCAAACAGGAGATCGTCGGCCAAATTGCATCTCCTGAGTTGCCAGCGCTCTTAAATTATTGGTCGCAGGAGAAAAATCTCAGATTTTTTACAATTTAATCATTTTTTCTGACTGTTGGCAACCCTTAAACCAACGATAGGCGACTATCGATAGCCAAAATGTTAATCGAACTAGTCAGAACTTTCGAAATGTGGAATTAAGAACACGAATTTTTCACATTTTACTTTTCGCATTTGCTAGCCTCGAAGAAATTAAAAGTGTTCGTAAAATTTATTATTTAAAAAATAAGATAAAGTCCGTCTATAATAATTTAGGATACCAAAAGATCTTAAATTGACCAAAGAATTGTGATGTATTTTCATTTTGGGTGGTGTAGCTTATATTTTTCAATGCCAAATTTGCAATTTACTTTTAATTTCACTGGCCATGAGGCAAAACGTTTGAATCCGCAAATTTCTTTCGTTTTACGTTTTCCAGAACACGAATCAATTCCACTTCCGAAAAGCTTTTGTGGAAGTAGAATTAAGAAGAAGGCTGATAATAGCCTATTTCCACTAAACAAATGAAGCTTCATTTCATGAAATGAAGAAAATGATATCATTTCTTCCATACGAATTGTCACTTCATTTTGCCTTTCATTTCTATCATTTCTCGAAAATGATGACAATTGCCCCGAAAAAGTAGGCGTAATTTTGCTTGAGGGGTATGTCTTTTTTCTTTTTGCTAAATATTGCAAAAAGTCCACGTAAGTTTGAAAGTGCCGCCTGTTATTTAAAACAAACAAAGCAGCTTTATTTTGTCAATGTGTCAAAATGATGACAATTTGTCAATGGAAACGGCTTCATTTTTAGAAATGAAAATGATAAGAAATGAAGCCAGTGGAAATAGGCTATAAGACACTCCTTTATAAAACATGGCATACTTTCGGCTGACCACTTCATATCAGAAATAGTCGGGGCTTGGATTTACAAATGTAAAATTCTCAAGTCTTTATTTGGCGTTATCGTCATTTAAATAGAAAAGAATACCATGGTTGGAGTGTGAATAAGCATAGATGTCTGCTGATGAGGATTTGGGGACAAAATTCCGAAACAGTACTGTCCAGACATACCAAATGCTATTCCGATGTAATGTTGTGAGCTATCTCTGTTGAATTGTGTTGATCGCATTAAATTGTTATCAACCATTGACCTTGAGCCAGCGCTGTAAAAAGCACAAAAACTTTGACTAAAATCAATGCAGGTCACTAAAACCCTTATATGTAAGAATAAAGCATCTAAAAAAAAATTTGTAAATATTTAGTATACGACCGTTAAAAAAAATGTCATCGATGGGCCCCGAATTATAAAGAATTACACTAGTTTACAGCCAAAAAGAACCATTTCTACTGAAATTTGTTTGGTGTAGTTTGGAATGGTGATCTCAAAAATCGATTTCAAAAATTTTTTCATGGCTCCGTTTTTGAATTATGAATTTTTTCACTTTTTCGGTAGGTGCTCTTACATTTTAAGCCATATCTGACTTCATAATTGTCAAATAGAGTCAAGCAAGATATGAATCGAAAGACAATTTTTTGTTTTTAAATCGGCTTAGTAGTTTGGATACAACAAACCAAAACATTTCAAAAAATTTAATTTTTTACTCAAAAAATGAAAAAAATTTCATTTTTAATCGCCTAGAAAAATATAAAAAAATCAAAAAAGAATTATTTTTTTTTTTTACTTAGGAATCGCACTTTTACGAAGACAATAAGGTATTGGTGAGGAAAATCGTGTAACACGTACCGTATATGGATCAAATTGAGTAGAGGAAATAACATTCAAATTTGGGTATATTGTGTGTTCACAAAAAATAAACTTGTATTTTTCTTCGTCGTTTGGTCACTTTATGAAGTTAGCGAAAAGTCAGAACAAAAATTATAATCAAGAACCGAACAAAATTCAAAACAAACGGAAATTTATTTTTAAATAATCTCGAAAATACCACATTTTTTTGCACTAAATTGCTCACAGCTCCTGCGTTTGTCCATAAATTTTGATAATCATTATCTGGTTTTCTTCGTAGGAGTGCGATTCTTTAGTAGAAAAAATAAAAAGGAAAATTTTTTGGATTTTTTTATATTTTTTATATTTTTATATATATATGATATTTAGAAAAAATAAAAGAATTTTTTTTGATTTTTTTATATTTTTTCTATGCATTTTAAAATTAAATTTCTTGCATTTTTGGTAAAAATTAAATTTTTTTAAATGTTTTGGTTTATTGTATCCAAACTACTAAGCCGATTTAAAAACAATGTTCTACGCAATTACTGGCAGTTCCATTCCACTGCCATTCGATTCATATCTTGCTTGACTCTATCTGACAATTATGAAGTCAGATATGGCTTAAAATGTAAGAGCACCTACCGAAAAGTGAAAAAAAATTTATAATTCAAAAACGGAGCCATGAAAAAATTTTTGAAATTGATTCTTGAGATCACCATTCCAAACTACACTCCAAAAATATTTCAATTGAAATGGGTCATTTATTTTTTTTATTTTTGTAAACTAGTGTTATTATACAACAAAGTCGAGGCGGTCATCCATGGGATACTTTTTAATGAAGTTTTTAAATTTGCAGGTTTTGTACTAAAAACATGTGAATTTCAATCGTACAAAAAAATAAGAAATTCACAAAATAATAAAAAAAACAAGTGAGAAAGTCGTTCAAGCCCGACTATATTTATACTCTGTACCTAGAGTAGGAGGTAATGCAGTGCTGCTGCTGGGCTCATCTCTAAGTTTCTCTCTCCCCCCTCTCTCTCTCTCTCTCTCTCTCTCTTTCTCGCTCTCTCTCTATCTCTCTTTCTCGCACTCTCTCTTTCTCTCTCTCTCTCTCTCTTCTCTCTCTCTCTCTAAGATTATGCGTTGGTTGTGAGAGGGTGCGAGGGGGTGGCGGGAGGTATTTCACTTATTTGATCATAACTTGAGAACTGCTCATCCGATCTTTATCATTTCTTCGGCAAATAAATACATATAACTAATGACTAATTATCTCACGGCACGAATCATCTATCTACAAAACTGTGGGAGATATGACGTTTTTTTCCAAATTGCGGGGGCAAGAGGGGGCGTGGCAAAAATTGAAAAAAAACGGGATCTGCCTGCAAGTATAAGAAGCATTTGTCCCATACATGTCAAACCTCTATCACTTACCATCTCTGAGATCTGTTTGTTCATACGGACGGGCAGACGGACGGACAGACGGATATGGCTATATCGACTCGGCTGTTGATGCTGATCAAGAATATATATATACTTTATAGGTTCGGAAATGATTCCTTCTCCCCTTTTGCACAAACTTAATATACTCTATGTACCTTCGGTACAGAGTATAAAAATTACAACTTAACCACAAATCTTAAATACAATAGCATTTCCAGTTTCATAAAGCTAATCAAATTGATGTACAAATATGGTCTAAGTGACGTGTACGACGTTTTTATACTCTGTGCCGAAGGTACTCCTCCAGCTGCCTGTAAGAAGCACAGTGTTGGGAGGGGGAGGGTGCGCGAAATTTTGGTGTTTTTGCTCCGATCTCATTGTGCTTTTCAGAATAGATAGACTTAAGGCCTAAGATAATGTACATTAAGCGACGATGTTGTAACTTTAAAATTGTGGCTCCGACAGGTTTATGGGGGGAGGGGGAAAATTTTGCAAATCTGAATCAAACTTAATCTGCATACGGTATACACCTATGTACAATGTACATTGTACATACATGCAAAAATTTGTATCTCTATCTTTTATAGTCTCTGAGATCGACGCGTTTCCACAGACAGACGTACGGACGGACAGACGGAGAAGGTTAAAAACAATTTTTTTACGATATCTTAAGGACATGGCATAAAAATAATCCAACATTGGGCCAGATCAGATTGCTTTTAAAGTAATCTATCCAATTATAAATTTTTTAAGTCCCAGACTACGCCCTTTAAACTAATTAACATCATTAAAGCACTGTGGGCCAGAAACTCTGGCATTTCTACACCAGCCTAGGAAAATTTTATTTACAAATGTTCATAAAATATTAAACTTAACATACATATTTTAAAAAAAAAAAAAAAAAAATAGAGGAAAGCTAACTTCGGCTCGACCGAAGTTTATATACCCTTGGAGCATGATATCTTCCTGCCAGTTTTTTATATGGCAGCTATACGATATATTCATCCGATTTTGATCAAATTCTCTAAAATTGTGTTGAGACCGATAATGTTTATAATTGGAACGTAAAAATACGCTACCATTGAAAACAAAAAAAAAACTATTTTTTCGACCGATCATTCCTATGGCAGCTATATGCTATAGTCATCCGATTTGGATCAGACTTGACAGAATTATGTGTTAGCATATCATATTGATCCGTAACGAGTTTGGGAGCGATAGCATTGAAAACAAAAAAGTTTTTCATACTAAAACTTTTTTCAGATCTATCTTTTGTATGGCAGCTATACTATATAGTTGCCCGATTTGAATAAAACTTGCTGAAATTATGTGAAAGCATAAAGAACTCATAAATACGAGGGTTGGGAGCGATAGCATTGAAAACAAAAAAGTTTTTCTCACTAAAACTACTTTTTCAACCGATCGTTCCTATGGCAGCTATATGCTATAGTCATCCGATCCGGCCGGTGACTGACTTTGTGCAAAGTTTGGTTACGATAGCTTTAAAACTGACGGAGGAGATAGCATAGAAACAGACGGACAGACGGACGGACGGACAGACGGACGGACAGACGGACATGGCTATATCAACTCAGCTCGTCACGCTGATCAAGAATATATATACTTTATGTGGTCGGAGATGCTTCCTTCTGTGCGTTACAAACATCCGGACAATTTTAATATACCCTCTCCAAGGGTATAAAAAATGATCCGATACTAAAGATATACACATTTTTCTAAAGGTACACTCAGAAAAAATGTCGTTCTTAATCTACCAAAATCAAGCCCATTCGTTGACAAAAGTAGAGTACCCGCTTTTTCTTGAACCGTGAACAGCGGGTGTCATATATTGGGCTTACTGAAAAAAAAATGTTTTTTAATTTTTTTTTTTGTTTAATTAATTTACATTTTATATTAAAGTTAGTTTTCTTTCTGATTTTTTCTTTTTTTTATTTTCTTGAATTTGTCTTCTTTCTCTAGGGATCGAACTCATAACCTCGCTGCTACTTAACACTCAAGAGTCGGCATCGCTACCATCAAGGCTACCGACTACCCTCGAGACATTGCGGCGAATTGCATTATTAAGGCAAAGCCAAAGCTCACCAAAGTGAATGAGAGCTTTTTGCTAAAGGCTTTGCCTCCGATGTTTTACTTGAGTGGATAAATCAAGAGCTCGAGTCAGCGTGTACCCAAAGATTTAATTTGTTGTTTTTGCTTATTTTGTTATTATTTTTTTGTTTTTAAATATTAATAATTATTCTAGAATGTAAAACATTCCTCAATGCGCGATATTCGCACTTCTGTGCCAGTTTAGTAAGAAAGCTTTTTAGTGGTGCTTTTTCGTAACCGTCAGGTTTGTCTTGGCAACGATAATTCACAAACGAGATCGATCAAATAGGAGCCCACTTGTGCTAGGGTTTGGATGGTCGTTTTTATACTCTGTACCGAAGGTACATAGAGTATATTAAGTTTGTGCAAAAGTATGTAACAGGAAAAGGGAATCATTTCCGACCCTATAAAGTACATATATATTCTTGATCAGCATCAACAGCAGAGTCGATATAGCCATGTCCGTCTGTCCGTCCGTCCGTCCGTCCGTCCGTATGAACAAACAGATCTCAGAGATGGTAAGAGATAGAGGTTTGGCATATATGGGACAAATGCTTCTTATACTTGCAGGCAGATCAAATTTATTTTCAATTTTTGCCACGCCCCCTCTTGCCCCCGCAATTTGGAAAAAACGTCATATCTCGCACAGTTTTGTAGATAGTACCTGCCGAAGAAATTATAAAGATCGGATGAGCGGTTCTCAAGTTATAAGCAAATAAGTGAATCACCCCCGCCACCCGCCTCCAACCCATTCATAACCAACGCCGCACAATGTTAAAGAAAGAGAGAGAGAGAGAGGGATAAAGAAAATGATAAACTTAGAGATGAGCGCAACAGCAGCACTGCATTCAGCTCCTACTCTAGGTAAAGAGTATATTACAGTCGGGCTTGACCGACTTTCTCACTTGATTTCTTAGTGCACTATTTATACCCAATCAATGAACTAGCTTTTCTGCAATATGTCGAAAACGGCCCGACTAAAATAATTATGGAATAGATTTTTGGACTCAGGGGAGGTATTTACATAAGGAATTGCTACCAAATGTTCGGGATTGCAAAATTTGTATTATTTTTTGTTGTGGCCGGGAGTTACGCAGCGGTTAGTGTGTCGGCCGGCTGTGCGGGAGGCGTGGGTTCAATCCCGTCTCGGACCATCTACTAAAAAGTTTTTTCTTTCACAAAGTGATTGTTTTAGTGACCTTTTGATTATAAATCGTAGAACTTTTTAGCGGGCCCTAGGTCATTAAGTTATGATTTTGTCCATAAATTTTCTAAAACAAGAAACGTACAACACTACAAAGGATTGATTTGGGCAATTCAAACAATTGGGGCCTGGGTTAGTTAAATGCGGCGAAAGAATTTCCCCCACTAACATCAGAAGGGCCGATTCGGGATGCACACACACTCAAAGCCTCAGTGTTTTTGGCATATTCGGCTGACGTCGGGATTCCAAAGCGTTCATAGCAATTCTGTCATGAGGTAACTTATGCCAACACACTAAGGACAGGCGCAGACAGCTGAAGATTGAATTGGTATTCATGAAATAGCGCTATACTGTCAACCAGCCTCCTTTGTAGTGTTGTGCGTGTCTTGTTTTGGAAAAGTTATGGACAAAATCATAACTTAATGACCTAGAGCCCGCTAAAAAGTTTCTTCTTTCTTTAGAAAATAGCTCTTACACATCCGGTCACCTTCACCAGCAATAACTAGCCATGAAAAAGCTTGGGAAGCTCAAACTCTGCCGCTCGGACTCAGCGCTAAACTGTAGGTCCCTTTCTCTTGTGCGAAAAATTATAAGCTCACACGCCAAGAGATTGCGAGCAGCTTGGCTTGGCCTTTAGTGTTCAGTGTTTATTGGCGCCAAAATGATGTCTCTATCGATAACTAATATTGCACTGAGCTTATCGATAGTTTCTTCTTTGTTTGGCATGCCCTAGTTAATCAGCTGTGAGCTGTCACACAACATACATATGCTTCAGCAGGTGCAAGACTGAGCTTTCCCGGGCTTTTTATGTGGGGATTTGCGCAAAAATGTTTTTTTAAATACTAGATTGTCTTGTGTTTGTGAAATGTCCAGTATAAATCAAGGCCACCACCAAATTTACATGATATTAAATTTTTTAGACGCGATGTCAGCATCAAAACAAACTCAACGAAGATATCCCAACAAAGAAGTTTTTGGCTTTTGAAAACTATATTTTAAATAAAAACGAGAATGCCAAGCTAACTTCGTCTTTGCCGACGTTTTTACACCCTTGCAAATGTTTTAATATATCAGAGTTTAAGAACGCCAGCATTAAAACAAACAATTTGTCTAAATAAAACCCATTTTCCGACCGATAGTTCCAATGGAAGCTATAAGATTAGTCATCAAGAACCTATAATTTAATAACGCGAGCGGGAGACGTTAACATTAAAAACAAAAGTTTTTCTCACTAAAACCCCCTGTTCGACCTATAGTTCCTATGGCAGCTATAAGATATAGTCATCCGACTTTGACAAAACTTTCCAAATCAGTGTGAAAGCATATAATATTAATAATCGCTGAGTTGGGAGACGTTAACATTAAAACCAAAAAAGTTTTTCTCATTAAAACCCACTTTGCGACCGATAGTTTCTATTGCAGCTTTAAGATATAGTCATCCGACTTTGACCAAAACTTTCAAATCTGTGTAAAAGCGTATAATATTAATAATCGTTGAAGTGAGTCACGTTAACATAAAAAACAAAAAAGTTTTTCTTATTAAAACCCACTTTTCGACCGATAGTTCCTATGGCAGCTATAAGATATAGTCATCCGATCCGGTCGGTTCCGACATATTAGCAGTGTGCAGTAAAAAGAAGACTCTGTGCAAAGTTTCAGCTCGATAGCTTTAAAACTGAGAGACTAGTTTGCATAGAAACAGACAGACGGACAGACAGACGGACGGACAAAGCTCAATCGACTCAGCTCGTCACCCTGATCAAGAATATATATAGTTTATAGGGTCGGATGTGAATATATCTATGCGTTGCAAACTTCTGGGCAAAATTATAACACCCTTTGCAAGGGTATACAAAAAAAATAATATTATGCTCGAAAGCGATAGAAATTTTTTTTTAAACATCTAGAAAAATATGAAAAATATCTATAATAATTATTTATAAAAATTTTTTTATTTCTGCTTCTTAAAAATCACATTTTTCGAAAAAGAAATTAGGTATTGTTAAAGTCTTTTGGTACAAATACGCTGCACATTTGTCGAAACCGGCCGGATCGGATGACTATATCTTATAGCTGCCATAGGAACGATCGGTTGAAATAACAGTTTTAGTGAGAAAAACTTTTTTGTTTTGAATGCTATCGCTCCCAACACTCGTATTTATAAGTTTTTTATAATTTCACATAATTTCACCGAGACTTATCAATTTCGGAAAACTACAATATATAGTATAGCTGCCATACAAAAGATAGGTATGAAAAAAAGTCTTAGAAAAAAAACTTTTTTATTTTCAATGCTATCGCTCTCAAACTTTGTTCAGATCAATATTATACACTACCACACAATTCTGTCAAGTTTGATTCAAATCGGATGACTATAACATATAGCTGCCATAGGAACGTTCAGTCCAAAGAGTAGTTCTAATGAGAAAAACTTTTTTTGTTTCAATGGTAGCGTCTTTATACTTTTCAGATAAGAATGTTGTCTGTTTCAACACAATTTTGGAGAATTTGATCCAAATCGGATGAATATATCGTATAGCCATATAACAAACTGGCAGCATATACATATCATGCTCCATGGGTATATAAACTTCGGCATAGCCGAAGTTAGCTTCCCTCTATTTTTATACCCTTGCAAAAGGTATTTTAATTTTGCCCACAAGTTTGCAACGCATAGAAATATTCATTTCCGACTCTATAAACTATATATATTCTTGATCAGGGCGACGAGCTGAATCGATTGAGCTTTGTCTGTCCGTCTGTCTGTCTGTTTCTACGCAAACTAGTCTCTCAGTTTTAAAGCTATCGAGCTAAAACTTTGCACAGAGTCTTCTTTTTACTGCACACTGCTAATATGTCGGAACCGAGCGGATCGGATGACTATATCTTATAGCTGCCATAGAAACTATCGGTCGCAAAGTGGGTTTTAATGAGAAAAACTTTTTTGTCTTTAATGTTAACGTGACTCACTTCAGCGATTATTAATATTATACGCATTTACACAGATTTGGAAGTTTTGGTTAAAATCGGATGACTATCAGGCATGTTCTCGATTCCACTTCCACTACAACTTTTCGAAAGTGGAATTGATTCATGTTCTCGCAACACCAAAACGAAAAAGATTTTCGTTTTGAAAAGTAATGCTTGTTGGTCGGTGGAATGAAAAGTAATTGCCAAATTGGGCACTCTCTCAGTTGCTGGATATACATAAAATGAACCTTCCTTAATTCTTTGATCAATTTAGAATTTGTTAGGAAATTTAATTTGCATTCTAGTCTTTAATTGTTTAAAATTTCGTCACACAACAGTGCTCTTCTGACTTTCCATTTTCTCGTTTCCTGATTCTGGTTCTCCTTACAGCTGTCAGTGATTTCCAAAAGTAAAAAGAGAGCAATTTCATTCGAAATTAAGAACACAAAAACGAATCCGAAGCGAAATGGCGTTCGATTTACTTTTCAAAAAGTAGTGGAATTGAGAACATGCCTGTATATCTTATAGCTGTCATAGGAACTATCGGTCGAAAAGTGGGTTTTATTTAGAAAAATTGTTTGTTTTAATGCTGGCGTTCCTAAACTCTGATGTATTAAAACACTTGCAAGGGTATAAAAACTTCGGCAAAGACGAAGTTAGCTTGGCCTTCTCGTTTTTTGAATATTTTTCCTTTATGCATTAAAATGTTTTACGCGAATATTGGAAACTTAATAACCTTTCGATTCATACCTTGCTTGACTGTATCTAACGTTTCTGAGTCGAGGTTTGGCTTAAAATGTATGCGATACTAAGAAATTAAAAAAAAATCTTAAGCTTAATCTTATAATCTTCTAAAATCTTCTAAATCTTATCAAATAAAAATATAAAATTTTGTATTTATCTGGCGACCTTTCTAATTTGTAATTAGTGAGTATAGCTGGCTTCGGTCCGAAAAAGTTGTGTTTGTTCACAACTAAAAACAACTTATGCATTATTGTACACCAAAAATGAGCTGGTTGCCTATACGGTTCCGTCTCATCATTCTCCCGAATGAATCTTCAGTAGGCTTATCGTTGGAGAACACATCGCTTCACTTGCCCTACCATTTGAGGTTCCCAACCGATTAAAGCATTGATTGTATGGTAGGGCAAGTGATGCGATGTGTTCTCCAGCGATAAGCCTACTAAAGATTCATTCGGGAGAATGATGAAACGGTACCGTATAGGCAACCAGCTCATTTTTGGTGTACAATAATGCATAAGTTGTTTTTACTTGTGAACAAACACAACTTTTTCGGACCTAGAGCCAGCTATACTCACTAATTAAAAAAATAAAAGCTTTTCACTTATAACATTTTTATTGCTTCGATTCCCACCTATAAGAAAAAATAACAGATTGCGATTATCTAATTTACTTTGAAAGATATTAATTTAATTTCGCTAAATTGGTCATTTCGCCCACTGTGCCCCGTCAAGGATTTTCAGTCAATCTAATTGCTTTTATTGTTTTTAATCTATTTCATCTGCCCTTTAAATTCATTACTGAAAACAACAAATCAAAAATAAAAACTAAATTAATTAAAAAACAATTTGTTTTTGCATTTGGCTGGCTCAAGGTCAGTGGTGGTAAAAACCAAAAAAAACGGGTTCCCTATTCAGAACAAGCAAACCAAATACAGTGTATTTACAAAAAACTCGTGGATCAGCTTAGGAGGATCATTGGGCAGATTGCCCAGCCGGCAGCAGGCAATAAGTCCCCAATGAAATAAGTCCCAAAACGAAAAAAATTAATTTAAATTATGAAATAAGGCCCCACTGAAAGAGAAAAGGCCCCAAACTTGGAGTGTTATTTCTTATGAAATAATACCCCAATATCAAAAATTAAATAGCAATTTTTGTAAATATTTTTAAATTTGGAAAATTTTAAATTTTTGTTTTAAATTCTCGTCTGCGGCGCTAACAAAGCCCCAAAAATTAGTTTCCGGTCTTATTTCATTTCTTCTTTTGGGGACTTATTTCATTTTGAAATTTTTTTTTAGGAAAGAATGCCCCAAAAAATGAAATAACACCCCAAATTTCAGAAAAAATCATGATACAATTATAGAAGGTATGGCATTCAGCTGAAAAATGTGACCCAAGCGCGTTTGCTGAGAGTGCGAAAGAGAGGGAGGGTGAAAGCGAGAATCAACGGCGCACAGGCACGCAAATTAAATATATGTGTGCATTAAAAAATGTATGTTGTGATGATGACACAGCAATAAAAACAACAAAAGGACAAGTGCACGCAGTGCATAAGTATGTAAGGATTTTATTTTCAGGAACACAACAACATGGCACTGCACTCAAATAAAAACGAGATCAATTCACTCTATAAACCCACCCCCCAAATGTGCCTTTAAGGAACAACAAAAAGAATAAACAAGAGCAAGCAATTTATTAAATATGAATACATTTTTTTGTAAAGCATCAACAACAAAACAACTAAGAGATCGCTTTAAAAAATCCACCACCAAAATGCACAACAAAAAAATGGCAAGCGCAGGTTCAACCTTTCATGGCAAATGTCTACCGCATACTAAAATTATGTGGCCCGATCCGAGACCGCGGTCAGCGAGTGCCCCGAAAAATGCGGTTCTAATTATTTAATGTTAAAAAATATATTTAAAGAAATATTGAAGAAAAGTTCAGGCACAGCGGCCCCACCTCTCAGAAAGCTGCCTACGCCCTTGAAATGATGGCAAACTGAACCCAAACGGTAGCAGCAATGGCAGTGGATGGGCAATGCCAAGCGCGAGCCAGGTAAAGGGAGGAGCAAAGATGCGTGGCAGGATCAGCACAAGATGTGCAAAGCGACATGAGCATCAAGGACGCATAGGAATGTTACTAGAGTTCGACCCAATCTAAGAAAATATTTCATAAAAACAGTTTATCAGCAAAGTTAAACGGTTGCATGTAATTTATACGTGGAATAATGGCACCGTATTGTTCGCGGTTCAGCATAAGCTTACAGTAGGGGCAAAAGAATGGTTAGATGCCCAATCAGTGTACGAATCATGGGAGTAATTCAAGGAATCATTGCGAAAAGATTTTCCGAGTATGGTGAATACGGCAGATGTGCACCGAGAAATGATGCGCCGCAAAAGGATTTTTATTGAATTTTCAATTGTTCATAAAATTGGTTATAATAATGCGATTTAAGTCAAATATGCGCCGTTTTGTTCGATGACGAGTTCCCAACGAGATGCCAACTTTATAATGCCCCTCTTATAGAAGCTCGCTTCCCTATTGGCAAAAAACTCGGAGAGCCAATTTTCACAGGACTCTCTTGTGGCCAACTTCCGACTACCAAGCTCGTTCGCCATGGACAGAAATAGGTGGTAATCACTTGGTGCGAGATCCGGACTATACGGTGGATGCAAAAGAACCTCCCATCCGAGCTCCCGGAGCTTCTGGCGCGTCACCAAAGATGTGTGTGGCCTGGCGTTGTCCTGATGGAAGACAATTCGGCCTCTGTTGATCAAAGATGGCCTCTTCTGCATGAGTGCTGCATTCAAGCGGTCCAGTTGTTGGCAGTACAGGTCCGAATTGAGCGTTTGGCCATAGGGGAGCAGCTCATAGTGGATGATTCCCTGCCAATCCCACCAAACACACAGAAGAACCTTCCTGGCCGTCAATCCAGGCTTGGCCACCGTCTGGGCAGTTTCACCGCTTTTCGACCATTACCGTTTGCGCTTCACGTTGTCGTAAGTGACCCACTTTTCATCGCCAGTCACCATCCGCTTCTAAAACGGGTCGATTTTGCTGCGATTCAGAAGCGATTCGCATGCATCCATACGGGCAAAAATGTTTTTTTGCGTTAAGTCGTGTGGCACCCATACATCGAGCTTCTTTTTGAATCCAAGCTTCTTCAAATGGTTTATAACGGTTTGATGACTCATGCCCAGCTCTTGGCCGATGCTACGGCTGCTACTATGCCGGTCTCTTTCGATCAATTCAGCGATTTTATCGCAATTTTCGACGACAGGCCTTCCGGACCGTGGCGCATCTTCGATCACCTCTGCACCAGAACGAAAACGTTGAAACCATCGTTGTGCGGTGGAAATGGAAACTGTATCGGGTCCATAAACTGCACAAATTTTTTTGGCAGCATGAGATGCATTTTTGCCTTTATCGTAGTAGTACTGTAAAATATGTCGTATTTTCTCGTTATTTTGCTCCATGTTTGCGACGCTATAACTCACGAACGACTAAAAACAAACAACAATAAATCAAACACGTGTGAGCGCGTGAAAAGAGCTTTCCAAAAAGCTCTAGCGTGAACCGATTCGACGAATACAACTAGAACTACGCGCTTGCAAAGACAAGCTTGCGGAAATACCGAAAGACTTTTTTGACTTTTTTTGACTGAATATTTCTATACGATGATTGCCATAGGAAGACAAGCCAACATAGCCAAGAGATCAATAAATTCGAACATAATTAACGGACTAAATCAGCAGGAGTCGACGAAGGTACTGTTGGTAATGAATTATAGCACATGCTCAGAACTGCTTCGATTTAGACAAATATGAAGTCGACACAAGGATTGCAGTTTCAGTACGCAAAGTCCACTTGTTGCGGAGGATTCCGCTTGATTTTGAATTTAACGTTTAATTTGTAACTGCCGCCTCAATTGAAATTTGCAACCGCCATTATTCGAATTTAAAATCAGTATTTAACAGGCTAAGATATTGTTTCGTTTCACGTTTCTATTTCCTTGATATTTCTATTGATGTAAAGTACGGTCACATTAGTAGTAAGCTGTCGTATGTATCGATAATTGTATGAGTTAGTCTTTGAAAAGCGGCGGAGAGAAACGAAGCGTATGTATTTATTTTATTCTTAAAACATTTTGTAATTGTCATTATTTCACAAGAAAGTAAAACTCCCTCCTCACCTATTCTGCTCTTATCCCCGTTTTGGATTCAACACCACTGATACGAACAACAACGACGACAAATCAAATTGTCCCAAATGTTATAACTGCAATAAATTTGGTCATATTCGGGGGTGTCACAGAAATCTCTAGAGATTTTGACCTCGGTTAGTTGGCAAAACGCTCGAAAAATCCGTCGGTGTCTCAGAACTTCAAGAGATTTCATTTTCTTTTTTGAAAAAAAAATGCTAAAAACAGGGCTGAATCTCTCGCAAAAAAATTTCCTTAATTTTAGTTCTGTTCAACTCAAATTTTTTGATTGTGATAAATGTTTTATGATGCATTTTTAATTTATAGTTCAAATTTAATTCATATTCTTCATAAATAAAATAAAAGGGGGAATGGGGGGTTCTGAGCCGCTGAGGGTTGTGAGCCACTCGAATATTGGCCACAAAAAAAAATATATTTAAACTTTTTGTTTATGTTATGTGTTTCCCTTCTCGTTACCTAACTTTTGGCAAGCAACCTATCAGTCTACACCTTCTTTAAGTTCGCGAACCAGAACTCGACTTTTTCAAAAAAGAAAGTTTTTTTTTTCATTTTTGACTTGTGAATATTATACAAAATTTTTTTCGTAATGACAAATGTAAGTATGAGGAAAATATCTTTGGTCAATTGCCTTTCTGATAGAAATATGTTTTTTTTGGTAACAATTTCTTTTTGGTTATGTGACGTCACCAAAAAAAAAGTGAGATATGGGGGGTTGTGAGCCACTTTGAAAAAAAGTCGGTTTTGACTTTCAAAGAGAATATTGCAATGACGCGCAATAAAACAGAGGAGAACTCTCCAAAGAAGTAAACAAAACATTAAAAAAGGCAAACAAAAGAACAAGCAAAAAGTGCTCGTATATGTATAAAAGAAAACAACCCTGATGCCGTCAATCAATTTCCACTCTTCATTGATATTTCTTAATTCCGAATCAGCGGTGTTCTAGAAATCTCTAGAGATTTTCGTATAAACGATTGCACTTCGAACTAAACTGGAATTACTTTATTTGCAAAGTGCCAAGAATCAGACCGCCTACTAGATTATGCGAATGGAAAACCGTACGCATTATATCTACTTGGCTTGGAGCAGGCGGTTTCAAATCGCTCAACTTTTGTCATCTAATCTAGTAGCCGGGCATATTTAACCCACTAAACATATAAATTCAAACAGCTTTAATATGAAATACTAACGTTTATACCAAAACCTCTAGAGATTTTTGGAACACATCCGAATATGAGAAATATTGTTCATTTTTCATTTAATAAAGAATAATGGCTTAAAAACACGAATATTGAACTTTTAGATGGGTGGCTCACAACCCCCACAAATTTTCGAAATGTCAAAAAATCACTTTTTTTTCCATATGAAATAAAAAAAACCCAAAATTGTATTTTTTAAAACTAGTGATGGGGAAAGTTTTGTGCATCTTTTACCTAAAATACAAAATTTACAGAGCGAAAAAATATAGATTTTTGGCGAAGTTATGTTCGAAAAACAAAACTATGATCACAACCCCCACTCTCCCCTATAAATTTAAATATTTGTTGGCGCTAAACGTAAGGAATAACTTGCCAGCCCTTTTTATATTGTTGCCCACCAAAAGGGGGAAACAAAAAAACAAAACCGCCCCACTGGTTGGGTTGGTTTAAAATAAAATGAAATAGTTTTGTTGTTTTTACAAATAATTTTAATTTTTTTTTTTTTTCCTCTGCAAATTTTTTATGTTAAATCACGCGCTGAATCCAAATATGGAGCTTAAAAATTTCTCAGTAGAACAGATTTCGAGATAATCCCAATTTACCGCACGGGTAATCCCAATTCGCATTTTGAAAAGGGACCTCTCACTTAATTTCAATTAATATCTCAATTATGAAATAACTTATGAACAAGTTTTGTACACCAAATAAAAGCTAATACAATTATCTTTCAATCGTTCATACATCATTTCAATGTCAAATTTGTGGTGTAGCTGCTAATTACAAACATATCGAGAATTTTGTTTCATTTTTACCGAAAATTTGAAAAAACCGCAAATAACACCGTTATGTTTCCCAAGAAAAAAATTTTCAAAAATTTCTTTCTCTTTTGGTTGATGTAACCTAATGTATAACAAATTCAAAAAATACATCGAAATCATTTTGAAATTGTACAAGTTATTAGCATTTATCTGAAAAATGAGCAATTTCAGTTTTACCGTTCAAGTGGTATTAAAAATGTCTATGGTGCATTTTGCTCCCCCGTTTGTGTGCACAGTTTTTGAATTTGTTGAAAAGCTTTTTAGAGATGCGGCACAGAACACTAGTTGATCCGTTGTACAATGATTTTGGTCCGACCCCTAGGTAACTGTAAAGCATGACCCATCTGAATCAGCCGATGACTTAGAAAACTATCAAGAACACGCAAAAGAGAGAAATCCCTTCTGCCAAAGTGGACTATCGATCTAATAAGAGATCTAGATCTTTCAAAAGAAAAAATCTGAAACTTTAGCATCACGCTTGCAAGAACGGAATTTGTTAAAGGATGATGTCAAAATAACATACTATATCGGCAAAAGCGCTATGCTGAGTATTACTTGAAAATAAAATAATATTTGTTCTTGCAATGATTGTGTGGTTTATTTGAGGAGTTTAGTCAAGTGGCGTTTGCTTATCGCAAGTTTAGTCTAAAAGCGGAATTGTCGCACCAGGGAAACATCAAGCCTTCGACACCGATAGCGCATGCCGTTAATATAAAAGAATCATATGAATCAATGGCCATGTTGCTTGATTTGATTAACTACAAGGAACATAACTGGAAAATTTGCGCAGATCTCAAAGTTGTTGCAATAGTTTCAGGATTGCAACAAGGATATACCAAACACATGTTTTTATACCCGTTACTCGTAGAGTAAAAAGGGTATACTAAAGTCGTGCAAATGTATGTAACAGGCAGAAGGAATCATTTCCGACCATATAAAGTATATATATTCTTGATCAGCATCAACAGCCGAGTCGATTTAGCCTTGTCCGTCTGTCCGTCCGTCCGTCCGTCCGTCCGTCCGTCCGTCCGTCTGTATGAACACCTAGATCTCAGAGATGGTAAGAGATAGAGGTTTGACATGTATGGGACAAATGCTTCTTTTATCTGCACGCAGATCAAGTTTGTTTCAAATTTTGGCCACGCCCCCTCCCGCCCCCGCAATTTGGAAAAAGTTATATCTCCTACAGTTTTAAAGATAGAGGATTCGTACCTTCTAGAGATAGTTAGTAATTAGCAAAATGAATCGATTTGCCGAAGAAATGATAAAGATCGGATGAACGGTTCTCAAGTTATAAGCAAAAAAAGTGAACCAAGCCCCCCCCCCCCCCCGCTACCACCCTAAAAAATGTTGCATACTTTTTTGATGGTCACACTAAGGAACGCGGGAACACTGTTAAACATGTTTTTCATGAGTAACGGTATATCGAAGTCGGTTAGAGCCGACTTTAACTTACGCTCTCGTTTTGTGTGCAAATGGGACAGTCGAGAACGCCCCGAGCACTACGTTCGAATGGCCGGTCAGAACGAATTACATAGTTGGACAAGAAAATGTAAAGTTCGAGCCACTTGTCATAAAAACTGGGTTTATTTAAAAAATTTTGTGAAGGCTCTACAAAAAGACGATGATGCATTTGCATATGTGAAGAGTTTGTTCCCTTACCTATCAGAGGCAAAGATCAAAGAGGGTGTGTTTGTTGGGCCGCAAAATAAAAAAACTTTTCAAGGACTCACACTTCAATTCAACGTTTTCCAAGGATGAAGAGGACGCATGTAATTCATTCCGTTGTGTTGTCACTTCATTTCTTGAAAATTTGAAGTCCTAACTATAGAAGTCCGACTTTAATAAGAAATTAACTAAAACCCGACGCGCTTCGCGCCACTTTCAACAGTAAAACCAAACATTAAATAATAATACACCAAAATTCCCACCCTTCCCTCCCACCTCTCCCCCCACATCACTTCCCACACTTCCCCCACATCCCGCCCACATCCCTCCCACATCCCCCCACATCCCTCCCACATCCCTCCCACTTCCCCCCATCCCACCCACATCCCTCCCTCCACATCCCATCATCCCACCCACTTCCCGCCCACATCCCACCCACATCCCCCCAACCCCCACATCCCACCCACATCCTCCACTTCCCCCCCACCCATCCCACCCATCCATTCCCCAGTTCCCACCATTCCACCCACATCCCCCACCCCGCCCACTCCACTTCCCGCCCACATCCCTTCCACATCCCCCCCATCCCCCACATCCCTCCCACTTCCCGCCCACATCCCATCCACATCCCTCCCACCCACATCCCATCCCACATCCCCACTTCCCACCCACATCCCTCCCACTTCCCGCCCACATCCCGCCCACATCCCTCCCATCCTCCCACATCCCACCCACATCCCTCCCACATCCCACCCACATCCCACCCACATCCCGCCCACCCCACATCCCTCCCCCACATCCCATCCACATCCCACCCACATCCCGCCCACATCCCATCCCACATCCCACCATCCCATCCACTTCCTCCCACATCCCACCCACATCCCTCCCACATCCCACCCACATCCCTCCCACATCCCACCCACATCCCACCCACATCCCTCCCACATCCCTCCCACATCCCACCACATCCCACCCACATCCCTCCCACATCCCGCCCACATCCCACCCACATCCCTCCACATCCCACCCCCATCCCTCCCACATCCCACCCACATCCCTTCCCACATCCCACCCACATCCCTCCCACTTCCCGCCCCCATCCCATACTCTTCCCACCTACATTCCACCCATATCCTACCCACTTCCCGCCCACATCCCACCCACTTCCCGCCCACATCCCACCCACATCCCACCACATCCCTCCCACATCCCACCCACATCCCGGCGTTATTTCCAACATCGGAAAATGAAAACACTAATGAATTTTCATTTTTACCTTACAAATCGAGTTTCAAGTCAATCGGATGAAAAATAATTCTTTTGCATGTAGAATTTTCCGGGCATTTTCACGCCTGGGGGCGGATTTTCCGACATTGAAAAATCACATTTTAAATTATTTCGTATTCTGTCCTTTCAAACCGAGTTTCAAGCCAATCGGATGATAAATAGTTTTTTTCATGCAGAATTTTCCGGCAATTTTCCGACCGTCAGGTCGAATTTTCCAACTTCGGAAAATCACATTTCAAACTATTTCGTATTCTATCCTAACAAACCGAATTTCAAGCCAATCGGATGAAAAATAGTTGTTTGCATGCAGAATTTTCCAGCCATTTTCCTCGTGGGCGGATTTTCCGAAATCGGGAAAACACGTGTCGAATATTTTGCGTACTATGCTTGCGAACCAAGTTTCAAGTCAATCGGATGAAAATCAAATGTTTACCATACAAACTTTTCCGGCGCTTTTCCGACTTTTTCGGGTGGGATTTTCCGGAAAATTGGAACACACTTATTGTTGAATTTTCATATACATCTTTGAAAATGAGTTTGAATCTGATCGGATAATAAACAAAAAAGTTTCATACAACAGTTTTCCGTGAATTTTCCGACTTTGGGGATAGATTTTCCAAAATTTGAAAGTCTCTTTTTTTATGTCTTAGTATGTGTAATTTTGAAAATGAGTTTGGAGCTAATCACTGGCAATTAAAGTTTCGCCCATACAACCTTGACCACCCACTTTCCACCCAGGGGAGGTGAATTTTCCGGAAGATTGGTATGCAGTTGTTGTTGAATTTTCATATAGATCTTTGAAAATAAGTTTGAACTTGATCGGATGAAAAACAAAAATTTTAAAAAAAAATTTTTTCCGGAATTTTCCACCTTCCCCCACAGAATTTTCCAAAATCCGTTCTTAGTACTCACTTTCAGCATAAGATAAAACTACTGTGAAAATCTCATCTTTCTATCTTTTATGGTTTGGGCTGTGCGACGGTCACCAGTCAGTCAGTCAGTCAGTCAGTCAGGTTGAACTCTTTTATATATATAGACTAGCAAATAACCCGACGCGCTTCGCTGCGCCTTCAACAGTATAGAACAAAACAATATTAGATATAATAATACACCGTAGACCCCAGAAATCGAACTTTGCTGATGGGTTTTCCCTCCAACTCCCAACCCCATCCCACCCACCCTACACCCAATTCCCACTTAAATCCCACCCAAATCCCACCCACATCCCGCCCATTTCCCGCCCACATCCCACCCACATCACTTCCACCTCCCGCCCACTTCCCGCCCACATCCCATCCACTTCCCACCTACATCACACCCACATCCTACACACTTCCCGCCCACATCCCACCCACTATCCACTTCTTACACAGCTTCCACCCACTTCCCACCTACTTTCCAGCCACATCCCACCCACTTATCACCCACATTCCTCCCACTTCCCACCCACTTCACACCCACTTAATACCCACTTCTCACCCACATCCCTTCCCATTCCCACCCACTTCGTGCACACTTCCCACTCACATCCCACCCACATCCCAACCACTTCTCACCAACATCCCTCCCACATCCCACACACTTCCCTTCCGATTCCCACGCACTTCACACCCACTTCTCACCCACATCCCTCCCCACTCCCGCCCACTTATCACCCACATCCCTCCCACTAACCACCCACTCCCAACCACTATTCTCCCACTTCCCCGCGGTATTTCCAACATCGGAAAATGCAATCACAAATTATTTCGTATTCTATCCCTTCAAACCGAGTTTCAAGTCAATCTGGTGAAAAATAGTTTTTTGCATGCAGAGTTTTCCAGGAATTTCCCGACCGTTGGGTCAAATGTTCCAGCATCGGAAAATCACATCTCATTTTATTTCACTTACTATACTCACAAACCGAGTTTGAAGTCAATCGGATGAAAAATAGTTTTTTGCATGCTGAATTTTCCGGCCATTTTCCTCGTTGGCGGGTTTTCCAATATCGCGAACATATGTGTCGAATTATAGTTCGTACTATTCTTACAAACCAAGTTTCAAGTCAATCGGATGAAAAAATTGTTTACCATACAAACTTTTCCGACCCTTTTCCGACTTTTCCAGGTCGGATTTTCCTGAAAATTAGTACACAGTTATTGTTGAATTTTCATATAGATCTTTGAAAATGAGTTTGAATCTGATCGGATAATAAACAAAAAAGTTTCATACAACAGTTTTCCGTGAATTTTCCGACTTCATGGATAGATTTTCCAAAATTTTAAAGTTACGTTTCCTATATTTTATTATGCGTAACTTTGAAAATGAGTTTGGAGCAAATCGCTGGCAACTATAGTTTCGCCCATACAACCTTGACCACCCACTTTCCACCCAGGGGGGGTAAATTTTCCGGAAGTTTGGTATGCAGTTGTTGTTGAATTTTCATATAGATCTTTGAAAATAAGTTTGAACTTGATCGGATGAAAAACAAAAAAGTTTCATACAACAGTTTTCCGCAAATTTTCCACATTTCCCGACAGAATTTTCCGAAATCCGTTCTTAGTACTCACTTTCAGCATTAGATAAAACTACTGTGAAAATCTCATGTTTCTATCTTTTATGGTTTGGGCTGTGCGACGGTCACCAGTCAGTCAGCTCAGTCAGTCACGTCAGTCAGTCAGTCAGTCAGGTTGAACTCTTTTTATAGTTTTCTTATAAAGCCTACATTTATTGCAAACAGAGGAAAAAATTTTGTTGAACTGTTTTGGATTCCGTTTGATTTTTTCAAAAGTGATAGAAATTGAAATTTAATAGAGGTGGATCCAAGATTTGAGGCATGTGGGAGGCTTTTTTTTTCTTCGGAAAATGTACACAAACAGGGAGCAAAATGACCATAACATTTTTAATACCACTTGAACATAAAACTAAATTATTTTTTTTATAAATGCTAATAACTTCTACAATTTCTAACAATTCCAATATATAGCACTTTTAATTTTTATACATTATTACATCATCAAAAAAAAATTTTTAAAATTTTTTTTCTTGCTGAAAATAACGGTTTATTTGCGGTTTTTCAAATTTTCATAAAAATGTAACCAAAATTCTCGATATCTTTTTGCAATTAGCAGCCACACCACAAATTTGACATTAAATATTTGAACTTAAAATAATTTATTACTTTAATTTGGTGTACAAAACTTGTTCATAATTATTTCATAATTGAATAATTAAAATTAAGTGAGATCCTTTTTCAAAAATGCGAAAAACGTAAATTGGATTATCTCGAAATCCTGTTCTACCAAAATTTATAACTCCATATTCGATTCAGCGCGTATTTTATAAGGAGTGAATATGTAGAGGAGAAAATTTTATAATTTAGTAAACTTGGAATTATTGAAACAAATAAGTTTAAAAAAAATAATTTATTGTTGAAAAAAATAATTTTGTTTAATTAAAAAAAATGGTGAAAAAAAAAAAGAGATTTGAAACAACAAAGAGATTTCTGTGACACAAATTTTGGTTTTTTGGGTTGTTTGGTTGGAAGAGATTTCTGTGACACCACCGATTGCAGCCAATTGCACCAGAACCATCAAAAACCACATTGCTTATTTCCTCTGGAGGATTGTAAATCAAAACTGCGTCGGTTTCGCGTGTTTGGACACTTAGCGTTTGTAGACACGGCAGCTACAATACATATCAAGGATCATTGCCAAGCCTTTAAAAGCTTCTTTTTTTGAGAAAAATTACTTTTAATTTAATTTTATGTCGGGCGCCCAGCAAAATATTTTAGCGAGCACAGATATAGCAGGTGTGCTTTTTCAACGAGAGGAAATAGAAATCAATCCTGTACTTTATTACAGCAGAGTTTGCAGTGACGCAGAGAGTCGATATTCAAGCGATGCGCTGGAAGTTTAAGGGCTCACAGAAGCTCTGGAACGGTTTCCCATTTATCTTCTGGGATCACAATTTTTGGTTGTAGCGGATTGCAATGCAGTGGCAACCCTAAAGGATTCAACAGCACTTCAACCCCCAGTCGCACGTTGGTGGCTTAAGCTTCAGGAATTTGATTATGTTTGTAAGCACAGACCAGGACAAGATATGCCACACGTGGATGGTATGAGCTGACGAAGAAGTCTCGAAAACGGTTGCAGATTGCATATTGAAAACAACTCCAATTGATGAGGATACTATGCAGAAACAGGATCCAATGTTGAACGAAATTTTCGAGATATTCGGCATTAAGGATAAAAGCTGATTCTGTAGTGTCTGAAATGATGGCGACAAATTGGTTATATTTCAAGCAATTCGATGGCGAATTACGAAATCAAACCACGACGATTGGACATTATGGTATTAGGAAAACCTCGGAACGCATCAAAAGGTATTTTTGGTTTCCACGAATGAGGAGATATGCTAAGTCATACATCGCTTCTTGCTCGGATTGTTGTATAAAAAGGAGGCAAGCCAGATGGCGAAATGCTTTTACTGGACGTTATATCAATACCATTCCGAACTATTAATATTGATCACTTAGGACCGTTTCCAAGAAGCAAGAGCATTGTCATATTCTTGTTATTGTTTGCGCATTTACGAAATATACGATATTGGCAGCAGTACGTAATACAAAGACGGCGACTGTAGTAAAAATATTAAAACATATGTTTGGAGTTTTTGGTCAACCCTTACGTATTATCTCAGACAGAGGCACCTCATTCGGCACATCAAACGGCAGTGCGCACGCCCCGCGCTAATGGTCAAGCAGAATGGATGAATAAAACTTTGCTAAGTGCTTTGAAAAGTAGTACCGACAAAGATAAGGATTGGGATCAGCATCTTTTCATCATACAATGGAGTATGAACACTAGGTTGGACCCCCTGAGTATGAAATTTTTAAGGTCATGGTCTCACCCACCTATCTGATACTTTTTGATGTATAATAAGCGTAAATAAAAAACAAAATTAAAAACGTCAAGTTTTAACAGGCGCGAATAATCCACCACAGACCAGATATTCACATAACGACAAATCCTGGAGAAGACCTATGAGAGAGGCATCAACACACACCATCTATTTGTTGATTATAAATCAGCCTTCGACACGCCGATAAGGTCAAGGTTTTTTGAAGCCTTGTCTACCCTTGGTATACCAGCAAAGTACGTTCGACTTTGCATGATGACGTTGAGAAGTACACAAAGCTCCGTCAAAATTGGAAAGAACCTTTCCGAACCATTTGATACCAAGAGAGGTTTTAGGCAGGGCGATACCTTATCGTGTGGCTTCTTCAATCTACTGATGGAATATATACAGCGCCGGCGCCCACATGCCCACAGATCGGGCGCCTGATATCGACATCATCGGCAAAAACGAACGGGCGGTAAGCAGGGCGTTTTCAGAGATTGAGAGGCAGTCAGAACTGATGGGTTTAGCGGTAAATGAGGACAAGACGAAATACCTTGTATACGCGGACAAAAAGTCCTTGCGTCTTGGACAATTTGTTACAATGGGAGAATACAACTTTAAAGTTGTAGAGGATTTTGTTTACCTCGAAACGACGATAACCAGCGACAACAAGATCAGTCTGGAAATCCGACGAAGGATCACTCTTGCAAACCGATGCTACTACGGGCTAAGTAGAGAGCTCAAGAGCAGAGACCTCAAGTGAAGAACAAAATTAGCCCTATACAAGTCGCTAATCATCCCAGTCCTGCAATACGGCGCAGAAGCATGGACAATGACAGCAGCGGATGAAGCGGCGATTGGCGTGTTTGAACGAAAGATTCTTCGGAGGATGGACCTTTAAAAGTTGGCGATGTTTTCCGCATTCGAAATAATGACGAACTGTATGAGCTCTATGGGGACACCTGTCTGGTCAAGCGCATAAAGTAACAGCGGCAGCGCTGGTTAGGACATGTCACCAGGATGGACGAAGAAGCTCCAGTAAGGAAAGCTTATTATTCGAAGGCGGCTGACTACGGAGGAAGAGGCAGGCGGGGGAGACCTCGACTAAGATGGGATGACCAGGTTCGGGCAGACCTTGCCAAGCTTGGTGTGACCAACTGGTCCCAGCTCGCACGGAGCAGAAGCGACTGGCGGACATTGATTGCAGCGGCCGAGACCGACGAACGGTTGTGATGCATGCATCGGGCCAATCAAGAAGAAGAAGAAGATACGCAGTGTTGCCTATTATCATAAATTTTTTCATTTGTTTTCATTTGAAAATAGTCGGCGTTGATTTTAGTCGGTTCTAACCGACTTCGATATACCCGTTACTCATGAAAAAACATGTTTAACAGTGTTCCTCCGTTCCTTAGTGTGACCATCCGAAAAGTATGCAATATTTTTTTTAGGGTGGAAGGGTGTAAGAGATATAATTTTTTTCCAAATTGCGGGGGCGGGGCCAAAATTTGAAACAAACTTGATCTGCGTGCAGATAAAAGAAGCATTTGTCCCATACGGTGACATGACATAACCCCCAAGGACTTATCGCCCAAATTAACAATAGTCAACAAAATTTAATAAAGAGTCTTCTCATTGAATTTGATACCTGATTCTGAAGTATTTTGGAATGCTGAGTTCAAAAATTGACTAAAAATTTGTCTATCTTGTCGTTCTCCAGATAAAGGCGGATATACTATTTGCTATTTTTTAAGAGAAGTTCCCACATAATTTGCCGTAACCTCTGAACCAATAAACCGATTTAACTTTTCTATCTTTCAAATGAAATAGGTAATAGCCTAGATCCACTGACACATTTATGTAATTGTGTGTGGTTAGTGATTTCACAGGAAATATACATTCTCAAAAAAAAAAGCATAGTTCGTTAGGGAAAACTGCTCATAATGTTCAGGGCGAATAACAAAATATTTTAAAATTCAAGAAAATTGTGGAAAAAAATGCATATACAGGAGGTCTTGTGAAAATATGTACTATGAACTATTTTTACTCGATGGAGTTTGCTTGCATTTCGAATTAAAACTGCATGCCTTTATATGTACGTGAAGTACCACAAATATGCCTACAACTATATTAGCTGACAAAAGTTGAGCGGTTTTAAGCTGACTGCTTAAATTAAGGTAGATCTAGTAGACTAAATGCATGCAGTTTTACTTCTCTATGATCTAGTAGCTGACCAAATTTTTGTCACTTCACATACAAAGTCCCAGTTTAGTTCCAAATCAAATCGTTTTACGAAAATCTAGACTTTAATTAAGAAAAAATCTTTTTTAAAACAATTGGTGCTTGATTCGGCGGGAGGTTATAAACTTGAAGTGTTCTATTCGTAGTTCAATTCGATGGACTCAAAAAACTCCAACTGACCCCATTTTAAAGTGGATCCGCTGCCACAATCTTCTTTTATACTGAAATTTGTCAGTAAATCAGGTAAAATTGTCTATACATTTTATATGCTTTTTGAATGTCTTATATAAAAAAAAAAAAAAGAGGGAAGCTAACCGGCCATACCGAAGTTTATATACCTTGGAGCATGATATAAGCTGCCAGTTTGATATATGGCTATACGATATACACTAAATTTTTGACCGATCGTTCCTATGGCAGCTATATGCTATAGTTATCCGATTTGAATCAAACTTGACAAAATTGTGTGGTAGTATATAATATTAATCTGTACAAAGGTTGGGAGCTATAGCATTGAAAACAGAAAAGTTTTTCACACAAAAACTTATATTTCAACCGACCGTTCCTATGGCAGCTATATACTAAAGTTCATCCGATCCAGCCGGTTCCGACAAATGTGCAGAGTATTTGTACCAAAAGGCTTCGTGCAAAGTTTGGTTAAGATAGCTTTAAAACTGACGGAGGAGATAGCATAGAAACAGACGGACAGACGGACGGACGGACGGACAGACGGACATGGCTATATCAACTCAGCTCGTCATGCTGATCAAGAATATATATACTTATGTGGTCGGAGATGCTTCCTTCTGTGCGTTACAAACATCCGGACAATATTAATATACCCTCTCCAAGGGTACAAAAACCTCATTCATTAGAAAACAAAAACAATAGATATCTTTCAAGATGATCGCTTTCAGCAGGGACTTATAAAAACTAGTCACATGATTAGAAAAAAATTATCAGTTCTGATCTCAATTCCACTTCGGTTTTCGTATAATCGTTTGAATTCGCCAACTTTCTTTTACAAATTTAAATGAAAGGTGTAAAAGGGAAATCTGTGGTGATTAGATCAAGGCTTGCCTTTTCTACGAATTGAGTTCACTTGACATTGAGCTGTCAGCTTTCCAACTGCATGAGCAATTCCACTTTTTGCTGAAATCGGATCCAGTAACCGCAGATATGAGTAGTCACCTTTAATATAACATAGAGTTCAACGGTCATTATTTTTTTTTTTTTTTTTAATCTCCTTTATTTTTTTTTTTTTTTCTTCTCTCCTTCCGAAGAGTCAGAAGTACGAAGGTTTATACAAAAACTAAAACAGAAGAGGTCACAGGGATTTAAAGCGTTTAGGTGTTAACAGAGACACTAAAATTCAAAAGTCAGAACAAAAATAATGGTTCAACAATAGAACAAAGTGACTGTAAATTGTCAATTTTTGTTTGTCATAGTGATAAAATTGCTTTAAACGTCTATTACTGTTGTTGACATAACCGTATTGTTCCAAATAAAGTTTGCCTCAGATTTGGCAAACTTCTCCTCCTTCTCCTTCTAACCGCGAAAAACTGTCAGGGTCATAGTTTTAAGTTTGAACATAGTTACTTAATATATATTTAGTTTGGCCCAATATCTCTCTATTCTGTATACCATAATAAGATCGAGCAAAAACACCGAAGATAAGCAAGTGCGCCACCCATTTATTCAAATTTTTAAAATAAAAAGTAATTCAAAGCCATGGAACCACATACATGGTCCAGGGGTATTTTGCTGTCGGGGCACTCGACCACACTTAAATACTTCTGCCTTCTAAATATAGGTATCTGAAAGCTTTCCTTATTTCAACACTGTCATATGGGATAGATATATTTACGAACAGTGATAACTAGTTAGAATAAAATAAAGTTGCATTTAATAACATATCTAGGTACTTATATAATCTCGGTCTAACTGCCAATTTACTAAAAATAAACCCCCAACTAAATACAAAGGTTAATTTTAAATAGAAAACTGGATTCACAGTAAAATATTGAAACTTTGCAAAATAATATTTTATAAGGAACTTCATATTTATTTGATTTGCTAAATGTTGCATCGTCAAAAATTTGTGTCCAGAAGATGCAAACAGGAAAGCTCTAAGCCTTTTTATTATAATGCCATGTAGCTTTGGAACAACCTACCTATTTTTTTAAACCAATTTAAGCACATTTTATTGACAGTTTAATGCTGCTTTTTAAAAATAGTAATATAAGAATATGCGAGGGTAACACAGAAATCATTTTGTATTTTTATGCAGTTTTATAGGGGCCAAAACGCTACCGACACGATCAGGTGTTTTAATACTTGCAGACGATATATCCTTTCTTTAATTTCCTATCTTTTTGTTATCTCAATTAATAAAATAAATTTTATTGGGTTGCCCAAAAAGTAATTGCGGATTTTTCAAAAGAAAGTAAATGCATTTTTAATCAAACTTAGAATGAACTTTAATCAAATATATAATTTCCATTTTGTTCGATAACCTTTTGCCATCTTCCCGGCAAATTTTGTATTCCACGCTCATAGAACTTCTGGCCTTTATCTGCAAAAAACTGAACCAAGTGCGATTTTATAGCCTCATCATTGCCGAAAGTTTTACCATTTAAGGAGTTCTGCAAAGATCGAAATAAATGGTAGTCTGATGGTGCAAGGTCAGGGCTATATGGTGGATGCATCAAAACTTCCCAGCCAAGCTGTCCCAGTTTTTGCCGGGTCATCAAAGATGTGTGGTCTGGCGTTGTCATGATGGAAAATGACACCTTTACGATTGATCAATTCTGGCCGTTTCTCGTTGATGGCTGCATTCAATTTGTCCAGTTGTTGACAGTAAACATCCGAATTAATCGTTTGGTTCCTTGGAAGCAGCTCAAAATATACCACACCCTTCCAATCCCACCAAACAGACAGCATAACCTTCTTTTGGTGGATATCAGCCTTTGAAGTGGTTTGAGCTGGTTCACCATGCTTGGACCATGATCGTTTTCGATTAACGTTATTGTAAACAATCCATTTTTCATCTCCAGTTATGATTCGCTTTAAAAATGGATCGAATTCATTGCGTTTAAGATGCATATCACAAACGTTGATTCGGTTTGTTAAATGAATTTCTTTCAATTCATGTGGTACCCAAATATCAAGCTTTTTCACCAGTCCAAGACTTTGTATGTGATAATGAACGGTTGATTTTGGTATATTTAACTTCTCTCCTATCTCACGCTCAGTTACATGACGATCCAATTCGATTAATGCTTTGATTTGGTCATCATCAACTTCATTTGGCCGACCTGAACGTGGCTCATCTTAAGTGAAAAATCTCCAGAACGGAATTTGCGAAACCAATTTTGACACTGTCTTTCTTTTAAGGCTTTATCACCATACACATCACGTAACTTTTTAGCAACCTCTCTGCGCTTTTTCCTTTACGGAAATAATAAAGTAAAATATGACGAAAATGCTCTTTTGTGGACTCCATATTAACAAAAGGGCGCCAATCAAACAAATGTAAACAAAATTACGCGCACTATTTTCTAAAGCAAGCTAGTTTTAGTGAGAAAAACTTTTTTGTTTTCAATGGTAGCGTGTTTGTACGTTTCAGTTAGATATTATTCTAAACAGAAAATTTAGAGAGTTTGATCAAATTCGGACGAATATATCGTAAAGCTGCCATATAAAAAACTGGCAGAAATATATCATGCTCCAAGGGTATATAAACTTCGGTCGAGCCGAAGTTAGCTTTCCTCTATTTTTATACACTTGAAAAGTGTATTATAATTTTGCCCAGAAGTTTGCAACGCATAGAAGAAATCATCTCCGACCACATAAAGTATATATATTCTTGATCAGCATGACGAGCTGAGTCGATTAAGCTTTGTCCGTCTGTCTGTCCGTCTGTCCGTCCGTCCGTCTGTCCGTCTGTCTGTTTTTACGCGAACTAGTCGCTCAGTTTTGGAGCTATCGAGCTGAAACTTTGCACAGAGTCTTCTTTTTACTGCACGCTGCTAATATGTCGGAACCGACCGGATCGGATGACTACTTCTTGTAGCTGCCATACAAATGTTCGTTCGGAAAATGTGTTTTAGTAAGAAAAACTGTTTTGTTCTCAATATTACTGCTCTCAAACACGATCATGGGTAATATGTAATGTTTTGAAGCTGATTCTGCGAAGTTTGGTCGAAGTCGCTAACCGTTGAGACAAGCTATTTATAAGTGTATCAAAATTCCGGTACAGACGAATTACTTTGCCTTTTTCGTTTCATTTATTTTTGGGCCCTTTTTTCTTTTTCTTTGGGGCCCCTTTTTTTATAATATATGGGTGGGTTTTTCTTATAAAAAAAAAAAAAAATATATTTTTTTTTTTTTTTTTTTTTTGGGGACTTATTTCATTGGGGACTTATTGCCTGCAGCCCAGGGCACATGCCGACCATGTTGACAGAGAAGTAGTTAACTTGTTTCGTAGTGTAGTGAGCAAGAGCAATATTGTGTATCCACCTACACACCCCCACATTTGTTTGTGGTTGGTTAATAACAAAATAAATACTTCGGTGGTTCAGGTGGTGGTTTAGAACTTCCAGTCATAGATCTTCTGGACCTAATGGGGGCGTACGTGTTCAGGTAAAGCTGCTGATCGGTTCAACTTGGCGAACCCAGCGTAAACCTGGTTTACTGCGTCTCAAGTCGACTCACACCTCCTCGGGGTGACCACCGGTAACAGAGCATCCGCAACGCTGCTGGCTAACGTGAGCGGCAACCCGCCCTTCCCTACAGGGTATAATATATAGGGTTAGTGCGTCAGGTTTGGTACCCACCACCGTAAAAAATCTCCACCAATGAAAACTGCGATTACAATCCGAGGGATACGGACCCCCTCTGACGACGACCCAAGAAATGCGATGGATTGGATATGGGAGCAAGATAATAACGCTACCAAAAGAGAAGACAGAACAGAAACCACCACCCCCCTGGAAGATATACTACAGCGGACATGTTTCCAAGCACGAGTTTGGGTGCGGCTTTGCAGTGAGTGATAGACTACGCCGCTCTGTCATCAGCTTTACACCAGTTGACGAGCGGCTTGCCGCGCTCAGACTTAGGGCTAAATATTTTAATATTAGTCTTATCTGTGCACACGCGCCAACAGAAGACAAGGACACCTCGACAAAAGACGAATTCTTTGAGCGCCTGGAACAACTATACGAGCGCTGCCCCGATCACGACATAAAGATCGTGCTAGGCGATTTTAACTCTAAAATCGGGAGATAAGGAGTTTTTGGTTCGACAGTCGGACGATTTAGCCTTCATGAAACAACCTCCGGTAAAGGAGAGAGGCTAATAGACTTTGCTGCAGGCCGGAACATGGTCATAAGTAGTACGAGATTTGAACATCTCAACACCAATAAGGCGACCTGGAAGTCCCCTGATCAACGAATGCGAAATTAGATTGATCACGTTGTGATTGACGGAAGGCACTCATCGAGTGTACTAGACGTGCGTGCGATTCGAGGAGCCAACACAGACTCGGATCATTGCCTTGTTGCAGCCAAGGTACGCACGCGGCTCAGTGTGGCACATGCCTCATGCTCTGGCACACGTCGAAAGCTAATCGTCGAGAAGCTGCAATCACAAGAGAACTCTGAAGCCTACAAAGCAAAACTCGCCCAAACCCAGAGTCGCACAATGCAAAGACGAACACGGGAATCTGGTCACCGATCCGCAAGTGGCGCTTAAAAATTCTTCAACCTACTGGGAGGCGATGACGAACATTATGCCGCCTCTAGAGAAGTAGCGAGACCCGCCGACCCAACAGGAAGTCTGTTTAGCCATACAAAAGCTAAAGAACAATAAATCAGCTGGCGCTGATGAGCTGCCCGCTGAATTGTTTAAGGCTGGAGGCGAAGAATTGGTAAGGTGAATGCGCCAACTTCTTTGCCGTATATGGGTTGACGAAAGCATGCCCGACGATTGGAATCTAAGTGTCCTATGCCCAATCTTTAAAAAAGGAGACCCTGCAGTTTGCGCCAACTACCGCGGGATCAGTCTCCTTCCCATTGCATATAAGGTTCTGTCGCGCATTATTTTATTACTGTTTTATTTCGCTTATTAACACACTGATTGGACCTTATCAGTGTGGCTTTAGACCTGGTAAACCAGATATTCACACTACGACAAATCCTGGAGAAGACCTATGAGAGAGGCATCAACACACACCATCTTTTTGTTGATTATAAATCAGCCTTCGACACGCCGATAAGGTCAAGGTTTTTTGAAGCCTTGTCTACCCTTGGTATACCAGCAAAGTACGTTCGTCTTTGCATGATGACGTTGAGAAGTACACAAAGCTCCGTCAAAATAGGAAAGAACCTTTCCGAACCATTTGATACCAAGAGAGGTTTTAGGCAGGGCGATACCTTATCGTGTGACTTCTTCAATCTACTGATGGAATATATACTGCGCCGGCGCCCACATGCCCACAGATCGGGCACCTGATATCGACATCATCGGCAAAAACGAACGGGCGGTAAGCAGGGCGTTTTCAGAGATTGAGAGGCAGTCAAAACTGATGGGTTTAGCGGTAAATGAGGACAAGACGAAATACCTTGTATCCGCGGACAGCAAGTCCTTGCGTCTTGGACAATCTGTTACAATGGGAGAATACAACTTTAAAGTTGTAGAGGATTTTGTTTACCTCGGAACTGCGATAACCAGCGACAACAACATCAGTCTGGAAATCCGACGAAGGATCACTCTTGCAAACCGATGCTACTATGGTCTAAGTAGGAAACTCAAGAGCAGAGACCTCAAGTGAAGAACAAAATTATCCCTATACAAGTCGCTTATTATCCCAGTCCTGCAATACGGCGCAGAAGCATGGACAATGACAGCAGCGGATGAAGCGGCGATTGGCGTGTTTGAACGAAAGATTCTTCGGAGGATTTATGGACCTTTAAAAGTTGGCGATGATTTCCGCATTCGAAATAATGACGAACTGTATGAGCTCTATGGGGACACCTGTCTGGTCAAGCGCATAAAGCAACAGCGGCTGCGCTGGTTAGGACATGTCACCAGGATGGACGAAGAAGCTCCAGTAAGGAAAGCTTATTATTCGAAGGCGGCTGACTACGGAGGAAGAGGCAGGCGGGGGAGACCTCGACTAAGATGGGATGACCAGGTTCGGGCAGACCTTGCCAAGCTTGCTGGTCCCAGCTCGCACGGAGCAGAAGCGACTGGCGGACATTGATTGCAGCGGTCAAGAAGAAGAAGAAGACTTCGGCCCCTGGTAGCTATGGCTGGCCGGCTCTGGTCTAATGGAGAAGACAGAAAAATATGCTCAGTTAGGCATGGCCGGCTCCGACGTAAATTAATTTGATTGCACAATAGACCGTACCTGCCTTATATGAAAAGTAATTTTTTGTCTAGTTCTTTGCACAACATGGCTCAAAAAACTCTGTATATTTTATAGAAAATTTATCAAAAATCCAAAACCAGATATATTGAGGTTTGACGGCCTCGATAAGGCTTTAAAAGTTCAAATTTTTCCTTATTTTTGTTTTTGAGCTGCTAGAAACGTCATAGTAGGCAGACAAAAGTTTTGTAAAAATTGTAAAAAAAAATTATTTCAACATGTTGTACAATTGATTCAGCAACAATATCGGACGGCACCAAATTATTTGTGATTATGGCACATCCTTATTGCCTTCAAACTACAGAAATATGTATTGTAAAGGAAAAATATTAATGCCATATTCAACTATGCATTTCTAGATTATATTATATAAAGAGTGTGTTTACTAAAAATTTAGTTATTTATGAAAAAAATGTTAAGGTTCTACCGAGAATTGAACTCGGTTTGCCGGATCCAACGTGAAATAAAATGTTCACCGATCTCGCCTCTCAATAAGTCCATTGTGGCGCGTGCTGTGTGGCATGTGGCACCGTCTTGTTGAAACCACATGTCATGCAAGTCAAGCTCTTGCATTTTGGGCAATGGATATCATCTCACGGCAGCGCTCACCATTCACAGTTACGTTACGATTCGCATCATCTTTGAAGAAGTACGGTCCAATGATGCCACCAGCCCATAAACCGCACCAAACTGTGACTTTTTCTGGATGCATTGGTAGCTCTTGCAATGCTTCTGGCTGATATTCACTCCCCCATTGAGCCAAAAATGACCTTCGTCGCCGAACACAATTTTTCGGTAAAAAAGTGGATCTTCGGCCAACTTTCCAAGAGCCCATTCACTAAAAATTCTACGTTGCGGTAGGTCGTTCGGCTTCAATTCTTGCACCAGCTGTATTTTGAAAGGCTTCACACCTAAATCCTTCCGCAAAATTTTCCACGTTGTTGAGTAACAGAGGCCCAATTGCTGCGAATCGATAATTGATGGTCATCATTAACACTGGCCGATACAGCTGCGATATTTTCTTCAGTTCGCACTCTACGTAAGCGTGTTGGTAGTTTAATGTCCAACAATGTACATTTAGTGCGAAATTAAGTCACAATAGCCCGAAAAGCCGCTTCTGTGGGTCGATTAAACTGACCATAGAATGGAAGAAGCGCGCGATGAACTTTCTTAACAGAGCACGCATTTTGATAATAAAATTTAATAATTTGCAAGCGTTTTTCGTTTGTAAGACGATTCATGGTTAAATTATAGACCAAACTGAAGATGTTTGACAGTGAAACAAAACACGAAACGTGCGTGAGCTGTTTAAACCTGTGTTGCCAAAAAGATAATAGCTAAAAAATCACCCTTTAATTAGTTTAAAACCGTGAGCAGTACCGTAACCGATATCCCACAACCGTAATATAACCGTAACCGGGAAAAACGATCGGACAAAACAGTAACCGTAACCCAAACCGTTATTCGTTCGGGTTTTAATCTCTGGTTAAAATGTTTTTTTATACCCTTGGAGAGGGTGTATTCAAATTGTCCAGATGTTTGTTAAGCATGGAAGAAAGCATCTCCGACCACATAAAATATATATATTCTTGATCAGCGAGACGAGCTAAGTTGATATAGCCATGTCCGTTTGTCCGTCTGTCCGTCCGCCCGTCCGTCTGTTTCTATGCTATCTCCTCCGTCAGATTCAAAGCAATCGCAACCAAACTTTGCACGAAGTCTTTTGCACATTTGTCGGAACCGACCGGATCGGATGACTATAGCATATAGCTGCCATAGGAACGATCGGTTGAAAAAGTAGTTTAAATGGGAAAAACTTTTTGTTTTCCATGCAAACGTTTCCGAAGCTCGTAATTAAAAGTTATTTATGCTTTCACATAATTTCAGTAAGTTTTATGAAAATCGGGCAACTCCTGCCCAAAATTATACGACACCCCGAAAATTTTAGTTTCGACCCTCGTAGGAAATTGGGAAAGCATAATACAACGAAATCAAGTAAGCAGAATGAAAGATTATTGAATTCTGCTTAAAATCTGATGTTCTTATCTCTGATTGCATCTCGCGTTTTCAAGTAGCGGTAACAAAAAAGCAAAAAAGTTCGATTTTTGTCATGTCTGCAAGTGTATCAAAATTATACGACATATTTCAAATGTTGCGGCTGGAGAGAAAGATTTGGTTTCAATTATTTTTTTTTTATATAATATATCTGCTAACAATTAAATGAATTTGTAATACAATGCCGCGTGGGCGTTTGTTATCCGACGAGGAAAAGGGAAGGATAAGAGCCTAAAACGATGTTGGTTTTAATGTAAGCGAAATATCGCGGAAAATCGGCGGAAAACGTTGTGTTATCACCAAATTTTTTAACAATCCGGATGAATATAGTGTGAAGCATAGCTCTGAAAGAAAACCCAAGTTGTTCGACTAAAGCTAGCAATTCTTCGATTGCTTCGTGCTCCACACTTGCCGCATGTTGCAGTAAGCCTGTGTCACGGATGATTGTTTGACGGACGCTACAATCATCGGAGTGCATTGTCAGAGAAGTCTTAAAAAAGGTTCAGTTCTTAAAGCCGCACCACAAAAGAGCACGACTTCAATTTGTGGAAATAAAACTTGGAGAGAAACTGAGCCTCGGTATAAAATTTTAGCTTTATTTTGTTTACACAGCTTTGTTGAATATTTATCATTTAGATAATTATTTTTGATGAAAAAAAATGTTTCCTGACGGCCCAGATGGGTTTCGGCACTATTGGAAAGATTTGCGTAAGGATCCACTTATGTTTTCCAAACCCAATTTCGGAGGCGGAGCCGCAATGGTTTGGGGTGCCTTTCATGCGTCTGGAACGCTTGATCTGTGCTTCACAAGCTGCAGGATGAACAGTAGAGAATGCAAAAAAGTATTGGAGGATCGTCTTGTGCCATTTTTGCAAAAAACTATGGAACGAGATCTTGTTTTTCCGCAATATAATGCATCTATTCACAAGAGCAGAGAAACCCAGCGCTTCATAAGTGATCACCATATAAATGTTTCGGATTGGCCAGCATGCTCCCCTGACCTAAACCCAATTGAGAATATTGTAGGTATCTTAGCCAGGCGTGTTTACGCCAATAACAACAAATTTGAGAATGTCGAAAGCCTCAAAAGCGAAATTTTGGCCCAATGGTCTCTTTTAGACCAAAATTTACTTACAAATTTAGTGAATTCAATGCCTAAGAAACTTTTCGAGGTAGCAGAGGCTCAAGGTGGCTCTATTATTTATTAAATATTGTTTATATACCATTATAAGAATAAAATATTATCTAAATCCAACAAATTGCTTTTTTAGCCGCTACTTGAAAACGCGAGATGCAATCAGAGATAAAAATTACAGATTTTAAGCAGAATTCATTAAGCTTTCATTCTGCATACTTGATTTCGTTGTATTAGGCTTTCCCATTCTCCTACGAGGGTCAAAACTAAAATTTTCGGGGTGTCGTATAATTTTGGGCAGGAGTGTAGTATAGCTGCCATACAAAAGACAGGTCTGAAAAAAAGTTTTAGTATGAAAAACTTTTTTGTTTTGAATGCTATCGCTCCCAAACTCGATACTGATCAATATGATATGCTATTACACAATTCTGCCAAGTCTTATCCAAATCGGATGACTATAGCATATAGCTGCCATAGGAATGATCGGTCGAAAAAATAGTTCTGGTGAGAAAAACTTTTTTGTTTTCAATGGTAGCGTCTTTGTACGTTCCAGTTTTGAGTATTATCTGTCTCAACACAATTTTGGAGAGTTTGATCAAAATCGGATGATTATATCGTATAGCTGCCATATAAAAAACTAGCAGAAATATATCATGCTCCAAGGGTATATAACTTCGGTCGAGCCGAAGTTAGCTTTCCTCTATTTTAATACTTAGTTTCAATTCGCAATGTGCTTTTGAATAAGCTGAAGCTTCAAGCCCAAATAAATATGTTTGTACCTTACTTATATTAAATAAATATTATCTTTTATTTTAACTATTGTATAACCGTATAATGGTAGTATTGCACAACGGTATTATGGTACTATTTCTATTAAATTTATCCTTTGTATAGATTTATTTGTAGGGGAAATAAAAAAAAATCAAAATTACGGTACGCATCAGAGAACAGCATGCGGTGCTGTTTTTTTTACTTTAAGCATACTTATAAAAATTGCGGTATGAGTAAGTAGTATACTTACACCGCAAACACCGCAACACCGCATACACCGCATTACCGCAATGATCGCATTTCAATATCGTACCACCGCCTACTACCGCATTTAAATATCGTAGGCACCGCATTACTACCGCAATGTCAATATATTTATTTTTCCGAAGCATGTTGATAATGAGTGTATGTGGCTCAGTTGGTATGTGTACGGAGCAAAAACCAAATAAATAAAATGTTAGGGTTCAAAACCCGAAAGTTTTTTTTTTTTTTTTATTTTTTATGATTGTATGAGTTAGCCTTAGTCGAATGAGCTGTGTCATTCTCTTTCTATGCAACCAACTCCCTTTGAAGTAATCGAGCAAAAATTTTTCACTGACCTGTAGCCAGAATAGGTGTTTTAGTGCACAAATACGCGATAAGTTACAGCGTATTTCTCCACATATAAACGGGGTATATATATATATCAGTTTAATATGAAAATGACTTTAACATTTTTTTACTAGCGAGCTCATATTATTTTTATACACTTGAAAAGTGTATTATAATTTTGCCCAGAAGTGTGCAACGCATAGAAGGAATCATCTCCGACCACATAAAGTATATATTTTCTTGATCAGCATGACGAGCTGAGTCGATTTAGCTTTGTCCGTCCGTCTGTCCGTCTGTCTGTTTCTTTTATTTGCACGCTGCTATTATGTCGGAACCGACCAGATCGGTTGACAACTTCTTGTAGCTGCCATAGAAATGTTCGTTCGAAAAATGGGTTTTATTGAGAAAAACTGGTTTGTTCTCTATATTATCGTTCTCAAACACGGTCATGGGTAATATGTCATGTTTTGAAGCTGATTTGCGAAGTTTGGAAGTCAAAATGTTGCAAAAGGAATGTAAATTACAAGAAAATAAAGAAATTGGGAGCTTTTTTATGTTGTGCCTTTGTTTTTATGTGAGGTTGCAGTGGTATTTTTTAGGCAAATCTAACCTAAATGTCACTTGTTCCGTGGAGTAAAAGTGGGCAGCTCCTCCTTGCTTCTCGCAACTAAAGATGCAATTGTGTCCATTAAAATGTATATGACTTGGTGTAATTAATTCATTTTGCTCGTTTTTGAAATATTTGATATTGTTGCAGACGGGAACAGTGTATTTTATTATTTTTGGCTAAACTTGCAAAAAAAAATGTTAAGAAAATCGACCAATCCCAACTGTAATATACTCTGTACCTGCGACGGAGAATGCTTAGAGTGTATTTTGCTTCTACAGCAACGCCAGAACGCAACGGAGCTCCAGCGCTGCGACATCGAAATTTCTTTTGCTTATAACTTTACTATCGATTGTCCGATCTTTACCATTCCTTTGGCAGATTGATAAGTAATGTTGATTACTAAATATGTCTACAAGGTTTGAACCATATATCTTCAAAATTGTGGGAGGTATGTTTTTTCAAAATTGCGGGGGCGGGAGGGGGCGTGGCAAAAATTAAAAATAAATTTAATCCACCTGTGGGTATAAGAAGCTTATGTCTCTTACATGTCAAACCTCTATCTCTTACCATCTCTGAGATCTGTGCGCTCATATGGACAGTGCTGTATGGGCGGTACTAGTGGGCGTGGTCGCACCGGTCCAAAAAGTTTGCTTTGTTCTTATTTATGTCACTACTATTAAATGTTCCGAGTTACAGCCCTCTAACTAAGTCGGTCTAGTTTATGCCAATATTTTGGACATTCCGGCCACTGTGCATAGGAGTGAAGAAATAATATGCTCTCCACCGTCTTCGGGCCGAGTCTATTCCTCTTCTCAGTAATAATGTTTCCAGCCAAAGAAAACTCACGCTCCGCTGCTGCACTGCTTGCTGGTATTTCGTGCACTTGAAAAGCCAATTTTGACAGCTTATTTTGTCTCCACAAAGCCACCACGTCGAAATCCTCAGTCATTTTAACGATGTCTCGCGCACATCTATTTATTTCTTTTCTACAAGTTTCTGATGTTGTCATCGATGTTCCTTGGAGCAGATCTGAAAAAAAACACGCTATCTTTGTGACGAGGAGCTTATGGTATATTGTGTACAGATAAACTGTCAGATGAATCCGTCGTCGAAATGGGGTCTGACTCATCAATCGTCATGTTGCATTTGCTAGCAACGCAAAATTCCTTTATTCTATTTAGGTCCTCTTGTTGGATATTTGCTACTGGAGGATATAAAAAAAACGCAGCTTTATGCCACAAACTCAAATTTTGAACCCAAATTGTGTCAATCTTCTTAATACGGTTTGCCTTGAGAGTTAAAATTGCTGGTATCTCCATGCTTTTAGGTGCACAAAGACTTCTGATTTTAAGAATAAACGGTATAACAAAACATAATGACGGGGAGCAGCAAACTTGCATTTTCTTGAAAATAATTTCTAAGTCTTCGCAAAGTTCTACCAACCAATGCGTTTATTATTGAGATATTCACTGTATGTTGTCTTTCACATTCATCCAAAACCTCTTGAACATAACTTCAATTGTCAATAATCGACTTAAACATTCTGTAATTCGAGTTCCAGCGTGTGAGACACTGACTTTTTAAGGATGTTCGCAGTGATAACAAAAACACTTGGCTCTGGTTAAACCTGTTTTGTTTTGTATTTATTTTTATTTTCACTAATTTTTGCAACATTTCATCGTTTATTAATTATACATACATAGTTTTTTCATAATTTTTTACACACGTTTTTTCGTCTTTTGTTATACAATACGTATGTATTTACAGTGGCAGACGGAGATCTATGTTAAATAGTCAACGATTCCATTTTTAAAACTAGAAAAATATGTGAACAAGCTTCTGTTATGTCCGGTTCTTACAGCAGCGCACTGAACTACAAATGCGTCAAGAGATAATTCTTTGCTGTTTTAGGGAAAATAAAGATAGTTCAAGCCCAAAAAAAGAGATAGTTTAAGGCCTATTCTCAAAGAGGTGTCATTGCCTAGCTAAAGAGCAATCAAAGCGTTTGATAAAATACACAAGCATCAAATTAATATTCCTTTTGTTTGTCAAAACTTCAGGTTAAAATTGCAGGTGCAGACTTCCTGAAAACCCGAAAACAATTAGTGTATTGGAGAAGAGCTATTTAAATAAATTAAACATTTTAAACTTCTTACATCCGATTTTATGCTTATAATATATTGATTGCTTAAATGAGTTATATATGGGTAATTATTTCTGAAGTGGGCAACTTTTTTTTTCATAGTCTCCAAACATATTAATTTTTTTGACAGGCTTTAACCGCTGTGTTCTACGATTTTTAATAGCTTTTTCAGAATTTTACCATTGTGGGATGCAGAGATATAGCGATTGTTCTTTTTTTTGCTAAAGTTGCGTATTGATTAATATTTGATGGGTCTAAAACAGTGTCCGGCACCTTTCAATTTTCTGTGTATACAAGTAGCAACGTCCTTCCACTGAAGCAGCGGCGTCGATACATATGAGGAGTAATCCTCTTGATATTCTTAGTTCTCTAAAAAAGGTTTCATGATGGATTTTATTTATTTTTAGACCCATCAAATATTTAGCAATAAGCAACTTTAAAAAAAAAAACAATCGCTATATCTCTGCATAAAAATCGTGAAAAACTGCGGTAAAAGCCTGTCAAAAAATTAAAATGTTTGGAGACTCTGAAAAAAAAAAGTTGCCCACTTCAGAAAGAATTACCCATATGTCTTGCATAAAACCATTGCATATAAGTTGAATTCTCATTTTCTTATAATTGTAACGTAAGTAAAACAAAAAAAAACGTATATTTACGTAAATAACATATTTGAGTCATCTTTCATGTCTGCCACTATATATACATATGTACTTGTACATACAAGTGAATATATATATTTGTATATATTTGTCAATTTGTTTGTTATTCACTCTGTTCTTTCCTTTAATATATATATATATATTTTTTGTTTCAATTTGAACAACTTTCAACTTTTTACAGCAATTTAATTTCAATGAGTTTTTGTTTGTTGGTTTTGTTTTATATATTTATTTGATATAAGTTAGATACTAGAGCATTGAGAATGCTGCAAACGGAAAGTGCTTTGTGGCTGGCTGGCTGGCTGAGTGAAGGGGGAGGAGAAGGGAAACCATAGACAAACTACAGATTTGTAGAGTTTTGTATATGTACAACGAATTCACCGCTCCAACTTGGATGAGGCTCAACGATGCTGCCCTCCATCCAGTTCTAGAAAGTGAGGTTTGTGCTGCTGCTGCTGGAGTGATTGTGGGGTTGGAGAAAGAGAGAGCTGATGATGATTAACATTTACAAGTTGCAAAAAGATTTCATTAAAAAAAAGGAATAAATAAATGGGTTGTTTTTGTTTTCTATGTTTTTTCTTTCTATTTTTGCTTAGAAATTACATTGTTTATGCTAAGCACAAGACGCACATGCAGAAAACCCCATTAAAAATAGATGTTTAAAACAAAACGTAAAACATAAACAAACGAGTATCCGTAGATAATGGTAAACTAAAGCACAATATTATGTTTAAAACTTTAACTCTACCTACATAAACACGGGGTGACGAATTGAAGTTTAAGGAAGGAAGGAGGGAAGCATGGGCAATATGTGGTACGCGTTTTAATGTCTATTGATTAGTGATTTGAATTTCCATTTCAATTTGTTCAATTACATTGATAACATTTAGATTGGTTAACACATCAAATAAGTTTTTGTTTGGTTGATTTGCTGGTAAACTGTAAGATTATGCTCTATCCATGTTGTTGTTGTAACGGCTGGGTTGTGTTGATCCGTACGTACATGTAGATATGAAAAGAAAGAGAAAGATATAAGGTAAGAATTTAGCGGGATGTTGAGACTATCCCATGTCCAGGCCGAGGAACGTAGTCACCTCGACTGGATGGGTCCACAGATCTAGGGTGTGAGGTTAGTGTAGTCTAGGGGACAGCTGAACAGGTGTTTGGCGGTATATGGGCTCAGTCAACATTTTGAGCATTCGTCTGTTATCTCTGTGTTTATGCAGGCCAGATAGCTGTTTAGGAACCTGATTCTTTCAGAGCATAGTGGTGGTGATCTACCACCAAGGGCTCTGTTTTCGTGGTAGGATTCAAATGCCTTGGTTACCGTAATTGTATGGGCCACCTTCTTAGCCTTAACACAGGTGGTCTCTGAGTGGGGCTTCTCACCAAGTAGTGGGTTTGGTACTGACCTGGTACTGGCCTTTGGGACGTGCTTTTTTTTGGGTTGGGTTTCGTTAATTTCTGGGGACCATATTGTAGCATCGTAGTTTAGCATTAACCTTCCAATTGCCTTATATGTTGTAGTGATTGTTTCCTTTTCTTTTCCCCAGGTGCTGCTTGAAATGGCTGTCAGGACTTTGTTTCGGCTTCCAATTTTTTTGATTATGTCCTCCTTGGCAAAAATTAAAAGGGGGTCAAAGGTTACTCCTAATCAGGGAACCAGAACTGGAACTGTATACCGAAAAGAACAGATTAAAACGCAGAACCGGAACCGGTACCAGAACTGATATTTTTAATTTTGTGTAGACTGGTATCAGAGAACCGATATTTTTATAACCATAAAGACCGAAAAGAACCTAAACGTTATACCGGTACGGTTTCGGTTCGGAGTGCTAGACTGCGAAACGAGCAGTTAGTTTTGGCGGAATTTTACGCAATTTGGATCCTGTGTAAGTTTCAAATAAACAAAAAAATGTTGGCTTAGCAAATCCTTTGTTCAGTGAAATAGAAAAACGAGAGACCAGTCTCTTTGAAAATAATGCATTCTTTTTCTATATGGCATTTTCTTAGACCCTCGTATTAATGTCAAAATCATTTTCACAAAACAGTTTAATGGCATGAATCACGGTTTTCCTGAGCATTACACGTTTACAAAATAAAGATGAGAAAGTTTTCAGAATTATATGAACTATCAAAAGTTATTCTTGCTGTTCCTGCTAACACAGGCCAACAAAATGAACAACTTTGTGAGGTGCAGCCCTGTTGATTTAAAAATATGATAAGTTTATGCTCACTGATGCCAAAACTGGTTTTGGTTTACCTCCATCAGCTCTTCTTTCCAAGATATGGCGGAAAAACGAAAAAGTTGTATTTTTGGCACTCTAGGACTTATGGAGGCCACAAAAGGCATAAATATGTGAGTTTATGAGCTATTTGCGATAAAGTACATATCAATGCATTTTTTAAAAATCAAAGGCGCTTTATAAGTACAGCGGAAAATGTCTAATTTGGCCTTTAAAGACAGACATCTTTCGATTTATGGCATTTTTATCAAAATAAATATATGAGCATATGGCCAAACATTTAAGCTAATTTTGTGATTTTTATGGCATTCAAATCATTTTATTTGGCAAAGTTATAGCCTGCTAAAGACAAAAATTCATATTTAAATTTATGGGAGGAACACTAGATTGTCTCTCTAAATCTGTAAAGGAACTGTAAAGAGGCTACTTGATCGGGCATAAAGTGTTGAATGTTTACATGTAGATGATAAATTCTATTTTGAAACAAGTAGCCTTTTCACAGCTCCTATAAAATTTTTTACTGGCAATCTAGTTTTCCTCCCATAAATTTAAATATGTATTTTTGTCTTTAACAGGCTATAACTTTGCCAAATGAACTGATTAAAATGCCAAAAAAATCACAAAATTAAATCCTATGTTGGACTATATGCTCAGATGGCGAATATATTAATCCAAGAACCGCGCTGGCCTGAACGGGATGATTTATATTGATAAAAATGCTATAAATCGAAAAATTTATGTCTTTAGAGGTTAATTTAGACACTTACCACTATACTTATGTAGCGCCTTTAATTTATTAAAAATGGATTGATATGTACTTTATCGCAAATAGCTCATAAACTTACATATTTGTGCCTAGTGTGGCCTCCATAAATCCTATAGTGCCAAAAAATCAACTTTTTCGTTTTTCCGCCATATCTTGGAAACAAGAGCTGATAGGACGAAACCAATGATACAGTTATGTTCAGTGCAATCAATATTAACATAATCAGATAAAAATAGACCTGCACCAAAAACACTGTTGGGCTGTGTAATCAAGTAAGCGTAGAACGTTTTTTTTCCGGTGTGAAGTTTATCATGTTTCCGCTAAGAAATCAGATCGACGGAAATACAGGGTTTCTCCGTAAAGTAATAGGACTGATTTTCTTCCGCCATTCGGATTCCTGGATTCGGTAGAGGCTAGTCAGTTGTCTCCGAGCACCTAAAGAGTCAGGACAGGCATTTTCGCGCGACGTGTTTCTGTGAGTGTTGCAAGCCGGCAAGAGGTACGCGATTAAATTCTGTGTGAAACTCGGCAGAGACGTTTGATATGATCAGGATTACCCAGATGTTGCTTTAGCAAGAAGTGGTGTGATTCGGTGGCACCAGGCCTTTTTGGAGGGCCGGGAAGAGGTCGCAGATGAAGACCGTCGACTTAGTATTCGTTTAATTGACATTGTGACGAAGCGTTTGAACATGCGAAGTTTGTGTGCGCGAAGATGGTCCCAAAAGTGAACTTGAAAAGTGACTTTTTGTGAACAGCTACCTGACCAAGGCCGGCATTCCAACGCTTCCGCGGCCGCCAATTCCACTTCTTCTTGTTGATCTGAGAGGTAGTTTATCAACCATCTCTTTAAGTTTTTTGGGAGTCGACTGTTAAACATGGTTTTAAGCCAAACTGTGTCACTCACCATGTCGATCTAGATCTACTAAAATTGTCCTTCCGTGTGACCTTTTACCATTTAGTCCTGCTGCTGATGTACTTAAATATCATGGTCAACCGTCAATTTATTTTTCAGCTGGAGTGGTGGTTGCACTGGTATTAGTAGTTGACTGTATTGCCGTGGGTGATCTTTCGTCCCTGGGTCGGGACCTTTGAGGTTCTTGTACCAGAGAAGGGCTTACAACGCTGTAAGGGTGACTGGCTTCTTTATTAGAAGGTGGCGAGAGAGGTGTGAAAAGCGTTTGTTGGCGGTTTACGCATGTGGGGCATGTGTAGTTACGGTGGATTTCTACGGGTCGTGTTAGGCCGGAGTAGCGCAGTTGGCACTATTAGTGGCATGAAAAGCAGAGAACCGAACACACTCCTCGCGTAATTCTCGTTTCGCATCCTGAACACAAATAGATTGTGGGACCCGGATGAGACTCAGCATGATCGGCGCAAAAAAGGAGTCTCAGCAAGCAGGCCGGCTTTGCTTGCTTGATTAGTGAAAGAACATAGAATGGGGAGGGGAAAAAAGGAGGTACCTACTTGGATTCCTGTATGCAGAGATGGGCAATCCTGGGGCAGTATGTTGGGTTCTGCGTCGGTTCCGGGACTGAGACCCGATTGCCTTGGGAACCCGATTGCCTCTATACATTGTGACTGCTGCTGATTCAATCCATTTTGTGTGTGTGTGTGTAAAGAAAATAATGTATACATATATATACATGTATACATATATACATATATATATATAATATGGATTTTTTTTTGTTTTAATATATTTGTAGTTTCCACTCCTCATTCACTTGGGCTGAGCCTTTTCAATTCTAATCTGTGATCTGTAATCGGATTCTGTGTTCTGCTGGTTGTGTGTGCTGTTTTTATCTTTGCCATTTTCTTTGTTCCTGCTTCGATCGCCTGCCTTTTCTTCTTCTCGGTTGTTCTCAGTTATTTGTTTAGTTATCCATCCATGACTCGCGTCATTCTGTGTAGTCCCACCAATCCGTATCGTAGCCCTCGTGCACATGCTTCAGGAGCACAGTGCAACGCTTTTCACAATATCTACGAGAGTGAGATAGAAAAGTGACGATATCAGTAGAAATGGGAGATGAGCACTTGTTGTTAGAAATATATTTTGAAAATATAAAATTGTTTAATTTAAAATTAAACCAAATCGTAAACGTGTTTAAATTCAAATTGAATCGAAGTCCACCACTCACCTGTATTTATCTTGCACTTTTTGCTTAATATCAGCCAAATTTTCCGATGTAATATCACGTTCCAAATACTCGGACAGCGTTTCTGTTGCCGACTCCAAATCCTTTTGATTATCTTCAAATATCATGGATTGATTGTTCTTTTTCAAATAATACGCAAATACGTATGTGTACATCAAGGTCTGACGACACTGGCAAAGTATATCAACAGCCTTTTTCAGAAATTGCACCTGAAACAATTCAAACACAATAGAGTGTAAGCATGGGTGATGAGTACGATGGAAATAGTTAATGAGTTGACTTTATATCCTTATCTTTTTTATCAGTAAAGATCGGTATTAAAACGCTAACTTCGGATTCGCCGAAATACGATACAGATCCTATAACCCAGGCCAACAAAATTACCACTTTTGTGAGGTCCAGCCTTGTTTGTATAAAATCTGACAGTATACATTTCACAGATAGACTCTTTACTGAAATCTCTATCCGCCAGCCATTTATGGAAATTTGGGAAATCATAATAGTCACAAGGGGCTTAATCCGTAGATTATAGTGAGTGCGGAACTCATTTGGCCGGCTGTAACTTTGTCCATCCAGGTGGTTTAAATGCAATAAAATTTGTGAAAATAGAAGAGCCATTGGGATACATGCTAAAGTGGTTTTAATTTAAATTTAACCACCCCAATGGCTGGTACACTACGATTAAGTTTGAAAAATTTGCTATAATTTAATTAAAATTACTCTTCAAAGGACAACTTAGACGTTTTTGGGTTTGCAGATGCTGCTTCCATGATTTTTTATACCCTGTACCGAAGGTACATAGAGTATATTAAGTTTGTGCAAAAGTATGTAACAGGTTGAAGGAATCATTTCCGACCCTATAAAGTATATATATTCTTGATCAGCATCAACAGCCGAGTTGATATAGCCATGTCCGTCCGTCTGTCCGTCTGTCTGTCTGTCCGTCTGTCCGTCCGTATGAACAAACAGATCTCAGAGATGGTAAGAGATAGAGGTTTGGCATGTATGGGACAAATGCTTCTTATACTTGCAGGCAGATCAAGTTTATTTTTAATTTTTGCCACGCCCCCTCCCGCCCCCGCAATTTTGAAAAAACGTTATATCTCCCACAGTTTTGTAGACAGATGATTCGTACCTTCTAGAGATAGTTAGTCATTGGCAATATGTATCGATTTGCCGAAGAAATGATAAAAATCGGATGAGCGGTTTTCAAGTTATGATCGAATAAGTGAATTACCCCCGCCACCCCTCCCACCCTCACACAACCAACGACACACAATCTTAGAAAGGGAGAGAGAGAGAGAGAGCGAGAGAAAAGAGAAAGAGAGAGGGGGAAAGAAAGAAACGTAGAGATGAGCGCAGCAGCTGCACCGCATTCAGCTTCTACTCTACGTACAAAGTATAAATATAGTCGGGCTTGACCGACTTTCTCACTTGTTTTAAAGAAGATTTTTTCCAGGTGTTTAAGAATTCCACAAAATAACCAAAAGTAATGGAACTGAAAATAAAATAATTATAGCACATTGATTCAACATAAAACTATATATTCGGGCCTGTTCCGAATTTCGAGTCGATTTTCGTGTAAACGTTAGAATTTTGCAGTCGAATTAAATAACGTTGTATAGAAGGTGAGAAAAAAAATCAACGCCTACTAGATCGGGGATAACAAATCTCGGAATTGTTAGAGCAGCTCAAACCGACTGCTTCATCCCAAGTGAATTCAATTCGAGAGAAAAGCATGCCGCAATCTAGTATTCACAGATTGGCTTGTCAGTTACATTTACTTTTATACAATTTGCACTCGAAATACGTACGTTTACACGAAAATCGACTTGGAATTCGGAACAGGGCCAATAGTTTCTCATTTAACTGATGTTGGGCCGATTTCTCATATAAATAGCTCCTATGTGTCAGATAAACTTAGATTTTACTCTGTTAGTTGTTAGATTTCACAACCCAACAGTGTTTTTGGTACAGGCATATTTCGATCTGATTATGTCGCTGCTCCTGGTTTTGTTCTATTAGCTTTTGTTTCAAACAAACTTGTTGAATGTTTGGCACTCCAGGTTATGTGGTAAGTAAATATATGTAAATATATGCCTCTCATGCCAGGCACAACACTTAGAAGACTCAAGTTTCTAAAGGATAGTGGAGCATGCAGTACCCCGTAGCGGGATCCCCCAGGTCCAGATAGGCATGATGATCAAGGATTTTGTATCGCAACGAAAGACCGCTACAAGGCTTCAAGAGCCAATTGAGCTCCTACGACGTAGCTGCTGCCCGAGGCACATGGACTTTCCAGGTCAAGCGGCTATGCAGAGCCACACCAAGGTATTTCACCGCAGAAACCGTATAAGGGACTCTTGATCGGCAGCAGCCGCAATCGAGCAACTTTACCAGGGCTCAAAGCGAAAAAAGTCAGCACTTTTTGAATGATTGCCGCTATGTTGCAGCGGTTCGCTAATCGACCAAAGCCATCAAGAAACTGTTAGACCATAGCAGATGACCATCTGCGTCTATTGCTGGAAGCTAGGAAAGCGGTATCGCCAGCATTCGTGGCGATAAAGGTGCTATAAGCGACTGAATACGGCAGATCAGCAATAAACAGAGAAATGGTGTGAACTAAAAAAATTCAATTGGAGATTTCCAACGAAACAACTTTAATCAGTATATCAATTTTTGTAGGAAAATTAATTATTGCTACACTCCAACATGCTCCGGGCCACACAACAAAGTATCATGATAAGCCACCGGCCTATCGTTCCCATGTAAAAAGTATGTATAACCTATTCCAAGCAGCATGCTTGCTCCAGAAACAGTGCTTCAAAACTGATTAATCAGAGTGACCTTGCAGCTATTAGGTGCACACTCAACAAATTGGGTGTTAAACCCCGCCTTAGAGGATATTTTAATATGCGAAATACTACTATTCTAAAATTTTTGCTTTCAAAACCCTCAAAAACCAACAGAAACAGAAATATCACGATGCCATCAGAGTCCTCAACAACACCTGAAAAACCCTAATAAGCAACGCAAATGTGCTACATAGCATAAAATACAGGATGTTCCTCAGGCTACCTCTAGTTCAATCCTAATGTACGCTTCCCAGGTGTGGGTTTTCAAGGAAAATGATGAAGTGGAGAAGCTACTTCGTTTCTTTTTAAAAAAGGTGTACAGATTGCCCCTTATTTAGTGGGCCAAACAGGTCAACTTTCCCTATAGTGACGCCGAGTGCATCGAAATTGTCTAAAGCTGCCTCAGGTGCTTTTTACAAATTTTAACCACTTAGCTATTCTTCAAATTCGATTGATATTCTATTCTAGTTATGGCCCTGTATCAATATTTCCATGTTGATATTTCAATATACATCTTGACATTATTGAATCGAAACAAACAGAGGAAAGCTAACTTCGGCTCGACCGAAGTTTATTTACTCTTGGAGCCTGATAAAAGTCTGCCAGTTTGTTATATGGTAGCTATACGATATATTTATCCCATTTTGATCAAACTCTCCGAAATTGTGTTAATACAGATAATATTCTTAAATAAATGGTGATTTTTTAGCTATTATCTTTTTGGCAACAATGGTTTAAATAGCTCACGCACGTTTCGTGTTTTGTTTCACTGTCAAACATCATCAGTTTGGTCCATAGTTTAACCATGAATCGTCTTACAAACGAACAACGCTTGCAAATTATTGAATTTTTTTATAAAAATGCGTGCTCTGTTAAGAAAGTTCATCGCGCCCATCTTCCATTTTTTGGTCAGTTTGATCGACTTACATTGTTGAACATTAAACCACCAACACGCTTACGTAGAGTGCGAACTGAAGAAAATATCGCAGCTACATCGGCCAGTGTTAATGATGACCATCAATTATCGTTTCGTCGCCGTTCGCAGCAATTGGGCCTCTGTTACTTAACAATGTGGAAAATTTTGCGGAAGGATTTAGGTGTGAAGCCTTTAAAATACAGCTGGTGCAAGAATAAAAGACGAACGACCTACCGCAACGTAGAATTTTTGGTGAATGGGCTCTTGGAAAGACGAAGCTCATTTTTGGCTCAAAGGGTACGTAAATAAGCAGAATTGTCGATTGTCGAGTGAATATCAGCCAGAAGCATTGCAAGAGCTACCAATGCATCCAGAAAAAGTCACAATTTGGTGCGGTTTATGGGCTGGTGGCATCATTGGACCGTACTTCTTCAAAGACGGTGCCACATGCCACACAGCACGCGCCACAATGGACTTATTGAGAGGCGAGTTCGTTTAACATTTTACTTCACGTAGAGGACCGGTCAATTGGCCACCTAGATCGTGCGATTTGACGCCTTTAGACTATTTTTTGTGGGGCTATGTTAAAGCTCATGTCTATACAGACAAGCCCGCTTCAATTGACGCATTGCGCATTGGGCGGAATTCCCTTTTTTTTTTTTGGCATAAAGTCCAAAATATTTTTATTATTTTCATAATTTTATTAATATTTCCGTTAAATAAATGTCTACCCTAAGTAAAAAAAATAAAGCAATTTTTTTTTTGCCCGTCACTGGTATTTGACAGCCCGTTAAAGTGACCAGTTTGTGCTAAGCTATTTGTGCCTTGTTTGTGCTTGAAATTTTCTGAATGTTCGATTATAGGCTTTTCCACTGAGCAACATTCAACATCTAACACCTTGAAGCAAAATGTTTCGATTCCACACGTTCCTCATGAAATTAAGTAGTGACAGAGAAACTTGTCATGTATTATTAAATATTTTTATTTTATATATTAAGTCGGCAGGAAAAAAACCTGAAAACGCCTTGCACAAAAGCTATCTTAAGGACCATATTGATGACATGTGACAAAATCATGATAGGTGCTCGCCCCATTCCGGACAGGATGCAGATCTTTCCACCTTTTACGCAAAGGACACAACTTACATTAATTCTGAAATTTCAAGCAGCAAATGCATCGATAATACCAATGCCCATATACCAAAACGGACGAGATCTGATTCTGAGTAAATTAGCAAAAAAGATACTGGAGCATAAGAACTCGCAAAATATGTCATAAAATAATCTTCCTTCGGGATAAGGACCAATAATATCTGCCTTTTAATCACCACCATGAACTTCATAAGCCTGATATTGTTGAGCCAATGTTAAATAAATTTCATGTTAATTTATTTTTTCTCAATATATTTTTGTGTAATTTTTGATACTACTCATTTCTGAGACATTAACTGACAGACGTAAGATTTTAGATGTCGGCAGTGCAAATTTTAATTTCACATCATCATCTAATTCCATGCGTTCCTCTAAAATGTGCTCAGTGTGTAGAGACTATTAGGCTGCCTTCACACATGACACATGATAGTCTAGTAGCCCTGCTTTTTGTTCCGTTTTAAATTTGAATAGCATGTCAAATTAATAGAATTTCATTCGGGCCTACTAGAAAATCCGTTTCAATAGAAATTGATGTAGAAGACGACTTTTAGGAACATTTTTATACACTTGAAAAGTGTATTATAATTTTGCCCAGAAGTTTGCAACGCATAGAAGGAATCATCTCCGACCACATAAAGTATATATATTCTTCATCAGCATGACGAGCTGAGTCGATTAAGCTTTGTCCGTCCGTCTGTCCGTGTGTCCGTCCGTCCGTCTGTCCGTCTGTCTGTTTCTACGCGAACTAGTCCCTCAGTTTTGGAGCTATCGAGCTGAAACTTTGCACAGAGTCTTCTTTTTACTGCACGCTGATAATATGTCGGAACCGACCGGATCGGATGACTACTTCTTGTAGCTGCCATACAAATGCTCCTTCGAAAAATGGGTTTTAGTGATAAAAACTGGTTTGTTCTCAATATTATCGCTCTCAAACACGGTCATGGGTAATAAGTCATGTTTTTAAGCTGATTTGCGAAGCTTGGTCGAAGTCGCTAACCGTTGTGACAAGCTATTTCAAGTGTATTAAAACTTCGGTGCAGACGATGTTAGCTTTGCCTTTCTCGTTAAATGTAAAATACTTATTTATAGTAATTTTGAATGCATTGATAAGTGTTAAAAAAATGAATTAAAAACATTGGTTGAATTTGACGAGTGCTAGCATTATTAATTACCGTACAAGTATCAATAAGATGAAACCTATCTCATATGGGCGGATAGGGAAGGCGTGGTCAGATCGGTCTGATACTTAGATATATTTTTATGTGCATCAACACTATCATATGTACCAAATTTCAATAACCTAGCTTTACAACTTTAATTTTCGTCGAAAAATCGGCTCGCTGGGCCAATGCACATTGGGCGGAATTCCCAATTTTTTGGCATAAAGTCCAAAATTATTTTTTATTATTTTCATTATTTAATTAATATTTCCGTAAAATAAATGTCTACCCTAAATAAAAATATTAAGAAATATTTTTTTTGCCCATCACTGGTATTTGACAGCCCGTTAAAGTGACCAGTTTGTGCTAAGGTATTTGTGCCTTGTGCTTGAAATTTTGTGAATGTTTAATTATGAGCCATTTTAATAGCGCTTCAAAATATGCGAAGGTATAAAGGTATGTATTTTATAGTGTACTGAGATTAAATTATAAATGCTTTTGTTTCGTGATGTATTTAATGTTAATGTGGCAACATATTTTAGGTATAACATATTCTCAATTATTGTGTTTCGTGGAGCAGAACTAGCAAGATTACGCCGGATTACCGAAAGTGCTAATGTGGATTTCTGTGTTATTGTGTATATATTTAAATAGAGTTAACAACTTAAGCGCATATTTGCGCAATGACAAGACAATTTAAATTTTCGTCATAACGGTTTGCTATATGTTTGGTTGACTGAGTGTGCGATCAAATGAACCAAAATTCTTTTCTTGAAAGCTGAATGACATAAAAAAAAGGAAAGTTATCTTCGGCTCAACTTAAGTTCATTTACCGGTTGCAGCTTGTAATTTTTATAGAATTGAAGATTTTTCAATAATTTGCATTCCACAATTTCATTCATTCGTCCGATTGTTCCTATGGCAGCTATATGCTATAGTCAATCGATTTGGACCAAACTTAGCAGAACTATGTGGAAGCATATTATATTTTCGTAAAACTTGCTTGGATTATGAAAAAGCATGGAAAACTAGTATATACGAGGTTTTGTGAAATTTGTATCGAAAACAAAAAAGTTTTTCTTACTAAAACGAGTTTTCCGGCCGATCGTTCCTATGGCGGCTATATGCTATAGTCCTCCGATCCGGCCGGTTGCAACAAATGTAGAGCGTAAATGTACCTAAAAGCTTTGTGCAAAGTTAAGTAGACATAGCTTTTGAACTGACGGAGCGGATGTGTGTATGTGGCGGGCGAAATTTTCTTATAATATGAACAGCAAATATTTTAAGTTTCAACTTTCTATCTTTATTTTTGGAGTTTATGCCAAAAAAAAGACAATTCCGCCCAATGTGGAAGACAACATTGAAGCATTTATTTGTAAGATACCAGCCGAAATGTTGGAAACAATATGCCAAAATTGGACTAAGCGGATGGACCAATTGAGGCGCAGTCACGATCAACATTTGCATGAAATAATCTTTAAACATTTAATTATATGGACCGTACTATCGATTCAAATAAAGATTTCATGCATTTTGCTGAATTTTTATTGTTTTTTTAAAAAACTTTCCTATAGCTCTTAAAAAATCACCCTTTAGAAAGTATTAAGACTCTTCCATTGAAAGCAAAAAAGGGTTTCACACTAGAACTACTTTTTCGAAAGATCGTTTCAATGGCAGCTTAATGCTATGGTCATCCGGTTTTTATTAAACTTTACAAAGTTATGTGGAAGCATATATTATATTATTATTCAATTTAAAGTTTGGGAGCAATAACATTGAAAACAAAAAAGACAAAAGACTTATCTTTTGTATGGCAGCTATATGCTATAGTCGTCCGATCTTGCCGGTTCCGACAAATAATCAGCGTATTTATACTTAAAGACTTCAGGCAAAGTTCGGTTAAGATAGCTTTAAAACTGACGTAGAAGATAGCATAGAAACAGACGGACAGACGGACATGGATATATCAACTCAGCTCGTCACGGTCGAAGAAGCTTTCTTCTATGCGGTACAAACATCCGGACAATTTTAAAATATCCTTTCCAAGGTCATAAATACTGCAGCATACCTCAATCCAGGACATGTTGTGCTGTTGCATTTCCTCCATTTTCTGTTTCACAGATGCATACAATTTGTTCTCGAACTTCATTGACTGCATGTGATTCATATAGCGATTATAGTAATGAAGATATCTGAAAGCAGAAGAGACCAGAATTAGCTGAAAGATACCCATAATCGAGGCAAGGGTGGACGGAGCCATACCTGGCTAGCGAAGATCTTAGTTTTTCCTGCGCATCGCGTGCTGCCTTCGCCTCATCCTCATCATAACGATTGCAATTGTACCAGGATGAGCCATGCGGCTCCCAGGAGCCTAAGCATACCCAACAAAAGTCATGCTTGCAGTTCTGATTCTTACACACCATATGATTGCAGCCGCCATCCTTTTCGATGGTTACACTACACTTGGGACACTCTTTGGTATTGGCCGCAATCCAATTGGACGTTTCCGAATCGTCATCGCACTTCTTAATCCATTTCTTGAGCCATCGGCATTTCACCGGATCGTGCCAGTTCTCGCCGCAGGCAAAGCAAAATACATGTCCGCACTTGCAGTGAACGCGACGAGGCTCGGCATAGGGCACCTTTACCGCATAGGTGCAGTCCACGGACGGACACCAGCGTAACAATTGATTGCACTCCACAAAGCTATTAGTGATCAATTGCTGGTACTTGACCTTGACACGAGCATCGGGCACCAGCTTGGTGACGGTAACATCATCCACCAAAATATCACAGCCGTGCGCGGCGCACGAAATTGTCTGACCGAGTCCCTCCGTAACGATTTTCGTTGTCAGATACTCGCGCCAGCAGCTCAGGCAAAAACGATGGCCGCATTCTAGGCCAGTCATCGACTACAAAAGAGGAAAAGTATGTGTGAAATAAATATATGTATATATACCTGGAAAACTTACATCTGGCGGCAGCAATGAGAAGCAAATTTCGCATTCTTCGCACTGACTTCGTGTGGTCTGCAATTCAGAAAATGGCAAAACTTAATCCGTGACTCATCTATTAAGAGACCTGTAACTTACCTTCTGCCTTACCGCTTCAATGGTCTTATTGAAGGGATTAATGACATGTGCGCATTTGAAAAACGCCTCGGTATTATCATCGTTCTCATCGAAATATTTCTCCAGCAACTTTTCCTTATCCCATTTGAAATGATTCAGCAGAATTCGCGTTATGGGCGTGGGGAGCTGCAGACAAGTAGCCATGCAAACGTAAGCAGCAGCAAGCAGAAGAAAGACAAAAGACAAAGAAAATACAAAGCACAATTTAGTCAAAGAGTGGGAGACAAAGGGGAAAGAAGAGGGGGGAAGCGGGTGATAGGGAAAACAATTCTAACTAGCGCCTGGTATGGCGACAAAATCAATGCCACATCTTTATGATGATCAATCGCATTTAAGTCATTTGGCATAGTCTAGTATAACCAAATAAGGCGAAAGTCTACGTAACGGGCAACACAAGAAAACTTGATGATTTTTCAAAAATTTTCAAGCATCCGCATAGAGTTCCGCAACGTTGGCAAAAGCGAAATTCTTTAAATTCTGCAGGTACATATACTAAATAAATGCTCCCGATCATTAACTTGAAATAGTCTCTTAAAAAATCAACAGAAGCGAAAGTACTTCAACTATTTTGGCGCTCACATACTTATGGTGAACGAAATAAGTGGTATACACAGAATTTGTTATCGAAGTGGACCAAATTGTTCTCAGCTCCCAGCTCATAAAGTCTATCTACAGAAGAGCTGCTCAATTGTGGTGGCTGCTTAACGGAAGAAACAAAATGTCATTGAGGAATAAAGTACATGTATACAAGTATTTGGTATTGCAGCTACAGCCAACCTACACAAAATCAGTGTCCTCCAAGCCATCCAAATATTTCTTTAGTATGCGAAGCTATTACCAAACAATTTGTGGACTACCTTAAGAGACTCAAATCGACTAGCGTGAAAGCTAGAAGAAGGCTTTTAAGAATCTTCACTCGGCAACTTCCAAGACGACAGACACCAGCCCAAACACAAAATTTTAAATTTAAGTAAGCAGCTCCTCAATAGAGATGTAACCAGCTTACTAGATGACAGGAGCAACAGCTTTTGGTAAAACCTAGTCGACTATTTGAGAAGTTCACTGACTTATCGGACGGCAATTCTGGAAACATTCACTGGCACTTGAGTCAGCATGGGCATGAGTCTGGGCATTATACTGAAGAGATATGACCTTTTTCCAAGTTGCTCGGGCGGGAGGGGGCGTGTCAAAAATGAGAATAAACTTGATCTGCGTGCAAGCATATGAAGTTAGTGTCCCATACATGTGAAACCTCTATCTCTTGCCACCTTTGAGATCTGTTTGTTTATATGGACGGATAGACGGACCGACAGACATGGCTATAGCGAATCTGCTGTTGATGCTGATGAAGAATATAAAAACTTTATGCGGTCGGAAAGATTCCTTTTCCCTGTTACATACGTTTGCACAAACTTAATATACTCTGTGCACCTTTGGTATAGAGCAAGGTGGAATTAACAAGGTGCAGCAGTCAGCCTCTGCTAGGGCCAGTTGATCTATGTCAGTGTAAGTCTGTATGATAGAAAGAGCCGGCAGAACATTAGCTTGTCTCTGCTTGTGAATTGCCGTTCGCTTCAAGCATTCACAACGCACTGGCCCTTTGGCCCTACAAACAGAAAGAGCGCTGTCTCACGCGGGTATAATAAGTAGAGTATAAATAGAGGAAAGCTAACTTCGGCTCGACCGAAGTTCATATACCCTTGCAGCTCGTAGACTGTAAGAAATAGAGGTTTTGAATGCTTTTCACGGAACAATTTCATTTTTTGCTTTGAACAAGGTTAGTTTTTCCCAAGCCAATAGATTATATGGCAGCTATTTGATATAATCATCAGAATTTAAACAAAATCGTCCAAATTGTGCTGAAGCAGAAAATATTTGTAACTAAAAACTTGATACGGTCGAGACCAAAAAATTGTGAAAGGGTATGAAAGTAATACAAAAACCTTCGCTGGGTTTGGTCTGGTTAGCTGCCGATTTCTTTTTATAGCACTTTGAAGTTTTAAGCATATGATTGGGACTTGTAGCTCCATATCGTCTAAGCTATTTGGAATTTCGCTTTGAAGTCTGTAATAAAGTTGTTGCTTTCGACTTGGTTTACAAAACATTTCTAAGTAACAAGTCAAAAAAGTCACATCTTTAAACTCAAAATTGCAAAAATGTATAATCATTATGTTTTCCCCTCATTTTTTACTGTTTTTCAACTTTTTCCTGAAAACTTTAACCATTTTGACTAAGCAGTGAAGGACGAAAAAGTAGCTTAGACTAAAATAAACAATCGGTTGGAACATACTAACTTCATTCGATTGGTTTTCATATAGTTAAGGGCCCTAAAGTATGTATTATTTCAACCCAATCTCGAAAAATGACAGTTTTTGGTAGAAATTGGCTGACATAATCAAAAATTTGATTTTTTTTGTATTAAATCAATAAAATTGTGAAAAAATATAACTTAAAAAATGTAACTAAGGAAATTTAATTTAGTTACTTTTTTCCCGATAATTTTCGTTCTTTTTCGAATTTGTATGACAGTTTTTCATGCTTTTGGGCTTTTAACTATATGAAAGAGTACTTAAATGAAGTTTGTTCGTACTAACGGTTTGTTTATTTTTGTCTAAGCAAGAACTTATACCTACATTACTTGACCAAATTTGTAACGGGTTTCAGGAAAAAGTGGAAAAACTGGAAAAAAGTTGTGAAAACTTTGTTTTTTTTTTTGACATCTTTTATAATTTAAGTACGAAGATGTAATTTTTTGATTTGCTACAAAGAAATGTTTTGTAAGCCAAGCCAAGAGCAACAGCTTAGGTAAAGACATAAAAGCAAAATTCAAAACAGTTTACGAGATATGGAGTCGGTAATCCTACTATGAAACTGAAAAGATCAAAGGTCAATAAAAAGAAAACGGCAGCTAATCAGACCAAATCCAGGGATGGTTTTACTTCTACCATCACACCCTTTCAGAATTTTTTGATCTCGACCGTATCAACTTTTTTGAGTTCAAAAGTGTGTCAAAGTGTAATGCACAGCTGTCAGTAGTTAATAAATAAAACTTTAATGAAGCCAATCACAAAATGAGCATGGAAACGTCTTTGTTTTTGATAAATGAGTTGGCTGAGAACGTCTTATCGTACTTATCTCAAGGAAATTCGTGCAAGCCCTGATGGTTTTACTTAGGACGAAAAATCGCGGTGACAAAGGAAATTGTTTGGGACCTCACCAATAAAAAGAATTTTGATGCAGTTGACATGGAGAGACTCCAGCAACAATCTGCAGTGCAAAAAACAAAAAACTGTAACAGAGTTGTTGCTTTCCCGGCCAATGCCGATAAAGAGCATTTTTTGGCTGTCTCAACACACAATTTTGTTTTTAGGATAGGCCCAAACAGTTTCGCGTTCTCCGTACCGAGCTATTGAAAAAAGAACTGGCCATCGGATATTCTAGATTGATGTTTACATTTTCACCGGGATTACAACAAACATTAAATGGCTAACAAAATTTTGAGGAAAATTCAAGGGGGATTTCAGGAGCATATAATATAAATTAAATATTCAGTTCTAAATATAATTATTTTAAATTAAAATTTTAATTTTAATTTAAAATTTCCGCCAACAAAAAATATCGATACTTTAGTTTCCTGAAAAATCAATCAAACACGTTCACCAGCAGCTAACTTGATACAATAACTACAAGTTAGCGCGACCGGAAGTGCCTTTTTGCATGCGCGAGAACTTATCGAACACTCCGTCGTTACTTGCGTTTGTGGACATTTCCGATAGAAGTTTACCACTACATTAGGAAATCGAAGGCGACCATATAGGTTTGATACACCAAATTACAACCTTGAGTCATCTATCCGAGGTCGACTGAGAATATCGAAGCTGCACAATGCGCTACCTTGTAGTTCTTGAATCATGAGCAGCCAAACACTATTGATGATTGTTGTTAATTAATGGCATTGCACACCATCTTGCAAAACCATCCGACTAATCTTTGGGTTTCCTTATAGGTACCTTATTTTTTAAAACTTTCTATAAACCCTGTGCAAAGTATCTCATGGTCGGGCTTGACCGACTTTCCGTATTGTTATATTTTTAATTGTCGAATCTGGTGTTAAGTACATACAAGGGTACCGAAATAAATTTTAATGTTTATCACAAAGTGATTGTTTTAGTGATCTTTTTGATTGAAAATCGATTTTGCACAACACCACAAAGGAGGCTGGTTGACAATATAGCGCTATTTCATGAATACCAATTCAATCTTCAGCTGTCTGCGCCTATCCTTAGTGTGTTGGCAAAAGGTACCTCATGTCAGAATTGCTATGACCGCTTGGGAATTCCAAAGGCAGGTTTGTAGCAAAATCCGACATCAGCAGCAAACGCCAAAAACACTAGGGCTTTGAGTGTGTGCGCATCCCGTATCGGCCCCTCTGTTGTTAGTGGGGGAAATTCTTTACCCGCATTTCAACTAATAATGTTATAATGTTTATAACTTTTTTTTGAACCGAACCACAACCTTGGGTTAGGAACGTGTTCGGATTCATCTTTTTTGTCCTCGTGGTTCTGTTTGGTTCACAGAAAGAAAAAAGACGGAATACCGGGTTCGAACCGATTCGGTTCAAAACCGGTTTGCAGCCCTGAAAAGCAATCTTAAGCTTTTGATGATTTATTTATGTCCTGCGTGAGGAACGTTCGCGTACTTAGATATAAGAAAATTGAGTTTTTCAGAAGAGATACCGTCAACTCATTCATAGTGTTTGTTGGAATATAATTATACGTACAAATGGCATTAAACATAATTTAATAACAGGTATTTGGTGTGAAATAATTTATAACAAAGTTTTGTGACTCACGCTACAAAAATCGGAAGTAACTTTGAAATTTGAAGGATGGGTCCCTAGTTTTTTGCGAATTTTGCATAATATAGCACACAATACTAATACCCAAAAGAAAGATAAATATAAGAGAAGTGTAAAATAACTTATTTGCAGCCAGTTTGGTAAAATTTTGTCCTTTTTTATCAAAAGCCGAGAACCATTTGTGACGCACGGGGTATGTTTTCCATCATTTTATATATGTGTTTTCTGTTATAATGCAAAGCAAAACTTACATTTAATTGCAATCAGATAGATCCTTATGGTTTATTTTTCATTCTTTTCTGACCTTTTGTACACTCAAAAATATTTTATATAGCAAAAGTAAATGTAATCTATAGGCACTTTTTTAAAAAAAATGTGCAATATTATGTCCAAATGAAAAATTGAGCTAGTGCGACCTTGAAGACGATGAATAAATGTAAGATTGGCTTACATTAGTTTAATTTGATTGTTTCCCTAAGAAAATATAAAAAAACTGTGTTTTTTTACCACTTTTAATTTTTTGGTTTTGGTGGAAATTTCTGTGGAAACGCCCAAAAACAGTGTTTTTTTACCACTTTTATTTTTTTGGTTTTGGTGGAAATTTCTGTGGAAATGCCCATATGTATAGTGTGTATTCTAATATTTTGTTGGTTCCATTTTCTGTCTGTTACCAATTAGTCAGATCGGTTAAGTGTGTTTAGTTTGCTTCCCATTTATTCGGAAATAAACTTACGTCAGAACTAGACTTAAAATTGCAAATTGAGTATATCGGGAATGTCAATACATTCGATATAATCGTCCATCTATGCGAATCTATGCGTTTTCGCAGCATGTACACATATGTGCATTTCCACAGCTACGAACGTGACAATCGTACGAATTTTTAAGCCTTTAATTTGAAGAAAAGTAAATACAAATTTTACAATAAATTTCCGCATACTGGTTTTTGGATAGCACTTTAGTAGCACTATATTTAATGTAATCGCTGTGAGTTGTAGGCAGTAAGGTCCCAGTATACAGGCAAACAAAAAGGCATGCGCTGCGTGACAGAATACGGAAGTGGTTTTTTTCTGGTTTTACAAAAATAGCAAAGTCTGCGAAATGCGTTTGAATTTTTTAATGCAGCTAATTAAAATATGATCTGCAATGATGTTACTATATACAAATAGCTGATTCGCTGAAATAGAAATGTTGGTTTTTTTATATTTCAATCATCATGATACGCAACGTGACATACGTAACGTGACAGTTTTTTCCATCATTATATATATGAGGTTTAATGCGAAGCAAAAACATACATTCACACATTGCATTCGCAGTTTCCCATGGTTTTTTTTTAGCTTACATTAGTTGAATTTGATTGCTATGATAATACGATAAAATATAGTATTTTTAACCACTTTTAATTTTTTGGTCGAGGTTTACTTTTTGGTGGAAATGTTCATATACACATTTAAGTAATATTACGTGGCGTAGTGATGAGGAGGACCCTAATAAGTCAATTTTACATCGCTCGTAGCAATTTAAGCTGTCTGTAGGTTCGGTCTATGAGCTCAACATCAACTGGAAGCCTTTTAAATATTTATTTTTGGGTTACTTGCCGTCATTGTTTTCTACAGACGAACAAACTTGAAATTTTGAACGACTTGGAAAAAAAGCGTCATAAATTGGACTTCCGGAGTGTCTAACAATCATGCTAGCCGCAGCGAATACATGTACGAAATTAAACTTAAGCCCAAATTGCAAGTATGGAAATCCCAACTTACTAGAGACTAGACTTATATTAGAATTGTTAGGTTCAGGTACCAATAAGTTAGGTGAAACTAAGTTAATTTTAGTCAACGCTTTATCCTAGATCTGATTTTAATATTTAATATGGAAATTATATAGGAGCTACATAACTCAACTCTACTCAAGATGCATTTCCTTGAGCAGTTCTGGAGTTCTACAAAGGCTAAGACGGCTGTCGGGAATTATAGCTATATTGGAAGTTCAGATGGCTTTCATACAGATTTAAACAAGTAAGATAGTTGGTCGGGACTGACTGATATGCTCTGCACCTAAGAAAAAGTATGGCTGCGTATGTATTTTGCTACCGCAGCTCAAAACTTAACTATCGCTCATCCGATTTTTACCAATCTTTTAGCGGATCGATATATAATGCTAATTGCTTACTATGTCCAAAAGCTACGAACCACTTAGCTGCAAAATGCAGGGATTGAAAACAAATAAAGTTTTTCTTACTGGAACTTTTTTAAGACCTATTTTTTATATGGCAGCTATACTTTACAGTTGTCCGATTTTCAAAAAACTTGGTGAAATTATGTGAATGCATAAAAAAACTCATAAATACGAGGTTTGGAAACGTTTGCATTGAAGACAAAAAAGTTTTTCTCATTAGACCCACTTTTTCGACCGATCCGGCAGGTTCCGGCAAAAGTGAAGCGTATTTGTACCAAAAGACTTCGTGCATAGTTTGGCTAAGATAGCTTTAAAACCTCATCTTTGAAATCTGCTGAAATGCTGACAGACAGGCGCACATGGCTATATCGGCTGTTGATGCTGATCAAGAATATATATTCTTTATAGGAGGGGAACCCACAGTCTTTGCATAGCCTCGTGTATAGGTGCTCCCTCGAATCAGGAGCCAAAGTATATTAAAACCCCAACTTTGTATGTTTTCTCTTTTCTCTCCTGTGCCTCTTTCAAAATCGAACGCAAAAGCAAATATGTTTGCGACGTCTTCAGCGTAGATTCTATTGTTGGCAAAGAACGATTTCGGGTGCATTAGACAGCATCGATTTTCTTTGTCTATTTTATACTCTGTACCAAGGGAACACAGAGTATATTAAGTTTGTGGAGAAACATGTAACAGGGAGAAGGAATCATTTCCGACTCTATAAGGTATACATACATCGCTCACTTACTAAAAGACTGGCATAACTAAAAACAATAGAGGGAAGCAAACTTCGGCTCGACCGAAGTTTATATACCCTAGGAGCATGATCTATGTATGTCTGCCAGTTTTTTATTATCTGTTGCAAAAGATAACATTCAAAACTGGAACGTATAACTACCTTTAAAACAAAAAAGTTTTTCTCATTGGAACTATTTTATCGACCGATCAAACTTGGCAGAATTGTGTGTTAGCATATAAAATTGATCAATAACGAGTTTAAGAGCGACAGCATTAAAAACAAAAAAGTTTTTTATACTAAAACTTTTTTTAAGGACCTATCTTTATATTGTATGGCAGCTATACTATATAGTTGCACGATTTTGGTAAGACTTGCTGAAATTATGTAAAAGCATAGAGAACTGATAAGTAGACGTTTGCATGAAAAACAAAAAAGTTTTTCTCATTAAAACTAGTTTTTCAACCGATCGTTCCTATGGCAACTATATGCTATAGTCATCCGATCCGGCCGGTTCCGACAAATGTGCAGCGTATTTGTACCCAAAGCCTTCGTGCAAAGTTTGGTTGCGATAGCTTTAAAACTGATGGAGGTGATAGCATAGAAACAGACGGACGGACAGACGGACATGGCCATATCAACTCAGCTCGTTACGCTGATCAAGAATATATATACTTTATGAGGTCGGAAATGCTTCCTTCTATGCGTTACATACATAACTTCAAAAAGCAGGAACACAACGCACCACAAAGGAGGCTAGTTGATTGTACATCTGTTTTATTGGTATCTCTACCAAATCATCAGCGATCTTCGCCCACTTGTACTGAAACCAACAACTCTTACTTCATGCCAAAGTCGTTTGGGAATTCCTAAACGACATGAGGACAGCGCTGACTGCCTGTACTTTTTGTATGTGTGTTGGGTACCTAATTTGGCCTTGCTGTGTTCGTGAGAGAGATTTTCTCCCCATTTCTAACTCAAACAGTGGTTTTTTTGTTGCTATAAATGAAACTAGTTCTGTTTAGTTTTAGCAACTACGCGGTGTCTGGCGTTTTTTACACATGTGTGTTCTTTAACGACCTTTATTTATAATAATCAAACTTTTAATATTAAGCTGGCTCGATGTTTGCACATGACTTCTGAAAGCAGGAACACAACACACCACAAAGGAGGTTATTGATGGTTAGGTTCTCAATGGATTTAATCCGGAAAAATGGTTCTTTTAGTTTCGAGTTAATTTAGTTAATTATAAATTTTAAATGTTTAATAAAATTGGAAAATATGATGTTATCGACTGCAGGACAAGCGAGATACGACGCTCCAGCATTAACACGAAAATGAACCTGTAAAATGATATTGCGACATATTTTCATCTCACATGGATATTATAAGTGTTATCAATATACGGCAAATATTTCTGCATCATTAAGTCAAAAATCGTATTTTTTGAGTTATGCCAGTCTTGAAATAGGAGAGCGATATGTTCTTGATCAGCATTAGCGAAGAGATCTCGGCTATGGTAAGAGATAGAGGTTTGACATGTATGTAATATACATTTTTTTATACTTGCAGACAGACCAAGTTTATTTTAAACTTTTGCCGTAATTTGGAAAATACTGTATCAGGATTGTTCCCGATTCCTATTACGGTGGTGGTTCAGAACTTCTGGTCATAGATCTTCTGGACCTAATGGGGGCGTATGTGGTCAGGTAAAGCTGCTGATCGGTTCAACTTGGCGAAGCCAGAGTAAGCCTGGCTTACTGCGTCTCAAGTCGACTCATAATCGTGGTGACCACCGGAAGCAGAGCGATGTACGCGCAAAGCTGCTGACTAACGTGAGCGGCGACCCGCCCTTCCCTACAGGGTAAAATATATAGGGTTAGTGCGTTGGGTTTGGTACCCACCAAACCGTAAAAAATCTCCACTAATGAAAACTGGATACGGACCCCCTCCTGACGAAGAACCAGTTAAACGTTTTAAGGACCACAATTTGAGAATATGCCCCTGGAATGTACGCACTGGTGAATGGCTTCAAGAAATATTCATCGGACGCTAACGCACTTTAAAAAATGCGGTAGATTGGATATGGGAGCAGTTAAGCTACCAAAAGAGCAAACAGATCAGAAAACACCACCCCCCTGGAAGATCTACTACAGCGGGCATTTTGGTCATAAGTAGTACCAGATTTGAACATCTCAACATCCATAAGGCGACCTAAAAGTCCCCTGATCAACAAACACGAAATCAGTTTGATCACGTTGTGATCGACGGAACGCATTCATCAAGTGTACTAGACGTACGTGCGATTCGAGGATCCAATATAGACTCGGATCAATGCCTTGTTGCAGCCAAGGTACGCACGCGGATCAGTATGGCACATGCGTCGAGAAGCTGCAATCATAAGGGACCTCTGCAGCCTACACAGCTACACTTGCCCAACTGCTCAGGGAAACCTCCCCATTTTCTTCTGATAAATGCGAACAGTGGAATCGAATATCACACTCCATGAGTACGGCTGCCAAGGAGATAATCGGGTATTCCGAGTCCCCTCGAAGGCGGTCTTGGTACGAAGAGGAATGCCGACTCGCTACTGTAGAGAAAAACGCTGTCTATAGAACTCTGCAACCATCGAAACCATCGCTGGATGATATAGTCCTATACCGGGAGAAAAGGAAAGAGTAGAAGCGTTTTTTTTAGAAGAAAAAAGAATGAGCATAAAAGGCGCATGCGTGAGGAAGTCGAGAGGTTATTCGGCATGAGTGAGACTCGAAAATTTTATCAAAAGATTAAGCAATTAACAGAAGGTTTTAAGCCTAGAGTAGCGCGATGCAAAGACGAACACGAGAATCTGGTCGCAGATCCGCAATTTGCGCTTAACAAATAGAGAAGTTACTTCTCCAACCTACTGGGAAGCGATGACGAACAGGATGCCGCCTCTAGAGAAGTAGCGATGCCACGAAGATGGGAATCTAAGTGTTCTCTGTTCAATCTTTAAAAAAGGAGACCCTGCAGTTTGGGCCAACTACCGCGGTATCAGTCTCCTTCCCATTGCATATAAGGTTCTGTCGCGCATCATTTGTGAACGTCTAAAGCCGCTTATTAACACACTGATTGGACCTTATCAGTATGGCTTTAGACCTGGTAAATCCACCACAGACCAAATATTCACATTACGACAAATCCTGGAGAAGACCTACGAGAGAGGCATCAAAACACACTACCTTTTTCAGCCTTCGACACACCGATAAGGTCAAGGTTCTTCGAATCCCAGTCTACCTTTGGTATACCTGCAAAGACGTTGGACTTTGCATGATGACGTTGAGAAGTACGCAAAGCTACGTCAAAATAGGAAAGAACCTCTCCGAACCATTTGATATATCGTGTGACTTTTTCAATCTACTGATGGAATATATACTGCGCCAGTGCCCACATGCCAACAGAACGGGCGCCTTTATTTATAAAGATGTAATGCTACTCGCATAGGCCGATGATATTGACATTATCGGCAAAACCGAACAGGCGGTAAGCGGTAAGCAGGGCGTTTTCAGAGATTGAGAAGCAGTCTGAACTAATGGGTTTAGCGGTAAATGAGGACAAGACGAAATACCTAGTATCCGCGGACAGCAAGTCCTTGCGTCTTGGACAATCTGTTACAATGGGAGAATACAACTTTAAAGTTGTAGAGGATTTTGTTTACCTCGGAACTGCGATAACCAGCGACAACAACATCAGTCTGGAAATCCGACGAATCACTCTTGAAAACCGACGGGCTACTACGGGCTAAGTAGGGAGCTCAAGAGCAGAGACCTCAAGCGAAGAACAAAATTAGCCCTATACAAGTCGCTTATCATCCCAGTCCTGCAATACGGCGCTGAAGCATGGACAATGACAGCAGCGGATGAAGCGGCGATTGGCGTGTTTGAACGAAAAATTCTTCGGAGGATTTATGGACCTTTAAAAGTTGGCGATAATTTCCGCATTCGAAAAATGACGAACTGTATGAGCTCTATGGGGACACCTGTCTGGTCAAGCGCATCACCAGGTTGGACGAAGAAACTCCAGTAAAAAAGGCGTACAAAGCGAAGGCGGCTGACTATGTAGGCGGCAAAACCCCCACTAAGATGGGAAGACCAGGTGCGGGAAGACATTGCCAAGCTGGGTGTGACCAGCTGGTGCCAGCTCGCACGGAGCAGACGCGACTGGAGAGCACCAATCGCAGAGGCCAAGACCGTCGAACGGTTGTGATGGCCAATAAAGAAGAAGAAGTTCCCGATTCTGAATCCGATTAATCGGAATTGGTAAAAGTTGTGATTTCTAAGAAACGATTAAAAAATTTGCCATCCAGAGGATCGAATGAAGGTAATTGGGATTTTGAAGTTAAAAGTCGATAAAACACAGTCGGTTGTTGGAAGCGAGATCATTTAACAATTCCGATTCCGCATGATTTGATGGAAATCGAAAACGGGAACAGGACTGTATATATCCCGGAGTTTTTTAGATAGGGGATTCGTACTTTTTAAAGATATTTAGTTATCATCAAGATTGTTTATCAATTTGCGGAAGGAGTTATAACGATCAAACTTATGATACTTTCAGCTGCTACTGCAGGTACAGAATACTAGTACCGAAACATTCTCTTGATTTACTCCCTAAGTCGGCATTAAGCTGTCTCTGGGCACCTCTTCTTGGTAGGGGTCGGAAAAGCTGACACATACATTTGCACAAACAGAGTATAACACGAAAGAAAATCGGTCAAGCCCGTCTCTAATATATTCTGTATCCCCCAGAGTTTGTTCATATATGATCAATTTAATTTTCCTTTGATACAGAGCAGCAGTGGGTAGCCTCATAGCTCTTCTTACCCGCGATACCCGTTAGTTACCTAAACCCACAACGCAATAGATTTTGGAACAAAGGCGCGCTGAACAAAAGCAAATGACAATAAAAAATGTTGTTGAACCTTTTCCGTTATTTTTGTTGCCCTTCGTTGGAGCTGATCTGAACGAGGACTCGAGCTGGGTCATTTCGGTCGCTTGGAAAGCTATTTGAAGTTCTAATCAAAATTCTAGGAAAGCGTTTTGCTTTTTTCCCCAGTTAGATCTCTTAGTAAAAACCCCAACATATTCGGAGATTTTATACAAATTTCCATCAATTTTCCAAAAAATTGATTTTGTATTTTTTTGCCCTAATTTTAGTGTAAATTTTAATTATCAAAAGTTCAACATCCGCAAATATCCGCTTTGGCGGAAGTGGCCCCAACCCTTCGTCATGAGCGTTTCTTCCTCCTTTTCTTTTTTTTTGTGTATTTTTCAAACAAACTGCAAACTGCAAATGACCTTCACAATTTTTATCTACCAGCCCTCCTCCCACCTACCCCCTTACCCAGCCAGTTGTACAGCTGGTCCCTTTTAGCCCCCAGTTATTTAAGTTTTTTTTTACCTTTAACAACAGATTAACCTCATCGATTATCTCACGCTGATGCTGGACTATCTCATCTGTGGTTAGCACCTTATATATATAATCATCTGTCTCCAATTGACGTTCCGTGGAGCTGGGCATATCCACTTCCATAGCAAAATCGTCGTCTCCGTCATCGCCCGATGAGACGTTGCCCGAGTCGACGTTGTCACAGAAATCTTGATCATTATCCGAGTCCATGGCTTCTGTTTTGTGGTGACTGGTGGTGCCTTTTTTATATTGTTGATACTGTGAATTTTGCACTAGTTGCACTTAAACACTAAAACGATTATTGTTGTTGTTGTTGTTGTTGGCTGCTGCTCTGCTTTACTAGGAAAATACATATACATATGTATGCATGTGTGTACTATGTATGGAGTGTGACCACCAAACTGCAAACGTATAAATACTGATTGTTAATTTTCACGAAATTGTTTGTATTCTTTTATATTGATAAATAAAGACTGCACATAACTAAACCAAATTTGAAATTTTCTTTTATTTTGTAATTAAAGTTCAGCGCAGCCTGCTCAATGCCAGCTGTAGTGTTGGGAAACAAGGCACACACACATACAGAGTGAGAGAGAGAGAGAGAGCACCCTAACAGTTAATTAACATTAGTGCGACCTCGTTCGATTATTTTGGTATTAGAGAGACCACACTGAACTTTCGGTTTATTTCTGTTTATGGGGATCTAGAAAAGAGTTATTGATCCATCTGGCAACTCTCAATCAAGCACCTCCAGGGCTGTCACAAATCGGTATCGGTGTCTGGCAGCGCCGGCCAGTCACGCGCCGTCTCTTACTGTTTGTCAATTTCGATAGTAATCGAATTCACCACTCTGGCAACGCCGTCGATGACCCTCGCAGGCCCAGGGTTGCCAGATCGATAGAAGCTATAGCAAATTGATAGGCGATAGAAAGGCAATCCGAGTCCCGTGTCCGTGTCCGCGTCCGACGCAGCCAATATGTCTCAATCGCATCGTGACCGCGACCGCGGCTCCGGGCCGCTACCGAATCGGTGGCTGTACTGTCCACGGAAGAGTGACACAATTATTGCGGAGCGATTCCTTGCTTTCAAGACGCCATTAAATCAATCCTTCCAGGACAAGATGCCCATCGAGTGCACCTTTCGGCCTGAGATGCTCTTTGACTACTGCAAAACACTGAAGGTAAGCTAGCGTTAGTCAACCAGCGACGCAAGTGCTAATCCCAAATCGTCCTCCAGCTCAAGCTGGGCCTCTGGGTGGATCTGACTAACACGAAACGTTTCTATGATCGCTCGATTGTGGAGGAACGTGGCGCCCAGTACATTAAACTGCAGTGTCGTGGCCATGGTGAGACTCCGTCTCCAGAGCAAACGCACAGCTTCATTGAGATTGTAGATAACTTCATCAACGAGCGGCCCTTCGATGTGATTGCCGTCCATTGCACGCACGGATTCAATCGCACTGGGTTTCTGATTGTTTCCTATATGGTGGAGCGTCTCGATTGCTCGGTGGAGGCGGCTCTGGCTATTTTTGCCAAAGCCCGACCACCGGGCATCTACAAACAGGACTATATAAATGAGCTGTTCCGGCGGTATGAGGATGAAGAAGATGCACCGCCAGCGCCGGAACAACCCAATTGGTGTCTGGAGTATGATGACACCAATGGTAATGGGGCTGAGGAGCCAGTGGACCATCTGGATGGCAGTCGGAAGCGCCACTATGATGATGCCTCGACCTCAGCGGCGGCGGCAGCAGCGGCTGGCGAGGAAGATGCCGAGGAAGAGGAGGCCGAAGGCGATGGGGCTTCCTCGTCCAGCAAAAAGAAGCGTCGGCGCGAGATGGTGGTTAAGAATGCCACGTTTATGGCCGGTGTGCCCGGAGTGCGGCAGGTCACCAGTCAGCCCCGGCTCTCTGAGCTACAGCACAAAGTTCAAGACTGGTGCCATTGGCAAAAGAACGGCTTTCCTGGCGCTCAGCCCGTATCTATGGACAGGCACAATATCAAGCGGCTTAGTGAGATTCCCTATCGCGTGTCCTGGAAGGCTGACGGGTCACGTTATATGATGCTCATCGATGGCCGAGACGAAGTGTACTTTTTTGATCGAAATCACTCATGTTTCCAGGTGGAAAGCGTAGCCTTTGTGGATGGCAAGAACCTCAACGAGCATCTCGACGGAACTTTGCTGGACGGCGTAAGCAATGCGACGGAATATGCGTCACTTAAGCAGGCTAACTGTCCTTACTCTATTCTGCAGGAGATGGTGCTTGACAAGATTGGTGAGATGGTAACGCCACGCTATCTGGTATATGACATTGTACGTCTTTCCGGACGCGATGTGCGGGACGAGCCGTTTTTTCCCAATCGTCTGGATTACATCAAAAAAGATGTAATAGGTGAGTGGAAAATATCTTCTCATTGTCACAAAGGTGATGAAAAAAATAGAAGAGAAGAAGGTGCTAAAAAGGGTATTTACCAACTGGCGCACTATAAATTTAAAAGCACCAAAATGGGGTTAAGATTATTTAAATTTTCGCAAAAATTTACCATTTAGGTTGGTGTTATAGAGTTGGCTATTTAACTGGTTTAGGGTCGGAATCGAACCGGGTTTGAGCAGCTTCCAAAGTGGTTCAGAGCCAAATCTTAAAAGTTATATAAGCTATGAACTTGAAATCTGGTCTATAGATTGGTAATATAGGAGTTATATATTTTAGCGGATCAGGACCAGTATCGAAAATGTTCATTAGTGTTTCAGTGCCTTATCTAAAAAGCTATCTTAGCTTAATAAATTAAGAACTTGGACATTATTACAGTAGGTTGTGTTTAAATATCTATATCGAAATGATATATCGATCTGTTTTTGGAATAACATTACAACTCGAGTTATGTCAAAAATGAGATTTTTATACCTAAGGCTTTCTCAGTATCAATTCTATATCGTGTCAAAATTTCGCGCCAATCGGATAAAAGATAAATCAAAACAACATAAGCCTGAAGAAATGTAAATAAGTTGTGGTCTGTACGTCAAAATGCTAAAGTTAACAAAAATAAAAAAAATAAATGACCCATTTCAACTGAAATATATATTTAGTGTTGTTTGGAATGGTGATCTCAAAAATCAATTTCAAAAATTTTTTCATTGCTCCGTTTTTGAAATATGATTATTATACACTTGAAAAGTGTATTATAATTCTGCCCAGAAGTTTGTAATGTATAGAAGGAATCATCTCCGACCACATAAAGTATATATATTTTTGATCAGCATGACGAGCTGAGTCGATTAAGCTTTGTCCGTCTGTCTGTTTCTACGCGAACTAGTCCCTCAGTTTTGGAGCTATCGAGCTGAAACTTTGCACAGAGTCTTCTTTTTACTGCACTTTGCTAATATGTCGGAACCGACCGGATCGGATGACTACTTCTTGTAGCTGCCATAAAAATGTTTGTTCGGAAAATGGGTTTTAGTGAGAAAAACTGTTATGTTCTCAATATTACTGCTTTTAAACACGGTCGTGGGTAATATGTAATGTTTTTAAGCTGATCTGCGAAGTGTGGTCGAAGTCGCTAACCCTTGTGACAAGCTATTTCAAGTGTATTAAAACTTCGGTACAGACGAAGTTAGCTTTGCCTTTCTCTTTTTTTTTAATTTTTTCGGTAGGTGCTCACACATTTTAAGCCATATCTGACTTCACAATTGTCAGATAGAATCAAGCAAGATATGAATCGAAATGTAAGTCAGCTGCCAATAATCGCGAAGCAAATTGTTTTAAAATCGGTTAGGTAGTTTGGATTCTACAATCAAATATATTTAAAAAAAAATCAATTCTTTTGCTCGAAAAAGCAAGAAATTTAATTTTGAATCGCCTGGAAAAAATACAAAAAAAAAAAAAAAAAAATATTTTCGTTTTTTCTATTTAAGAATCGCACTTTTACGAAGACAATGAGTTATTGATCAGGAAAATCGTGTCGCACGTACCGTAGATGGATCAAATTGAGTAGAGGAACAAACAGTCAAATTTGAGTATTTTGTGTGTTCACAAAAAATAAACTTGTAATTTTTTTTCCGACTTTTGGTCACAGTATGGAAAAATCAGAACAAAAATAATAATCAAAAACGGAACAAAAGTTGAAGCAAACGAAAATTTAGTTTAAAATAATGACGAAAATACTACATTTTTCTGTACTAAATTGCTCACAGCTCCTGTTTTTGTTCATAGATTTTCATAATCGTTATTTGGTTTTCTTCGTAGAAATGCGATTCTGAAGAAGAAAAAATAAAAATACTTTTTGGGATTTTTTTTTATATGTTTTTCAATCGTTGAAAAATGCAATTTCTCGCATTTTCGAGCAAAAAAATCGATTTTTTTAAACATTTTTGGTTATTGTATTCAAACTACTAAACCGATTTAAAAATAGACTTCATGTCTTTCTTGACTCTATCTGACAATTATAAAGTGAGATATGGCTTAAAATGTAAGAGCACTTAAAAAAAAAAAATCATATTTAAAAAACGGAGCCATGAAATTTTTTTTTGAATTTTCAGTAGAAACGCGTATTTTTGGCTGTAAACTACTGTTATTGCTTACATGTAAAATTGGAGAAAAACACTTGTAGTGTTATTTCTTATTGTTACAGATATGGAGTTGGATATTTAACTGGTACAAGGGCGGAATCGAACCGAGTTTAAACCGGTTTCAGATCAGTTCAGAGCCAAATCTAAGAAAATATTTAAGCTTGAAACTGAACTTGAAATTGAGACTGTAGGTTTGTAAAATACATCTGGAAATTTTACTGGTTCAGGACCAGTAAAATTATTTAAGCTATGAACTTAAAATCTGGTCTATACGTGGTAATATGGAGATAGATATTTTGTGTGAATCACGACTGGTATCGAATTGCTTTCGAAACTGCTAAAAATTATTTCAGAGCCATATCTCCAAAGTTATTTTAGTTTTGAACTTGAAATCTGGTCTATAGGTTGGTGACTTGGAGTTGGATATCGAATCGGTTAAAAAGTGTTTCAGGGCCATATCTCAAAAGCAGGGCTGTAAACGCAGAAAATTTTTCCCCACGTTGCACGTTTCAGCCGCTCTATTTAAAATATCAATACAATAGGTATACACTTGACGCGTGGATGAATTGTAAGACTGTAGGACGTCGATTATACTTGACGTGCGATTGGCGTTCGTGTGCTGTATATGGACTTCATTCATGGTGCCGCCTTCTAAAATTACTTTTTGACAGTTATGCCGGGTCTATCGAGCAGTCTAGATGAGTTACACAATCTGCCGAGTCCGAACGGCAAAGTATGAGAATTTGCTTTTTCATGGCTAGTTACTTCACAGCTGGCGCGAATAGCTAATGAAGGTGACCGGAAGCAAAAAAACTAACCGCTGGGCCACACACGGTCAGATAATATTATATTGGCAATTCATTTATTGTCCTTCAACTGAATCACGAGTACATCACACGCTTAACATCATTGTAAAGCTAGAGACTCTAGCTAATTTTCCTCTAAAGTAGCCTATTGTTTTAGACAAATGGAACAAAATTTGCAGCCATGTATATGAAGTTATGATTTTTCGACAAAAATTTTTTTTTTGGACACCCTTGTAAAATCGCTAGAAATGAAAAAATATGAAGTAAAATGGCCATGAATTGATAAAAAAAGAACGTTTATTTATTTAAGAAGCCTTCAGTGGCAAAAAGAACAAAAAATAATGGCCTTCAGTGGCAAAAAAATCAAAGATGGATTGCCTTCAGTGGCAAAATGAAACAAATTATTCCGAAATGCAATTTTTGCATCTGAAATAGCTGGCCGTCATGTCAGCGCACTTCAAATGCGCAGGACGATCGAAAACATCGCAATGGATCGAATTTGCAGCGGTCAGTTTTGTTGGCAAGAGCGCCAAACAAATCAAACAGAAGTCGACATCTTCGTCTTCTTCCGATGACACCGTGTTCGTCTTCTTGGCACCGTGTTTGGCCGACGGCTTGGCTTTGACACAAAATCCCGCTTGGCTCCGCGTTTTTTTTTTTTTGACTTCTCGCTCAAAACCTTGACGCTTTCCGGAGAAGTTAGCAACGTGGTTTGCATTGGCTTACGACCGCGATTCGATGGCTTTTTAGGAGAAGTTCCTTGCACCGGCCCAATTTCATCCAACAGTGATAAGAGGCAAGTCGAAGACGCTTGTGAAGTGGATGGTTTGGGGGAGGTTAACACTTCTTTTTCTTGCCCAATTTTGGGATCGGCGGAAACGATGATACGACGCTAATTGTCTTCATCAAGATCAGCTTCGGTGGCGACTTCTGCAGCTCTGACTTTCTCCAAATACCGGATCAAAGTGGTTCGAGAAAACCCATATTCTTTGGCTGTAGCTTTGACGGCCTTCTTATCGATGAGGCTTTGCTTAATGGCATCGACCAGCTCATTAAAATTGAATTTTGTTGAATCGAACGATTTTTTTGGTGTTGACATGGCTAAAAATGCACAAAAATTTACAAAAATGCTGTTAAAATTTTTATGGCCAAACACACGCTTTAAACACAAAAAATGAGGGTTTGCACAACCGGTGCAAAAGTGTCTGCATTCTTGTAAATGGTAGCCATTTTTATTTTGTTCACCAAATTTACACGACACAAACATTTCACTGAAACTTGATATCACATCACAAAGTACGCTTAATGAACTAAATCACAAAGTATAATACTCACCTCTTTTCAATGTTTTGCTTCGATTTAACGCAATGCGGAAAGTGGAAAAAATTGAAACTCGGAAAACCAAGAAACCAAATGCGTGTTTATACTTCGGTATTGGCTCAGATTATGTGAACTGACAAACTACAAGTTTGACATAACTCAGTTTGGCGGCATCTGTTACCTGTCAAAAAATAGACTATGGTGTCCACAACCGGAGCATGTCCACAACCGGTGACTTTACCCTATATAATACATATGGGCATTTCCAAAAAAAGGTCCACTTTTTGTCATGTTCGAATGCAATTATCTTGAAAACGAAAAAATGCACAAAATCAGCCTTAGCACCAATAATAATAGGACTTATTAAAAGTTATACAAGGGTGCCGCAGAATTCACTAGCGATTTGGCTTTTAGCGATTTGCCAAATCGCTCTAATATTTTCGCCATGCCATGGAAAGGTTGGCCAGACTTAAAGTCAGTCGCCCATTGTGAGATTGAGGGTCAATCCTTATGCTCCTTCATAAAAGCCAAGCTAATTTCGCTCTGGACATCTGTTCGATGCTTTCGCCTCTATAATCAATTTTAATTATAACAATTTCGGAAGAATAATAAAATTTACCAACATTTGAGCGGCTTCTCGTCATTACTTTGGCGTCGGCGGTGCCACTTTATTCAACTCAGATTGGCTGCAATCGCTTTTGCAATTAAGCAAAAGATCAACGGAAAAATTATTACTAGTTCATCAAATTTTGTATACCCTTTCAAAGGGTATTATAGTTTTGCCCAGAAGTTTGCAACGCATAGAAATATTCATTTCCGACCCTATAAACTATATATATTCTTGATCAGGGTGACGAGCTGAGTCGATTGAGCTTTGTCAGTCTCTCAGTTTTAAAGCTATCGAGGTGAAACTTTGCACAGAGTCTTCTTTTTACTGCACACTGCTAATACATATGTCGGAACCGACCGGATTTTTAGTGAGAAAAATTTTTTTGTTTTTCATGTTAACGTCTCTCACTTCAGCAAATATTAATATTATACGCTTTTAAAAAATTTTGGGGATTTGGGGAAAAAAGGGGATGACTATATCTTATAGCTGTCATAGGAACTTCGGTCGAAAAAGTGTTTTTTATTTAGAAAAATTGTTTGTTTTTATTTTTGCGTTTTTAAATTTGGTTGTACTAAAACATTTGCAAGGGTATAAAAACTTCGGCAAAGACGAAGTTAGCTTGGCCTTCTCGTTTTATCTTTGTTTTAACACACGCTATTGTATTAACTTTAAAACGAAGTTCGATTAATTTCGAAATTCAAATGTTAAAATGTGAGTTTGCTGAGTTGCAGTGAATGACCAATTTCACTAGCGATTTAGTAAAATGCTTATTTAATAAACTTAACATGTTAAATGTGGCCGTCTGTGGCCAACGGTTAGTGTGCTGGACTACTGGCCGGGAGGTCGTGGGTTCGATCCCGCCTCTGAACATCTACAAATTAAAAGTTTTTTTCTTTCTTTAGAAAAATAGCGTTTACACATACGGTCACCTTCACCAGCTATTGGCGCCAGCTCTGAAGAGTAATCTAGCCATGAAAAAGCAAATTCTCAAACTTTGCCGTTCAGATTCGGCGTTAAACTGTAGGTCCCTTTCTCTTGTGCGAATAATTTAAAGCACACACGCCAAGAGATTGAGAGAAGCTTGGCTGTTAGAGGAGCTGTTTAGCCAATTTTACATTACACGTTAAATGTTTAATTTTTTTGATGTAGATTATTCACAAACTGAACACCCTTCAAGAACCAATGAGCCTTATATTCATCAAAATGCATTTTAAGGGTTTTTTAAGCAAATCGCCGACTCAAAAGTGCGCGATTTGCAAATCACTCGAAAACAGGCTCTGTGGCAGGGCGAAATCAAATTCGAGCGAATTTAGAGCGAAAGTGAATTCTGTGGCACCCCTCATAAGTTGAACCAATCTAGACTTTCATTTATCATAGAAAAGAATCCAAACAGAAAGAGACAGAAAACACACAAGTCAGAACAAAAAAAATCTAACTTCATTTCGTTGAAAAGTTTGACAGAAAGAATGCAGCAAATGACGTCGAATTAAATACTTTCGAAATTTACATACAATGAAAGCACTGATAAACTAAAGTCACGAATACAAACTAAAGACCGGCAGTGTGGCGATAATGTAACCTAATAAATCTTCTTCTTCTTTATTGGCTCGATGTTTGCATCACAACCGTTTGACGGTCTCGGCCGCTGCAATCAATGTCCGGCAGTCGCGTCCGCTCCGTGCGAGCTGGCACCAGTTTTTCACGCCAAGCTTGGAAATGTCTTTCCGCATCTGGTCGTCCCACCTTGCCCAGTGTCCCAGTTATTTCGCATTTCTCTTTTAGACCATTTTTGCTGGAGCTTGTTCATCCATACGGGTAACATGTCCCAGCCAGCGCAGCCGCTGTTGCTTTATGCGCTTGACCAGACTGGTATCCCCATAGAGCTCATACAGTTCGTCATTCTTTCGGATGCGAAAATCCTTGCCAACTTTCAAAGGTCCATAAATCCTGCGAAGAATCTTTCGCTCGAAAACGCCAAACGCCGCCTCATCCGCTGATGATATTGCCCATGCTTCTGCGCCGTATTGCAGGACTGGGATGATAAGCGACATGTATAGCGCTATTTTTGTTCTTCGCTTGAGGTCTCTGCTCTTGAACTCCCTACTGAGCCCGTAGTAGCATCGGTTTGCGAGCGAGATTCTTCTTCGGATTTCCAGGCTGATGTTGTTGTCGCCGTTTATCATCGTTTCGAGGTATCGCGGTAGTTGGCGCAAACTGCAGGGTCTCCTTTTTTAAAGAATGGGCATAGAACACTTAGATTCCAATCGTCGGGCATGCTTTCGTCAACCCATATTCGGCAAAGAAGTTGGTGCATGCACCTTACCAATTCTTCGCCTCCAGCCTTAAACAATTCAGCGGGCAGCTCATCAGCGCCAGCTGATTAATTGACGGCGGGTCTATCTCTATGTTGTAGATTGGTGGCATCGCTACTTCTCTAGAGGCGGCATACTGTTCTTCATCGCCTCCCAGTAGGTTGGAGAAGTAACTTTTCCATTTGTTAAGCGCCACTTGCGGATCTGTGACCAGATGTCCGTGTTCGTCTTTGCATTCTGCGACTCTGGGCTTAACACCTTCTGTTAATTGCCTAATTTTTTTTATCAAATTGTCGAGTCTCACACATGCCGAATAACATCTCGAGTTCCTCGCGGATGCGCCTTTCCTGCTCATTCTTTTTTCTTCTAAATAAGCGCTTCTCCTCTTTCCTTTTCTCCCGGTATCGCTCCTTAACAGCCCGCGTTGCTCCCGACTGTAGAGTTCTCCTGCAGGCTGCGTCTTTCTCTGCAAAAGCGCGTCGGCACTCCTCATCGTACCAAGGCCGCCTTCGACGGGACTCGGAGTACCGAGTATCTCCTTGGCAGCCGTACTCATGGAGTGTGATATACGATTCCACTGTTCGCATATATCGGAAGAAGATGGGGAGGTTCGGCGAGTTTAGCTGTGTAGGCTTCTGAGGTCCCTTGTGATTGCAGCTTCTCGACGATTATCTTTCGACGTGTGCTAGAGCATGAGGCATGCGCCACACTGAGCCGCGTGCGTACCTTGGCTGCAACAAGGCAATGATCCGAGTCTGTGTTGGCTCCTCGAATCGCACGCACGTCTAGTACACTCGATGAGTGCCTTCCGTCAATCACAACGTGATCAATCTAATTTCGTGTTCGTTGATCAGGGGACTTCCAGGTGGCCTTATGGATGTCGAGGTGTTCAAATCTGGTACTACTTATGACCATGTTCCGGCCCGCAGCGAAATCTATTAGCCTCTCTCCGTTACCAGAGGTTGTTTCATGAAGGCTAAATCGTCCGACTGTCGAACCAAAAACTCCTTATCTCCCGATTTTAGAGTTAAAATCGCCTAGCACGATCTTTATGTCGTGATCGGGGCAGCGCTCGTATAATTGTTCCAGGCGCTCAAAGAATTCGTCTTTTGTCGAGGTGTCCTTCTCTTCTGTTGGCGCGTGTGCACAGATAAGACTAATATAAAATTTGTTGCCTTAAGTCTGAGCGCGGCAAGCCGCTCGTCAACTGGTGTAAAGCTGATGACAGAGCGGCGTAGTCTATCACTCACTGCAAAGCCGCACCCAAACTCGTGCTTGGTATACTCATCACCGAGGATTTCAGGGAAGAGCTCCAAAAGAAGAATCCAAATAATGATATGATGAAAATACATTGTGCATCGTTTGAATATAATGAAAACTTCAATACAAGCCGTAACCACTTTTAATTCGTACACGACTCATTTTTTGGAAAGTGCTACGTTCAGTAGAAAATATTGTTAAGATAAAGGTAGCAGCACCTACAAGTTCATATTTTTTTTAAAAGTTGTTTAATTACACTAGTTTACAAAAATAAAAGAAAAAAGCAAATGACCCATTTCAACTGAAATATTTTTTTAATGTAGTTTGGAATGATGATCTCAAAAATCAATTTCAAAATTTTTTCATGGCTCCGATTTTGAAATATGAATTTTTTCATTTTTTCGTTAGATGCTCTTAAAATTTGTGCCACATCTGACTTCATAATTGTCAGATAGAGTCAAACAAAACATAAATCGAAATGTGGCTCATTTCTGAGTTTTCTTTTCATTAATGTCAATAGATTTTTTATCAGGGCTCAGGTCAGGGCTGGATGATGGCCAATCGAGAACGTCAATGAGATTTTGTTCAAGCCAACTATTTGTTTTTTTTTAGCGGTATGTGGTGATGCAGCGTCCTGCTGAAAGGTATATTCTGCAAAATCAGCCAGCTTTGGTGCTACAGGTATGAGATGATTTTGTAAATTATTGATGTATTTTTCAGCAATTACGGTTCCATGTATCAAGTCATAATATCCCCAGACTTGCAGGAAAGTTTACTGTGCGCTTAAGACAGTCTCTCAAATTTAGATTCGTCGCTAAAATAATGGTGTTTCACTGTCTTTGTACCCAGTTCGGCCTTTGTTTTGCCCATAGCAAACGTTTTTTTTTTTTTTGCAAAATGGTAAGCATGGGCTTTTCTTTGGCCTAAAAAAACACTCATTTGTTATATAAATATGTACAACATTAGTGACATTAACTTACTTTGTAGAAACTGTAACCTATAGTTTTCATTTGCTGAAGCGTCCATTCACGTTTAATGGTTTCGCCAAAACATTCAGACCAACTTGATGCTATTTCTCGAACTGTGCTTCTACGATTTTGTTTTATTATAGCAGTCAGTGCCCTTTTATCACGAGGGGTGATTTTCGAAACCCGACCCCTGTGTGCAACATTGTTGTTTATTATTTTCCATTCTTTTTAAAGTTTTTCACAATACTTTGCAGGATTGATCTCGGAGGCTTAGCATCACTTGATGTTTCCCGATAGCTCCTGCCTGATTTGATCAGTGATTCTTCACAAACTGACCTACCACGTGCCATCGCAGAAAAATAAATCAAATTAGCAAGAAGAAGCACATGTTTTCGGTTATGTCACTTCTCGTTGTTCTACATAACCTAGTTCTTCTGTTGGTTTGTTTACTTTTTATGTATTTTTAAAAATGGTCGTAATCATTTCGTACAGAAATAAAGTGGTCTTATCTATATATATAAATCTGTGGGCCCAACTGACTGACATATAATAAACACACTGCCTAAACGGCTTATCATACAAGTATGAGATTTGGCATAGACCTTCGTTTAGTTATGCAGGCGCGCACTAAGAAAGAAAATTTGGAAAATTTCATTGCCTATTAGAAGAAAACGCCAAAAAAAGTTGTTGAGGACCGTTGTGGACGAGGATGTTCAGCTAAAAGCGCGCGAGAGAGAGTGAGAGCGTGCTGTGTGCGTGTATGTGTGTGTGTTTATTTTTCACAAAAACAAACAAAAAATCAAATAGCGAACAGCCTCATCATATTCAATCTTATGGCACGTACAAAACACATCGATAGCTTTAACAATATGTTGACCGTATTTCACAATAAAGTAGTTAACATTTTACAAAGCTAGAAGCCAAAAAATGTATCATTGCTGTGAACTGTTGTCCTCATACTGAGGACATAAATTGATCAGAATAGAATATCCTGGAGATCTAATATTAAACAAATGTTTATAGGTGCGCACTTATAAATAAAATGTCCCTTGACCCTCAATTCACTACATAGTACTTAGGAAGAAGAATATATATAGTCTGTTCAGCATTCACAAGACAGGAAGGGAATAATTTTTAATTGAAAATTTGGTTGTGTCCCTTACGACGGGACTTGATAGAATTTAATATGTGTACAGTCCACTGCATTTTCCACGCCTTACTTAATCCTCTTTTTCCAGATTATTTTATTTTAATCAACCGTTAACTCGAAACTGTCTAGAAATTAAGCTAATGAAGCCAATGATATTAAAAGAGAATTTGCTTTTTAACAAATAAATTAAATACAAACATAGTGTTCAAAGAGCTATACAATTTTTTCTACTTACTATGATTTTTTCAAAACTTGAACGAGGTACAGCTACCTTTATCTCCTAAATGTTTACTACAGAACGTAGTAAAATGCTAAAAATAAGTGACGTACGAATTAAAAGTGGTTAGGGCTGGTACAGGGTGGTCTATCTAGTCTTTGGAATTTGAACTATTCATAATTTGACTTTAAAAAAGTCAAATGTCATTCGGAGAGCGACTAATTTTTAGGAAAAACTTTGACATTTACGAAATGGTTGGCTATTCGCTTGAAGAAAGTTGGAAAATATTAAAAACATGTTTCCATAGTGGTGAGTCCTCGACTCAAACTGTGCGATATTTGAAAAATAAAAAAACATTTAACAAAAAAAAATTTAACCGGACCAATCGCTTATCCGAGCTTTATCATTTTTTCCGCCAATCGATACATAATTCTAATTACCAACTATTTGTAGAAGGCATGTACAAACCCAAAAACTGTGGAAGATATGATGTCTTTTCCAAATTGCGGGGGCGGGAGGGGGCGTGGCAAAAATTGAAAATAAACTTGATCTGCCTGCAAGTATAAGAAGTTTATGTCCCATACACGGCGAACCTCCATCTCTTAACATCTCTGAGATCTGTGCATTCATACGGACTGACAAATCAAAAAACGTGCATTACGTTACAAGCATAACGCTACGTAGCAAGAAAACTAAACTTTTTTAAAATCGTAAAGTATTAAGAAACAAGATGTCATAAAGAATAGTGAGGGCAGAGGAGGGCAACACACTTAAAACTTTAACTAAACATTTGACACTCGAACCAAAAACAAATACAAAAATATACTTTTCTAGAACAACGATTTGCACAATATTAAACACGCAATTTTTTTCTTTAAGTTGCATTGTAGAAGCTAATACCTATATGTACAATATTCATTTTACACAACTTGAGTATAGCTGAGCGGCGTGCACTTTCGATGGCATTTAAAGAAAGCACCGTTATAATCAAAATAAAAGAAGCATGCCACTGTGAAGCTTGACCAATTAGCTGTTAATTGAAGCAGCCATCATAGATTTGTGGACTGATAACTACTGATTTTCGCTGATTTCGATGATGTTAAAGTGCTAGACATAGAAAAAAGAGAGAGAGAGAGCAAGACTAACACTGGAAAGTCTTCGGATTCAACAGCGGGCAGAGCGGGCTGTAAATCATTAAGTCGACAAATACCAAATAAATAACGTGTACTCGCGGCGATCGGTTGGAAATAATAACAAGAAAATCAAACATTTGACAAAACAAAAGAAATACAATGGGAAGTCATAAGACAATTTACAAATTAACAAAAGCAACGACGGTAGTATAGGGAATCAGCTGATATATGTATGTATGCCAACACACCCCACAGTAGCAACCATCACAAATGACAGGAAATTGGCCAAACGAAAAACACAAGGACTGATAAATATGTTCAACGGAATTTTTTTTTTTTTAATTTTTCCATTATTTTAACAACAGGTGACCACATTTTGAAGACATTGAATACCTTCTTTAAGAAGGCCACTTTACAGCATATAATACAGAATGTTTAAGTCGGTTATTGACAATTTGAGTCATGTACAAGAGATTTTGGAAAGAACATGGAGGGTATTACTCAATTCTGAATGACCGAGGACTTCGACGTGGTCTGTACCTGTAGGAATGTACATAGAGTAGGAATGAATGCAGTGCTGCTGCTGCGCTCATCTCTAAGTTTCTCTCTCTCCCTCTTTCTCTAAAAAAGGCTGGGAGGGGGGTGGCGGGGGGTGATTCCCTTATTTGCTCATAACTTGAGAACCGCTCATCGGATCTTTATCATTTCTTCGGCAATAAGTAAATAACTAACTATCTCTAGCAGGTACGAATCATCTATCTACAAAACTGTGGGAGATATGATGATTTTAACTTGATCTGCCTGCAAGTATAAGATGCATTTGTCCCATACATGTCCAACCTCTATCTCTTACCATCTCTGAGATCTGTTTGTTCATACTGAATATACTCTATGTCCCTTCGGTACAGAGTATATAAACTGTCCCGAGTATGAATCCAAACAAACATGCTTATTTTGTTTTTTGTTTTTCATGCACATAACAACTAAGCTCCTTACACACAATGTCAATATGCTTCCGAAAAAAATATATAAACATTGCGGTGGTAAAGCGGTGTCTACGATATTCGAGTGCGGTAGTAGGCGGTGGTACGATATTGAAATGCAATTTGCATTGCGGTGTAAGTATAGTAATTACGCATACGGCAATTTCGATAAGTTATCTTAAAGTCACAAAAACAGCACCGATGCAGTTTTCCGGTCCCTAGACCATTAACAAAATAGTGAATAAGAGAGGGCTAAAAGGCAGCCCTGTTTCATTTCTCGATTGGTCTCTAAATCCTCCGAGATATACTTCCCACTCCATACTGTTGTTCGGTTCAGTTTCGCTTTCAGCATTTTGGTGTTTATTCCGATGTTATAATTTCGTTGTAAATAGGACTTTAAAATTAGATTTTAGGTTTTACAACGAATCCCTTCTCTTCCTTTGTATATAAAGATCTAAGTTTTTATTTGTTGAGTTTTCGCGCCATTCTGTTTGTCTGTCTTATTATGCAAACAATAAATTTGTAAATAAGAACGTCGGTGCCGAACTTTTAATAAACTTGAAAAAGCTTGTCTCAACGGTTATCGGTTTCGACCAAACTTGGCAGATCCGCTTAAAAACATGTAATATTAACAATAACCGTGTTTAAGAGCTCTAATATTGAGAACAAAACTGGGTTTCTTACTAAAACCCATTTTTCGATCGATCATTTCTATGGCAGCTACAATAAGTAGTCATTCGATCCGGGCGTTTCCAACATATTAGCAGCGTGCAGTCAAAAGAAGACTATATGCTGAATTTCAGCTCGATAGCTTTAAAATTTAGGAACTAGTTCGAGTAGAAACAGACAGACTGACAGGCGGACGGACAAATCTTTAGGGGGTATTACAGGGTGGTCCATCTAGTGTTTGGACTTTGAACTATTCATAAATTAACTTTAAAAACGTCAAATGTCATTCCGAAAGCGACTAATATTTAGTAAAAACTTTGACTTAGACTTTGAAGAAAGTTGGGGAAATATTAAAAACATTTCCAAAGTGGTGAGTCTTCGACTCAAACTGTGCGAAATTAAAAAAAAAAAAATAAAATAAACCAAAGCTTGTACGTACTCGTCCGTGCGCTCGATCGAAAACATTGCCAAGTCAGCCGTGATGGTCATTTGATCGATATTGTTTTTTTATAAATAAATGACATGAACCTTTCCAATAAATGTTCAACCTTTGAAAAATATCGAGCCGTTTTTCTTTTATAGCTAAATTAAATTCCAATTTTTAAATAGACCACCCTGTACAAGTAGGACAAATAAAAAAAATCTGTTTTTATTTTTTATGCTTATTTTCACAGCTCAGATATTTAAAAATATTTCGCCAAAATGATTTTCAAAAACTCGAATTAGTTTAGGAGATACACACATACTCAATGTTATAGACCCTTGCTCCCAAGCATACATATATTCAAGTTTACATGTTGTTGAAATTGCAAATTTCCTAGCAACTGCCATCTCCAATGAAGGAATTTTGCCAATTTTAAATGTACTGAGTGTTATGGGTGTTAATATAGGCCCCAAGCATACTCATAAGCGCAATGGCGAGCGAATTAGTCGCTCCGAAATGAGAGCAGCGTCATCTTTAAAAGAAGCAATACCACTTTTCGCAGGCCAGAAATTTTCATCTTACGTCACAGTTCCAAAATAAAATTTTTTGTATTTTTCATCCATTTATGAACTTTTAAATAAAAGAAAACCGATTTGAAAAATCTCTTTTCGTTTTCTTTCTGTGAATTTAAGAAAAACGAATTCTAAAAATTGCACGCGCAACTTGTACTTCTACCCCCTTAATCGACTCAGCTCGACATGCTGATCAAGAATATATATACTTAATTTCGGAAATGATTCCTTCTATGCGTTGCAAACTTCTGGGCAAAACTATAATACACTTTAAAAGTTTATAAAAATTGTTGGAATAAAAGAGCAAAATATTCTGCGTGAAAGCCGTTTATCAAGGCTGTCAATTAAAATTAAATTCTGTAGAAGGTTCGGTTCGCCGCCATTTAAATAGAATATTTGTTAAGATGGACTTTGATTATGTTTGCCGATGATGCATCCAACTTTCAAAATTTTCAGATAACGCTGCCTTTACACTTGTCATATTTATCTAAAGAGACTCTCTGACGATGGTTAAATAGCAAATCAAATATCTCTAAATATTTTGAAATTCCTTGAATTTCTTTGATGAATTAGAACAGGTTTTATTTGATTGTATTGTATTTATTGGAATATTCCTAGTGATACGTGCGAATAATTTTTTATCTCCCTAGTCATTCTCTTCAGAGAATGTATCTTCCTTTTAAATTATGGTTATGTCCTATTCTAAGACTACCAATATTGCATGACTAGGCATTACAGTTCTATGCGAAATCTACCAGGCTCTTGTCGCTATTTTACAACCCGAGTTTTGCAGCCGCTTCTGAAAACGTACACCAAAATACTTCGAATTTAAATGTAATTTTTAAAACTTATCTTTTCAAAATGATGTAAAGTTCCATTTCCTAGTGGTGAAGCTCCTTAGAAAAATATTTAAACTCTTGTATTGCATAATTGACCACTTTTACCCCGACAGGTCCTCGTATCCTGGGTATGAAGCAAGGCCTCATCAATCAACGGCTTCAGGCCTTCAGCGTGCGCAACAAGGACTTCTGGGATATTTGGATGTCTGCCCGTCTGTTGGGTGAAAAGTTCTCGCGTGCCTTAGCCCATGAGCCTGATGGTCTGATCTTCCAGCCCTCGCAGCAGCCGTACACGGCCGGCGTGTGCTGCGATGTCTTCAAGTGGAAGCCGCACGAACTCAATTCGGTGGATTTTCGGCTTAAAATTATTACAGAGCGCGGCGAGGGGTTAGTAATTGGCGGTAGATTTTGTTTTGGAGATGAATAACCCAAGAATTTTTATCAATCACCTTTCAGACTGCTCACTAAAAAGGTGGGCTTCCTTTATGTGGGCGGACATGATGCTCCATTTGGCCGCATGCAAAAACTGACAAAGGAGATTCGTGAGCTGGACAACAAGATTGTGGAATGCACCATGAATCAGTTTGGAAACTGGGAGTATATGCGCGAGCGAACGGACAAAAAGCTACCAAATAGTTTTAATACGGCTACGGGTAAGTAATAAACTTGTCCACTCCAATTTTGTATGTAAGTCCGACTGTAACGTTTGCTTATGTCTTCTTGCAGCTGTCGTGGAGAGCATCAAGCATCCCATTACCAAGGACTACCTACTGAACTACATAGCGAATTGCGGGTTTCGTGATGATCATGCCATGATGCCGCCCCCCCCAAACGCCCATGCTCATGCCCATGCCCATGGCCAGGGCCAGGGCCAACGCCGGCCGCACTAATGTGCAGCCACCCCACATGCAGCAGCACCACATCTCTCCATCTTCATCTCTCCATTAACTGAACAGACACTCTAGAAAACTAACTAAATAAAGCCCACTATATAATTATAATTTAAAAACCAAATTATATTCCAGTTAAAGTTTCTCTTGGGAAATTCGGCGGAGGGTTTGTAACGGTTCCACTGAACTATAGCTTTTAGAATAAAAACCAATTGCGCAACTCCCATTTAAAGGAGAATGCTTGCCGAAGTCTTATAACCTTATTTCACTGACACGTATATATAAATAGTTGTCCCGGTGCGCGTAGCTTCGCCTCTTTAGAAGAAGTTATTATATTACATTTGCCATATATCAAATCGTCCTGATAAACTAAGCTCAACCTTAAATTTAGTTTATTTTTCGATTTTGTGGACTTTTCGATCTCTTCGATCCTTTCGATATTCACCATCTTTCTATTCGCCTAATAGTCTCAATTCTTTCGATCTTTACCATCCGTCAACAATCAAAATTCATTCAGCGGTGTCACAGAAATCTCTTCCAACTAAATTCCAACCCAAAACCAATTCTCGGTGTCATAGAAATCTCTTTTGGTTGGTTTCAAATCTCTCGTGTTTTGTTGGGAGATTTAGCTAAATTCACAACCCAAACAATTTTGATAAGCAAATTTTATTTTGGAAATGTTTGCAAAATTCTTTTTCTGTATAGGTTGCATCAAATAAATAAAATATTTTATTTGTTTTAATAAACCATTGGAATGTTGACAAACAAACTCGCTACTTCACCTCAGCTGGCGCCCTCTACATATGCACGCTTGCTCTCTCTCTCTTTGAGCAGAACACTTTGTTTCGATTTATTTTGGTTTTCAGTTGACTGTTCTCAGTTGAGCTTTTTTAGTTGTGTTCATTCAATAACCACTTACACGGGGGTGCCACAGAAATCTCTAGAGATTTTGCCGACGGTTGGTTTGTAAATCTCTCGAAAAATTCTCGCCAAAAAATTTCCCATTTTTTGGATGTGGGTTAATTTAATGATTAACTGAAATTTTTTGATTGTGTTATATGTTTTATGATGCATTTTTAAATAATAATTATATTTGAAGTCGCATTCTCCACCAATATAATGCAAAATTTAAAAATTTGTTGGCACCAAACATGAGGTATTAGTTTCCATCCCTTAATCCGCTAGCTGTCCTGTAGAGGGCGCCACTTCGACAAAAGGCGCTAGTGAGAAAAGAGCTTTGCAAAATCTCTTAACAAAACATTAGAGGTTTGAAACCAACCAATAGAAATTTCTGTGGCACCTAAGAATTGGAATTCGGTTGGAATTTGGTTGGAAGAGGTTTCTGTGGCACCCCCGACAGAGAGCGGGAGAGAGGTATATTTTGGTACGGTATATGCAAATGTTCATGCAAAAATTTGGGTCTCTATCTCTTAAAGTCTGAGATCGACGCGACAGACGGACATGGCTAAATCGACTCGGCTGTTGATCAAGAATATATATACTTTATAGAGTCGGAAATGTTTCCTTCTCCCTGTTACATATATTTGCACAACTTCATGATCCCCTTTTACCCATTTTTAATGGGTACAGGGTATAAAAAGAATGAGCAGGAAAGGCCCATGCGTGTGGAAGTCGAGAGGTTATTCGGCATGAGTGAGACTCGAAAATTCTACCAACAAATTAAGTGATTAACATAAGGTTTTAAGCCCAGAGTAGCACAATGCAAAGACAAACACGGAAATCTGCATTTGGTGCATGCACCAAATTTTTTTAACATCCGTGTAGAGCCCTGTCAGAATCCTGAGGGCATTCTTTTCTTGTGGGATTAACTTTTGGAACCTTTTGAAGTCGTGGTTCAGTTTTAATGCTTTAGCTTGTCTCATCCCCCTGGTGTTTACCCAGGAGGCTGTTCTAAGCATATTTGCTTCCTTTCTTAGAAGCCCTTTTATTGTGTGTTGGCCTATACCGCACTAAGTCTCTGGCACTACCATTGCGGTGGCTGCACCCTTGAGTGCTACTTCGTCGGTCATTTCGAATCCGGTAACCGTTATCCATCGTAGGGTCACCGTGTTCTGGTAAATGGCATCTCTGACATTCTTGGCTTCCAGCTCAGTTAGCGTATTTGAGTTACCAGTGTAGGAGAGTACATCCGGCAGGTGCGTTCTCAGGTGCGGGGGGTAGCGGGACTTGTAGGGCTTGATAGTTTGGGTGGGTATCAACTAGGCCATTTGCGAGGAACTGTTTCGTTAACATACTGCAATGGTCGCGGACACCAAGTATAAGGGTCTCCTCGTGTAGATGGTCTGTCTAGTTCTAGGGACTGTTTCTGTAACCGAATCCTAGGCATATTATATCCTAGCATGGAATAGAAGCCTGCCCAATTTGTTTTACGGAGGTCCCTACTTTGCTGCGTGCTCGTTTCCAATCTAAATTGGGATTTTCTATGGTCTGACATAGATTCCTCCAATGAGACCTGCCTATCCTTTAGGCAGAGGGTATGACCGTGCTCTTTCCCTGCTTTGCTTCGGTGGTCGCTATCGCGACGCAATCCCTGGAAAGAAATTCTGAAAGAATTGTATATTTAATATTCCTCCTTATCATTATACAGGCTCTGGGGAAGCCAAGCCTTTTGTCCCAAATTACCTTGGATTCTCTCGTATACAGGCCCTTTATTCCCTCATGGCACCAGGGTTCCTGTATTACAGATAGTCCTAGGTACAGCTGAACGTTCTAGGTAGGACGGCCGAGGCCGCCTTCGCATGATGAACGTTCACCTGGACTAGCTTGGTGCTTTCAATGACTTTCAATAATAACACGGCGGACTCCCCGTCGAGTTCCTCGTCCTCAGCGACGTCCTCATTTTCTGTGAGGGGTTTCTCATACGGAGACTCGCTACTTTCCACTTCGGCAGGGCGTTCTTCTCGTAACTAAAGTTTAGCTGGCGATCCATCGAGATGATGACCTGCATCGAGCCTTCGTCGACGTGACCCGCCATCGCCATGTGTCAGTCACGATAGTATTCTGGTTCCTTAGCATTGTGAGGACCCATTCATCCGCTTTCGCGGCACTCCTTGGGAGGAAGACGGTAATGTAATAGGACGATTGGATATTCTCTCCCATTTCACCGAAAAGGGGTATATCCATTCTGTCAACCTCGATACGTTGCTCATGATGACCCTAAATTCAGCCCCTAAATGCATGTGTCAGCTCGGTTTCGGTGCAATTATTCAAGTCACCGACATAAATTTTTGCAGCTTCAACAGTTTGTTGAACTGTGTGCTTGGTGCGATGTGCTGGAAACAAATCCTATAGAGCTAGAATGACAAACAATTTTCGTTTAAATCTCCCACACAAAAAATAAATCATGAAATCCTTTGATGATGTCTCGTTGTCTCTATAATTCCAAAGCTTTTCTAATGCTTTAATAATGTAAAGCAAAGTTCCCCACATAGCCCTTTGGGACCGAACGCATACAAATTTTTATATTTTAATATGGAAAATGTGGTTATTTTTGGGTAAGTCCGATTTCTTTCCAAGTTTAAAATGAAAGAAGAAAAATTTCCGATAACAAAAGAAATCTGCAAAAACTATTTAGCAGTCCTTTGCCTCTTCTTAATTAACGTACTTTCAGTTTTTCGATATCACAGCGCTTTAAAAAGTTATAGCCCAAAAATTATACAAAAATTTAATTTTTGCACAATATTTACCATCATAATTTTTTTTAGTCTGAAAATAACAAAGTAGTTATTGTGAAACAAAAAAGTGGGTGTTAAAAATTTATTTTAGTCTGCTTTTTGTTAATTTAAAACATTTTTGAGGTTAATATTGTTGAAAAAATGTAAAAAAGTGACGTAAATAGTATTTATAGTTTTTGAGCTATAACAATTAAAAGCGCAATAATACTACCAACTATTTTTTTCAGAGACTTTCAATATCAGATGGAAATTTTTCAGAATTAATTAGACTTGGGAAAAACCCGATATTATTAAAAATAACCACATTTTCCATATTAAAATCCAAAAATTTCTATCTTACGAGCAAAATCAAAACTCCGTGTTTAGTTTTTCTGTAACGTCATTCAATGCAGCTTATTTAAAACAGCAGCTTACATTAAAACAAATTTGGTATAGGAACATGAGTGTGGCCCAACAAATGTAAAGAATCCTCGCTAAACACACTTTTAGACAAATATCTCGTATGTCAGGTTTGCGAGGGGATACGAACAATTTATTTAAATTCAGCAACAAAAAATTCATATGGAAAGCTTAATATCTTCTCTGTTGCAAAAGTTGGCCTTTCTTGTAAGCCTGTGTAATTAGATCAAAATGCATTTGATATGAAATGAGAACCAAACTTAAAAATAATGGCGGAAAACTTAAGTTGTAATAAATAAAATCGTCATGCAACATTGGAAGGGGCTGTCGAGGGTTGTTGATTTTAAGTATTATATACATGTATGAGATTTGGCTACAATACGATACCAGAAGAAGACTTAAACTACACAAATAAACTTACAGTTTTCGTTGTAAAATAATTTTCTTGAGCGCGTTTCGTAGATCCGCCACTGATGGCAGCTATATGCTAAACCCAACTCGACCCCTGTGCGCAGAAAAATCGTATGTGCCAAAAACTGAATTTACAGGAGAGGCTTTTTTCTACTTTTCGATGCGATGGCTGGCAACATCACTACCAATCTTTAGATGTGCAACATTTATTAATTTATTTAACTAAACTCATAACTATTTTTGTGAAAAAAACTGATATTTTTTCTAATAACTGATTTTTGGCACATACGATGTTTTTGCCCACAAATTTTTTAAGTGCATCATTAAGTTTGTCACTTACGATAATTTGTAAAATAGGTCAAATTGTACAAAATATTATATATTATATAAAAACAAAATAAAAAAAATAGAGGGAAGCTAACTTCGGCTCGACCGAAGTTTATATACCCTTGGAGCATGATATACTCGGCCAGTTTGTAATATGGCTATACGATATATTTATCAAAAAAGTTTTTCTCACGAGAACTATTTTTTCGACCGATCGTTCCTATGGCAGCTATATGCTATAGTCATCCGATTTGATTCAAATCGGACGGAATTGTGTGGTAGTATATAACATTGATCTGAACAAAATTTGGGAGCGATAGCACTGAAAACAAAAAAGCTTTTCTCACTAAGACTTTTTTTCAGACCTATTTTTTGTATGGCAGCTATACTATAAAGTTGTCCGATTTTGATAAATCTCTGTAAAATTATGTGAAATCATAGAAAAATAATAAATCCGAGGTCTGGGAGCGACAGCATTGAAAACAAAATAGTTTTTCTAACTAAAACTAGTTTTTCGACCGATCATTCCTATGGCAGCTATATGCTATAGTCATCCGATTTGGATCAAACTTGTCAGAATTGTGTGGGAACATGTAAGATTGATCAGTAATAAGTTTGGGAGCGATAGCATTGAAAACAAAAAGTTTTTCTCCCTACGAATATTTTTTAGACCTAACTTTTGTTTGGCAGCTATACTATATAGTTGTCCGATTTTGATAAATCTAGGTGAAATTATGTGCAAGAACATTATAAATACGAGGTTTGGGAGCGATAGCATTGAAAACAAAAAAGTTTTTCTCACTAAAACTAGTTTTTCAACCGATCGTTCCTATGGCAGCTATATGCTATAGTTATCCGATCCGGCCGGTTCCGACAAATGTGCAGCGTATTTGTACCAAAAGACTTCCTGCAGAGTTTGGTTAAGATAGCTTTAAAACTGACGGAGGAGATAGCATGGAAACAGACGGACAGACGGACGGACGGACAGACGGACATGGCTATATCAACTCAGCTCGTCACGCTGATCAAGAATATATATATACTTTATGTGGTCTCAGATGCTTCCTTCTATGCGTTACAAACATCCGGACAATTTTAATATACCCTCTCCAAGGGTATAAAAATATTATCTTTTTATGAAATAACAATGAAACATCAAATATTCACAATTTTCATTTCAAGTATGTACTTATAAAACTAAATTAAAGAAAATTTTCATTTTAACAAAGACTTATTTTGACAAAGTAAATAAATAGATTAGTCTTCTTCGCCGTTCTTAACCAAAGAGTCTTTGAAATTTGACGAATGTTGCAGATTTTAATATTCATCATGATATTTTGGAGGAATGCTGTTTTTTAAAAAGGCTTTTTGGTAAGTCAATATATTTTTTGGTCGAAATACATAAGGCAATAACATAATGTTATAATGATTTTATTTTCTCGGGAAAATTTAGCTTGGTAAAAGTCTTTTCTGAGAACTATCAAAATAACCATATTGTATTTGAACCTGAATTTTTCTGAAATTTGGCGATGTGCAACGAATTTATGTTCAATTCAATTTTACTGGGAAGTAATGAATTCGCAGATGACTTCCAGTTTTGAAAATCAGTATGCCCCATTGCGTCAATAGGTGCCCAATTGGTTCGCACATAAGATTCGATTGTGCTATGTACGGAATCAACTGACATCATAGTATGGCCCGGAAGTAATTATGTAATTTTGATGGTGCAAGCAAAAGTACTAGTGTAATACTTTTTCTGAATGGGGTGTTCAAGACTCTCATCTTAGTGCACTTTTCTTTTTTTGGTAAGTGAAAGGCAATATTAAAATCTTTTTAAAAAATCAGTCTTAATGCACAAATCGAAACAATAGAGCTGCTGAGGTTTTCATCATTCATGAATTGAGTAAAGCACTTATAAAGGTTTTAAAGGTTTCTGAATTCTTGCGACAAATAAACTTTAGTGCTTTTGGCTCTGTAATAATGTGATGGCACTGCATGAAGTTTCTCGAAGTATGATTTTAAGAGTTCTATTTTCTGTTGATGTGTTTTATTGTGAGGAACCAGCTTTGGTTTGGGATCAACTAATGTCCACATTGAGTTACTAAATCAGACTTGTGACTTATTATCTTATAAATTTGATCCTTAAAGAACAAATGCAAAAATTTACTGTTCAATTTGAATGCAGGAGAACAGGTAAGAAGGATGAAACAAACTTTAAAAATTCCATCTAAGAAAGCTGTTGCTTACAGCACAAGGGTGTAAGAGCGTGCTCTCATCACTCGCAGCATTGCCAATTTAGCTATTTTACCACCAGACTGTTGAATATCAGTATTGTGTGGCACATACGATCATTTCGCCCACAAGAAAAAAACTCATCATTGACACATACGATTAAATTGATTTGGTTGTATCTCCGTAGCCGAAGCGATTATCGCTATATAATTTTACCAGATGATGAGTTATTGGATTTAGAACTAATTGGCATCAAAATGTCATGTTTTCGCGCGCATGGGTCGATATATACTTTATGTGGTCGGAGATGCTTCCTTCTGTGCGTTACAAACATCTGGACAATTTTAATATACCCTCTCCAAGGGTATAAAAATAAGAATGTTGTACCCTTTCCGTTATTTTTGCTGCCCACCGCTGTTCTAAACTTATATATTTTTTTCAGTTCAAAGCAAATTACGCACGCATTTTCAAATCAAATTATTTCCCATCTATAATCTATTTGGTTTTTAATGTACAAATCAGTGCACTTGTATTTATTAAAGCTAGTTTGTTACAGTTTTAATGCGATTCTGCATTAACTTTACATTAATCTTTTCGTTCGATTGAAACGGCAATTTGAGGTTAAGGGTGGGTTTGGATTTGCAAAAGAGGAGCAGTGACCCTCAAAGACAAAAAAAAATGAACTAAAACTATAAGAAAGCCAGTGTAATTTCCACTAACTAACTAATTAAACTGCCATTATCTAGCAATGGCTGCTCCTCTATTTGGCCCAGATGAAGCAGAGCCACCAGGGCCGCTCCCTGCTCGGCCTGTTTTTTGTTTTTCTCCCAGAAACTGCTGCTAAAGCGTTGCCCGTCAAAGTTGCAAATTGCGCGAAACAATTTGTCGCACTGTTGTGTCTCATAGCCTGGCGGTGACTTTCTCTCGCGTCCCGCAAACACATACAGGCGGGTTTTGGGCAGTTGAGAGTCTGAAATGAAAAGCAAATAAATAAATTGTAGGATTAACAAAGCGACGACTCACCATTCTCATAAGTGGAGCGCAGAAAGGCCATGTGCCGACAGATGACGCCGGCATCAGCTAAAATGGACTCCTCGTCCAGCTTCAATCGTTTAGTCTTCGTTGTGGGTGGCTCCACCTCGGCCCGTCCCACATTGCCCATAGCTCTCAGTTCGTTTTGCCTACGTCGACAATAATCGCCCAATTCCCAAATCTCACAGATTTGCTGTAACGTCTGGCATTGAAGGAAACGTTTGCCGCGCTCCGTTTCCTGCAACTCCTTCAGTATACTCTGAACACAGTATTTGGTGTTGTGCGGGGCATTATCATAGTCCACGCAAAGGCGTAAGTACTTAGAAATTAACTCATCCATTGGCAACAGACCCTCCGGACGAAAGATACTTACATTCAGCTGGGCGGCTCTGGCCACCATCACACTGACAGCCCCACATTCTAGCTGGAATTTCAACAGATCCTCATACTTGCGCATTTCACGAGAGCCGCCGTTGGCTATAATTGGAATGGAGACGGCTTGAGCGACAGCTCGCAACACATCGGGATGCGGACGATGCTGAGGTCGTTCGTCCCTGGTGCGGGCGTGAATGCCAATAGCAGCTATGCCAGTGGCAGCCAGTTTCTTTACCAGGGCTATGGTCTCGTCAAGATCGCTCAGAATTCGAATCTTGCAAGTAACAGGAATATCCAGATTCGAACACAGTGTGCTTAGTATATTAGCTGCCTTCTCGGGCTCCGCCAGCAGAGCTGCTCCCATGCCTCCCTTGATGGAAAACTCCTTGGGACAGCCCATGTTTATGTCTAAGCCAGCAATATCCCTCTGTACAAGCTTGCCCACAGCCAGGGCACGCTGTGCGTCACTAGTGCCCATTTGTAGGACCAGCTGCGCCTTCTCCTGGACACAGGTGCGGAACACAATAGTCCCATCAGACGGATCCACGAAGTCCACAGTACCTAATGCGGCTGGACAGTGAAATAAAAGAGGCCAAGTCAGTGTGCACCAGTGAGCGGATCCCTTCCACTTACGATTCGGTCTGCGAATGCTCTTAATCAGCTTTAGATCGATCAACTCCTCAGTGTAGACAATGTCAGCTCCCATTTCCAGTGCGAGCAGACGCATGGGCAGCGTGCCCACCCGGACCATGGGAGCCATTATCAATTTGTTGCGATAGTCCAATCTCTGATCCTGCTTCATCTTGGGGGAACTCGCTCAGCTGCAACCACTTGTACAATCGCAGCCGCAGACACAGACTATCTATTACTTCATGTCGCAGCATGGAATGCAAATTCAGCTGTTGTATGCAAGGGCGTAGACAGGGGTAACAAGGGGGCAGCTGCCCCCCTTAATCATAGATTTTACCCCGAAAAATCACTTTTTCATTTATAGCTTAAGTTTTCCGCCATGATTTTGAAGATTGTTTCTCATTTCATATCAAATGCAACTTGATAAAGGAATATTTAAGAATTGTTCAGGCACAAATCCCCCACTATTCCGGAAAGTTGGCTACGCCCCTGGTTGATGAGGAGGTGATGGTGATGCCACATGTAAATGTCGGCCAGTGTTGCCGATTTAGCTATCTTCACCCAGATCTGGAGATTTTTGAATGCCGATTGCGGGAGAATTTGTAATTTGGCGGCTGGCGGGAATGATAGATATTTTGAAAAACTCACATTCTATTTGACTTAAATCTCTTTATTCGCAAAACATAGGAAAAATGTCGCAACAAAATTTGCAACATTTGACAACAACCATAAGAGGTTTCAGGAACACCGACCATTGCTTTTGGGTTGCTTTTGGGTTGTTAGAGGTCTGTAGAACACGGCCGTATAAGTGATATTAACAAGCGGTTTCTAATTCGATAGGTAATCGGTTAAATTAAATTTAGAAACTTTTGTTGTTGTAGGTGTTATTGCGGTTGTTGTTGTATTGCAGTTGGGCAAAAGTTTAAAACATCGGCCCATGGTTGCAACAATTTTTTGAGAACGTATTATCTGAAAGGGAAAATGAAAACGAGGATATTTTTAAGAAATGATGTAGTTCTGGTGTGAACTAGAATATTTTAGATCGGTCAACAAAAAGCGAAGTTATGGGGTTTTTCCACTTTATTGGTCCTAGTTCCGTTATTTGCTGACCGATCAGATATTAGGAGTAGTTAAAAAAAATTTTAACATCGGTCTTTTCAAATTTTTGCAACCATTAGAAAAGTGGTTCCGAGATAATCGCATTCGAAGTTTCGAAAACTGTTTTCGATGATATGAAAATTATTGTTAATAGATTTGAAACATGAATTTGATGCATTTGGGAGTAAGCTTTCACCGAAAAAACTATCAAAATCGGTTAAATAGGTTTCAAATTTCAAATTATGTACCTTCGGTACAGAGTATAATTACTAAAGAATTCAACACTGGGTTATTTACAGCCAGTACAGGATGATACTCGACATAAGCTGACTGTCATAAGGAATACACAAAGGCTAACTGGTATTCACATTGGATGCCAATTTTGGCTTCTCGCTGTCCATACGGGGATACATATATTAAAATTTAGCTATAAGTTTTCTTAATTAGCTATTTATTATAGACCGGGAGCTGATATTGGATCCCAAAAAAAAAGTGTGTATATATCTATATATGTAGTGTCTTTGCTGCTACAGAGGACAATTGTCTCCCATAAAACAAAAAAAAAAAATGTGAAAAATTGGCCGATTTGATATGATTCTGACCAAGTCTACGCTCGAAATATCCAACAAAAATATGTAAAATTTTGCTATGGTATTCCGCTTAAAGGATTTAAAGAGAAAAACCACTTAAAATTTTATTTTTTAAATTTTAGAGATTTAATCCGAATCTCATCCCATATATTGGCAGTATATTTAAAATATTTGGTTTTTGGGGCGAGCGCGCGTCCACTAAATGTAGTCCGATCGCAGCCAAACTTTTTATTATATCAATACAACTCCCATATATCATCTGTCATACAACTGCAAATGGCTGCTGCCGGGGACAAATGTCTGCGTAAAATGGAGGACTTCAATACATTGATTTGTATAAAAAGTGCAACTAGTTGCAAGGTTTTTATAGTGTGACCGCAGGCCGCAAGTCAAAAAATACTTTAGAAAAATACTAAACAAGTCGACGATTCAGCCTGAATCTCTACTCTTACATTCTCGTTGGCGTAACATTGTATATAACATTTTTTTATTTATTTTCGTTTCCTTATCAAAATTTAAACGCAAATTAATCTGTAAGACGCAAATAAAAAATAAGCGTCCCGGCAAAGCATACAAACTAGCAGATAACATCTCGCTTTCCCCGCCATCCACTGCGCTTCCACAACTGCCAACTGTCGAAGCAGCGTCAACAAAGAGGACTGGGACACTACATAAATCGGCGAACTAATTGGATTAGCATCGACCGAAGACGTCAACGCACATAATTTAATAGTGGTACTAAGACCTGACCCACCGACAGCAACGTGACCATTACCATTACCCTTGGCACATACCTATACACCAGCAGGCAGCGGCAGAGCCCCAGGCACAGGCATCTTCAGGAGCAGAAGCCACTCTGGATCGGTTATGCCAAACGCTCGCCTTGGTACGTGTCAGCAGGAGAGGGTCGAGATTACAGATCCTTTTGCAACGACACGTTAAGGCTGACCTACGGGCAGCAACAGCTGTCCGTGATCATGTCCCTGCTGACCTTTGCAGAAGGCAGCTCCAGTGACACCGAACCGGATGCCCTAGTTGACTTCACAACCATGCTGATGCAGCGCCAGCGGGAATACGGCGGCTGGTTTGGTTGCGGCAGTAAAATGCAGACTCAGGCGGAGCACGAGCAGTCGGACCAAGGCTACTACATAGAGCAGTATGTGTTGGGTGTGCTGGACTTTAGCTCTCAGTATGGAATCGATTATAGCATCTCCTATACGGCAGCCAATGTGATTGGCAGGCCCACCAAATATCCAGCTTATGGGGACTACCCGGAGACCTTCACCATGGTGAGTAATGAGATTTCGTTAGGTTTATTCTCATGCCATTTGCTGTTTCAGCGCACCTATGGGGATTGGTGGCAAAAAGCGCCCTCGGCCACACGTGAGATTCAGCCTCAGAATCTACCCCGTCCGGCCACCCATGATTATATTGGTAAGCTATTCAGGAGGGTTGTCTCTTCATATTCTCAACTCGCCCTATTTCTAGTTGTCTATTTTGAGGAGTTTGTAGTGCCCACGGAGGTGGCCATTTTTGAGACGTTTAATCCCGGAGCCGTGGTTCGTATTTGGGCCTATAGCATGACAAAACACTGGACCTGCCTGTGGGAGGCCACAGTCAAAGATTTCGGCCCTCAGCCGCGTGACTCGCGACGCTTCGCCCCTCCTCTCAAAAAGACCACAATAATAACTAAGTGAGAGCCAAGACGACCTCATCAGCCATCATGCCCTAATTCTGCTCCTCCCTTTCCTATTCGCGTGTTATAGGACACTTCGCATCGAGTTTAATCACAGTCGACTCAATTATTATACGGAGATTGACGCCGTCATGTTATGCGGTCGCACTGTTTCTAATCGACGAATGCAAAGCCTATTGGGGAAGCAACAGAGGCAGAATCAGCAGCATACTCAACCACCACCATCAGAAGACAATGCCAATGGTGGCCCCATCAGCTGCAAGCTACGCACCCTGAAATTCCAGCCGAGCTGCTGTGGTAAAGAAAACTTCGCCACAAAACTGAACGACTTCATCAACAATGATCTAAGCCAATTTCTGCTGGACAACCGCGTGGAGTGCGACGAGCAGTTGCCGCAAGGCAGTGTCCGCAGTCCGCGTATCTGTCTGACCGACTTGCCCTGTGAGATTCTCCTGAAGATCCTCAGTTATTTGGACCTAAAGTCGCTGTTCCGCGTGGGCCAGGTGTCGCGCACCTTCTACGATATCTCTACACATCCACTGCTCTATGGCGAGCTGAGCCTGAAGCCCTATTGGCAGGTGGCCAGCTCGGAGCTGCTTTGCACGCTGGCCCGCAGAGCAACGATGCTGCGGAAACTGGATCTCTCTTGGTGCGGTGGGTTTGGTGATATCTCGCCCACCGAATTCAAAAAGTGAGTAACAAAAATATCTCCATCACGCTCTTTCTCTCTGATTGTGCTTCTCTTTCACTCCCTTTCGTGTAGATTCCTTACCCAGCGCGGCGACAATCTTACCCACCTGCGGCTAAACTCCTGCAAATTTCTAAACTCCAGCTGCATTGAGACTGTGGGGATAGTCTGTGATAATCTAATAGGTACTTACGTAATTGGTAATATATTGATTTAAAATTGGTTTGCACGAACGGATAAGGAACCAGATAATGAACATTTTCACTTTTCGCACTGTGAAACAAACTCCATTAAGTTTTTAAAAACGCATGGACATCCCGACTTATTCGCTAACCGCGGGCTTTATAACAATTTACGCAAAAAAAAAAAATTCTGCGTAAATATTGTATGCACTTCTATTAACGGAACTCAACATATTTTAAAATTATTTTCGATTATTTGTCTGCAATAGGAGCAGAGCAATAGCGAATTGATTTACCCGTTACTCGTAATACTTGATCAGCATCAACAGCCAAGTCGATTTAGGCATGTCCGTCCGGCCGATAAATAATGCTAATTACTAACTATCTCTGTGCACCAGAATTACAACCTCGATATTTTGAACTTCTGCAAGCCAGTTTCTCATTTTGTCCCAGTGTGCGATGGTTCCTGTGGCAGCTATGCAATATAGTCACCCGATCCGGCCGGCTCCGACTTATTAGAAGCGTGAAGTAAGAGGAAGACTGCAAAATTTCAGCTCGATAGCTTCAAAGCTTAGAGACTAGTTTACATAGAAACTGGCAGACGGACAACGCTTAATCGACTCAGCTGGGTCGGAAATAATTATATCTATGCGTTCTAAGAGTAGCATCTGCCAATCTCTTTTATGCCTTGTGAATCACGAAAATATAATTAGAAGGTTTTTGCCTGACATTCTTAATTTTATTGATGCAATGTTTAAACTTTCCAATCCTTACTACTACTAAGTAGTTTCAGTACCTACCGGAAAGAAAGTTTAAAGCGGTCACTTGCAGGTGTATACAAAATTTTGTTCTCTATTTTTTTCTATTTGCAATTAAACTTCGTTCCCAGAATTGAGCCTACGCAATTGCGCCACTGATCCACCGCTGTTGAACTTCTCGTGTCTGGCTAATCTGAAGAATCTGGAGCGTCTTGATCTTTTTCAGACGGCCTTCGAAACGGAGCTACTACTGAGCATGCTGGAGGGCAATCGCAAGTTGAAGCACCTGAATCTGGGTAAGCACTGAAATTAAACTGCCAAACTTTGCTCCTAACTTCTTTCTGGTTGTACCCCGTAATAGCCTTTTGCGGCGTCTCAGTGAATATGGACAATGTAGCCGCCCATCTGGCCACCTACAATACACAGCTCATTTCACTAGACATGTGGAAGGCTCACTTCCTGTCCGCCCGTGGTCTTCAATCTCTGGCACGCTGCCATCAACTAGAGGAGCTCGATTTGGGCTGGTGCTTGCGGGAGGCCTCCCTAGGTGATGGGTTATACCAGCTGCTGTCTAATTGCCCCAGGCTAAGAAAGCTATTCCTGTCGGCGGTGCGTGGAACCACCGAACGTGATCTCATGCACATTGCAACACTTGGCAAAAACCTCGAGCAATTGGATCTAATGGGCATACTAAACATAACGCATGAGCGCGTATATGAGTAAGTTGATCGATGAAGAAAGTATTCAGCATTGCCAGCATACAATATCTTCTTTCATTTAGCATTCTGGTTCATTGCCCAAAGCTGCAATTGCTGGATCTGAGTTTTTGCGACAACATCATGGATCGTGATGTGAGTGAGCCCTTGTTGTTGTTTGTGTTTCTGTCTAATTCCCCCGACATTTTTCTTGCAGTTTGATGTGCTGGCGGATTGGTCGCGTCTCTTTAAGGTCAATATCAAGAGCAGCCGGATCTATGATGCCAGATAGTTCGATCCACGCACTGTGAGACACCTCGAAGCTATTATCATTATTGTACGTGTGGTACTCTCTCTCTGTTTATAGTAAAATGTTAACTATGTATTGTTATAAAATAAAAAAAATAATTTGATATTAAGCTGGCTTTGTTTTAAAAGTGAATATATTTATTAATATCGATGTCTTATGTCCAAATTTTGAACTTACATTTTAAACTTAATCTTTATTCGGTTCAGTGCCGTAGCGTGATGTTCTGCAGCCCGGGTCGGGAGTAGGGTTGTCAATATTTGATCGATATATCTTTATTTTTGTTGGACGATAGGTGTTATTCCGATATGATATATTTTCTGCCAATATGGGCGATTATCGATATTATTATACTCCACCATTCCCCAGCGGCGCAAATTGCCATTACGAAATGGGTTACTCCTGCGTTACTTTGCCATCAGTGTGAAGGAAATAATCGCATACAATCTGCATTACTTTGCCATAGGCATGGCCGCTTTGTAAACGGGTTGCCGACAACCTGCTTTGTAATAAGGAGTAGCCAGGCCGACTTCCCATACGAATGCGTACTTATTTTTAAAATTGTAATGCAGATTGTTCGCAGTCTGTTTGTTTCGATTACTATCTCTCTAACAAAAGTCAGCGATTGTAGTCCCTTACATTTTCGACAGTCGTAATGCATATTTTCTACAGAACACGTTGAGCTCTGCGCCGCTGGGTCTATTCTCATCATTATTCTCTACCATTGGTGGCCGTATGTTGACCAGCGGTTAGTGTGCTGGACTGCTGGGCGGGAGGTCGTGGGTTCGTGGGTGAAATAATTATTTCCGAACCTATAAAGTTTATATGTGTATACTTCTGTTCGTCCGTATGAACAAACAGAACTCAGAGATGGTAAATGATAGAGATTTGATTTTTATGGGACATAAACTTCTTATTCTTGCACGCCCCCTCCCGCCCCCGAAATTTGGAAGAAAATAGAATCATATCTTCCAAAGTTTTGTAGATAGATTGTTTGTACCTTCTTGACATAGTTAGTAATTAGCATTATTTATCGATTTCTATTTTTTGGTAGAATTTTGTTAGCAGTATATTTAGTGCAAAGGGTAGGTTCAGTCGATTTGACGATTAACATATATACTTACAAAAAATCATGGGATTTATCACGCGACAAAAATGGAAGTCGCTTTCGACTGCATCCAAAAAAATTCATAAATCTGCGAAAGTTAAATAATTATTTTGAAGCAGTTTAGTTTTAAATAAAGGGAAATATTTCAGCTTTTTTTATTGAGTGCAATCATATTCAATTATTTACATTAGTTTTGTTTTTATAAGCTTTAATATTATGAAGAACGCGACATTTATCACGCGACATCTTAAAAAAAGCTAACAGTGAAATGGACATATCTTCGGAATTCAGGCTAATTTTCTTATAGTAAAGAATCAGAAAAGCTGTACTTACATTTGAAGATTTATTTTGATCATATATCATTTTAAAATAATAGAGGAGAGCTAACTTCGGCTCGACCGAAAAGTTTATATACCCTTGGGGCCAGTTTTTTATATGGCAGCTATTCGATACATTCATCCAATTTTGATCAAACTCTCAAAAATCGTGTTGAATCAGATAATATTCATAACTAGAGAGTATAAAGAGACTACCATTCAAAACAAAAAAGTTTTTTCACTAGAACTATTTTTTCGACCGATCGTTCCTATGGCAGCTATATGCTATAGTCATCTGGCAGAATTGAGTAGTAGCATATAATATTGATCAGTAACAAGTTTAGGAGCTATAGCATTAAAAACAAAAAAGTTTTTCTTACTAAGACTTTTTTTCAAACCTATATTTTGTTTGGCAGCTATATTATATAGTTTTCCGATTTTCATACATCTTAGTGGAGTTATGTGAAAGCATAGAAAACTAATAAATACGATGTTTGGGAGGGATAGCATTAAAAACAAAAAATTTGTTTTCACAAAAACTACTTTTTTCAACCGATCGTTCCTATGGCAGCTATATGCTATATTCATCTGATCCTGCCGGTTCCGATAAATGTGCAGCGTATTTGTATCAGAAGACTTCGTGAAAAGTTTGATTAAGATAACTTTAAAACTGACGGAGGAGATAGCACAGAAACAGACGGACGGACAGACGAACATGGCTATATCAACTCAGCTCGTCACGCTGATCAAGAATGTATATACTTTATGTGGTCGGAGATGCTTCCTTCTGTGCGTTACAAACATCCGGACAATTTTAATATACCCTCTCCAAGGGTATAAAAACGATTTTTTTCAATCTCGGTGGACCTTTCTTTGGAAGTGCCCATATACAAGTATTTGACTGAACAATCAAATTAAATCAATAGACAAATATTTTTTACCATTCAGAACTTCATTCTTTATTGAAATAAAAAAAGAAAAACTTCTTCAAATTAACGTAGTCAAAAATTGCATATTCTTATGCAGCACTTGAATAGGGACAGATGTGATCTCATGGATGTCTATGTTGTGTTTCTATTTTTAGTACCTGCAATGTTTCTGGGTACCCGCTCTAAGTCTCATTGCCTCAAGTGGTAGCCGACATTGGGAGCTCTTCATTGAGTTGATCTACCTCCTCAGGGGGTGCCAACGCCATCATAGCGTCGAGGAGACATCTGGAATTAAAGGGTCTAGAAGGCTCGTCGAGCCTCGAACTCTATCAGGTCCCATAGACTTTGGTATTTTTCTTAAATGGCAAACGTTTCGCGTCAGAGTTCTACCTACCCCGTCAACTTTAACTATGTTTCCGGTAATACAATAGTTTACTATGAGGTAGCTTTCTCCAAAAATTCTGGACAGCGTATTATAATGAATTTACATGCAGAAAATAATTGGCGGTCGACCATGGTTATTTATTTTATTGAATTTTAAAGTTTTGTATTTTTCCCCATACAAATATATACTTGATCATATATGCTTTTCGAATTCAGTTTGTTTTTGCATATAAATAAATTAAAAATATTCTTTACCTATATGAAAGGCGTACGTTTGTTTGAAAGTGAGTGCCAAAGTGAGCAAAACTTGACATCTATTGGAACTGCTATGAACTCTTTTCCACGCCACCTATCGAGGTAAAATTCAAGGCGCGTTTTTTTAACGTTGTTTCCCCAGGAGGCCTATTCCACGCAAGCCCCAGAAAGGCGTTTTTTTAAAGTGGTGTCAACAAAAGAAGGGCCTAGTCCAATGTCGTCCTCCCCGTAAACATCCTCCTCCTATAAATTAATATTTATAAAACGAAATTTTTTTTTTTTAAAATTGCGCGATTTATTATTGGGCTTGTTCAGCAGAATAATTGATCCCTGAGTAGGTATCAGAAAAAAATATGGCATCTAGTAGTTTTTGCTGTTGGAGGAAGCAGTATCACTTTAAAGTAGCATACTATTTCTTTGATACATGCTCCTGTATCATGATACCTCAAATTGGCTATTATGATGCCGCATTACTCAAGTTTAGTTGAAAGATTATTGCAAATATATACTTGATCATGGAGCAAGTTGTTCTGCTGAACACGGTCATTTTTACAAATATATAAATGAAAACGAGAAAGGCAAAGCTAACTTCGTCTGTACCGAAGTTTTGATACACTTGAAATAGCTTGTCTCAACGGTTAGCGACTTCCACCAAACTTCGCAGATCAGCTTAAAAACATTACATATTACCCATGACCGTGTTTGAGAGCAGTTATATTGAGAGCAAAACAGTTTTTCTCACTAAAATCCATTTTCCGACCGAACATTTGTATGGCAGCTACAAGAAGTAGTTATCCGATCCGGTCGGTTCCGACATATTAGCAGCGTGCAGTAAAAAGAAGACTCTGTGCAAAGTTTCAGCTCGATAGCTCCAAAACTGAGGGACTAGTTCGCGTAGAAACAGACAGACGGACAGACGGACGGACAAAGCTTAATCGACTCAGCTCGTCATGCTGATCAAGAATATATATACTTTATGTGGTCGGAGATGATTCCTTCTATGCGTTGCACACTTCTGGGCAAAATTATAATACACTTTTCAAGTGTATAATAATACTACAAAAGTGTTTTTTTTTTTTTGAGTAAACATTGACATATATTTCAGAAGCATATGTGATCGGGGAAAAATGCAAACTTTGAAATTCAATTAAAAAATAACCATGGTCGACCGCCGTCGAAAACCTCTAGCTCTTACCGTCTTTGACAGACAGACCGCTGGTCATGTGGATAGAAGGACATGACTATTTCGACTCGGCTCTTAGTGCTGATTAAGAATATATATTCTTTCTGGCGTTTGCCTTTGGCACCGAAGACCCTTGAAGACCCTTACAGCCCACAGTTAACATTTAGAGTTGGCTTAAGTTGGAGAACACATCTGCAGACTCTACAAAATCCACCAGTCAGAGTTAGATACTCTTGTACATGAAATTAAAATTTTAAATTATTTTAATTAAACAATAAGCGAGTTAGTGTTGCATATCACAGTCAAAAATTGATCCATGCTAGCGTTTCACCTTTCTCATATTTATTGGACCAAAAATTGTGAAACATGAAAATTTATATTTATATAAGAATTTAAAAATATTTTTGAATCTGGCGCCAAAGAAAACAGAGCATACTTGTAGGGGGCACCTATGTTAAGGTTGTCAAAAATTTGTTGGCAGACTAAAAAAAAATACTAGATTGTCGAGGTGTACTTAGAAATGCGCGCATAACTTCGTCAAACGGTATCCAAGTTCTTTGGGACAACAAGCGTTCAACGGAGAATTAAATGGGCTTTTATAATAAATTTTAAGAAAAAATCGCATAGAATAAAATAGTAAAACCAGTGATGGTCAAAGTACAAATTTCTCAAAAAAATAGGAAAATGCCAGATCTGTAAGCCGCATTTCTCAGCCATCGCGTTAAATTAGTCAAACCATTGATAAAAATGTATTAGATTCCTCTCGTCGCTACCGGAATTGATAAGGATATGAACAATCGGACGGTCCATTCGCGAGTTATATCTATTTAAGTGAGGTACAAAAGCAAAAAGCGGTTTTTGGACCATAACTTCAGATTTTGGGGGTGTTAGGAGAAAATCAAGTATGAGGAAATGCTATACTCGACCTGCTCTACAGCGTGGGGTAGGTCATTTCGAAAGTATATTTTCGCTGTAACACTGTGTAATTGTAATTGTAATTTTTTGTCGACTAAATAAATAAATAAAAATAAAATAAAATAAAAATAAAATAAAAATAAAATAAAAATAAAATAAAAATAAAAATAAAATAAAATAAAAATAAAATAAAAAAAAAATAAAATAAAAATAAAAATAAAAATAAAATAAAATAAAAAAAAAAATAAAAATAAAATAAAAATAAAATAAAAATATTATGAATAACGCGACATTTATCACGCGATATCTTAAAAAAAGCTAACAGTGAAATGGACATATCGTCGGTATTCAGGCCAATTTTCTTATAGTAAAGAATCAGAAAAGCTGTACTTACATTTTAAGATTTAATTTTAATTTTGTTTTCAATGTTATGTTAAGAAAAATCATTTCAAAAAACAATTTTTTTTCAATCTCGGCGGACGTTTCTGTGGAAATACCCATATGTAATATTTGTGGAAACTTTAAAGGCTTTTCGCAGAGGTTAAAACATGAACTAAATTTTTTGATTTTTTAATTCATTATGTACAGTGTACACTGTACACCCTAAAAGCAATCATTTAATATGGTATCAGTTAAGTTTCCTATCGGCGTCCACCCTAGTGTACAGTGCCGCTCAACTGAATAGGTTTGAAAAATCTTGCTCACAGTTTTCCCTCTTTCTTTGCTCCAATTAAATTTTTTCTATCTTTACTTTTTATTTTGAAACTTCATTTGTTTACTCATTATATGCAAGAAAAAAGTAACGGGACAAATGCAACGGTAATTCAGAATTTTGCTTTCGTCGAGAAATTCGCTAAATGTGTGCTCTATTTTTGGGTCATCTGAAAAGGTTTGACACTTTTGACTTCACTTTTTGATTGACTGCGTGAATGAAAAGAGGTGAAAAGAGGTTCTTTTGAATTCCAAAATTTAGAGCAACTACTATCATTTTACCCGTTACTCGTAGAGTAAAAAGGGTATACTAAAGTCGTGCAAATGTTTGAAAACAGGCAGAAGGAATCATTTCCGACCTTATAAAGCATATATATTCTTGATCAGCATCAACAGCCGAGACGATATAGACTTGTCCGTCTGTCCGTCCGTCTGTCTGTATGAACACCTAGATCTCAGAGATGGTAAGAGATAGAGGTTTGACATGTATGGGACAAACGCTTCTTTTATCTGCACGCAGATCAAGTTTGTTTCAAAATTTGGCCACAATTTTAGAGAGAGAGAGAAAGAGACAGTCACGGGTATTCCAAAGTCGAGCACCGCCGACTACGGTAATTTTAACTAACGCTCTCGTTTTTTTGTAAAATGGGCCGCGGAAACCCTTTAACCGATTTTGAAAAAGGTCAAATAAAAGGCTATATTGATTCTGGTTTAAACCACATAAAAAAGCCAAGAAAATCGTTCGAAGTCAAAACGTTGTGAATTTTCTTCGTAATGAAGCTGACTATGAAAAAAAATTAATGAAGGAAAAAATATGCAACAACAGCATCGGAGAGGCGACTTTTTCCTACGAACTGCCTCAAATTCCCACCTTTCTGCTGGTAAAATTAGGGAAAATTGCGGCGTAAATGCTAGTGTGGCCACTATTAAACGAATTATTCGAAGCGCCAAACACTTGAAGAGATTGAAAATAAAAAAAAACCACCTCTCAACGATGCTCGAAAGGAAGCACGACTTCGATTTTGCTCGAGAACACATGACGTGGAACAAGGAGTGGAAGACGGTGTTCTCTTCCGACGAAAAGAAGTTAAACCTCGATGGACCGGATGGCTATAATTACTATTTCCACGATATGCGAAAGGAAGAATGTTTTTAAAGTCGTCATCATTCATGTGCAGGTGGAGTAATGGTGTGGGGAGATATATCGTTTTATGGAACATGCGAGCTCCAGTTTGTCACCTCGAAGATGAACGCAAATGTGTACAAGACTGTGCTCCAAAAGGCTTTTACTCAGTTTTCGAAGATTTATGGTCATATTCCATGGACGTACTAACATGACAACGCTCAAATCATACCGCTCGGGTTGTAAAACTGTGGATAAAAGATCAAAACGTCAAATTGCTTGAGTGGCCGCCTTACTCCCCTGACGTTAACATTTTCGAGAACATTTGGGGACTTTTGTCCAGGAGAGTATACGAAGGTGGAAGACAATTTAGTGACTCTGGGACCCTAGTTGAAGCAATGAAAAAGCCTGGTCAACTATTTTACTAAATGAAACTGAAAAATATTATGATTCCTTACCAAACCGTATGTTTGAAATAATAAACGAGAGCGTAAGTTAAAGTCGGCTCTAACCGACTTCGATATACCCGTTACTCATGAAAAAACATGGTTAACAGTGTTCCTGCATTCCTTAGTGTGACCATCCGAAAAGTATGCAACATTTTTTTAGGGTGGGAGGGGTGGTAGCGGGGGGGCTTGGTTCACTTTTTTGCTCATAACTTGAGAACCGTTCATCCGATCTTTATCATTTCTTCGGCAAGTTTCAAGATTCAAGATTCATTTGCTAATTACTAATTATCTCTAGAAGGTACGAATCGTCAATCTTTAAAATTGTAGGAGATATAACGTTTTTTCCAAATAGCGGGGGCGGGAGGGGGCGTGGCCAAAATTTGAACAAACTTGATCTGCGTGCAGATAAAAGAAGCATTTGTCCCATACATGTCAAACCTCTATCTCTTACCATCTCTGAGATCTAGGTGTTCATACAGACGGACGGACGGACGGACGGACGGACGGACAGACGGACAAGGCTAAATCGACTCGGCTGTTGATGCTGATCAAGAATATATGTACTTTATATGGTCGGAAGTGATTCCTTCTGCCTGTTACATACATTTGCACGACTTTAGTATACCCTTTTTACTCTACGAGTAACGGGTATAAAAACCAGACCGGGCATACCAAATCCTAAATTAAGCTAAAACAGTGTCCTTTATTAATTAAGCTACCCAGTGCCTTGAAATTTTGCTTTATAGATCTATGTTTAATAGTTTTAGTGGTCAAACCTATTCAGTTGAGCCAAAAACAATGAATAATTTTGTTTTTGAAAAAAAAAAATAATAATTTAAAACAAAACTAACAGAGCAGGGACTTTGCTATTTCACCAATTACTGATTTCTTTATACAACAAAATTTATTTCGCTAAAATCGGAGTTGCTTTTCAGGAGATACAACGTTTCAAACCTAAAAAAAAGTCAAACCTATTCAGTTGAGCGGCGCTGTACGTACGGCTATGAGGAAGACCAGTTTGTAGCATTACGCAGTATGTTGGTCTATTGTGTGGCACTTGTCCGCTTTATGCTTAGTATACATCTCAACAAAGAAACTGCCAAAACAGAAATGCCAAAAGTTACAATTTTTTTGTTTTGGAACAGTGTGACCAGAATGTTAGATGTATGCATGTAAATGGTCACATGGGCTAGAGCATTGTTTTTGGTCTTATTTCAAATCAAAAGTTTCACAATCAATAAATAAAAATAATTAACATGCGTCCTTCACGGCCAACCCCTTACTACGGGACCTAATTAGCAGATATGACACTTTAGTAATAATGGTTGGTAGAAGTCTCTCGGTGTTTTGAATCTTGCTTTGAAAACTGCGCTCAGACATTGATGGGTAAATTATTCAAATTTCACCCGATAACGCACAGAGAATGTGCGATACCCCTAAAAATAATAAAAATTAATTATTTGGTTTTTAATTGAGTCCTTTTGTAGGAAGGGTAGACTGCCAACAAAGAGAGTACCAAAGGGCTTTGGTGCAAAAAACTTGGTGCTTTTTTTATATGGAGTTTTTTTTTGTTTTGGCAGTGTTAAGGTGCATCCTACGCTTTATCAACCAATTTGCGCTCCGATAAAATTGCCTCCGAGTATCTAGTTTTACATATTTTAAAATTTAAATAGTGCTTTCAGTATTTTTTCATTATTGTTCTGTATTCGCCCTATGGTCACACTGGCAACAACCAACGACAAAAAATGAAAAATTGGAACACCAAATCAGCAACTGACCTGCCAAGCGAATGACAAATCTTATCGAATGTTGTTGCCGCCAGCAGTGCAGCAAACACAACAATCATACAACAATTCGTTGAGGAGCGCGGTAGAAGCATTAGCGGGAGCAAGAGAGAGGTAAGAGAGGTTTTTGCCACCCACTGCCAGTCCCTGTAGCCGCCGCCGCCCACCGCCCAGCGCCCTTCGGATGATAATCTAATCCGTTCTTGAATAATTAATCGGTATTAAGGTGTGCCCCGGGTGAATCTGTGGTAGCTAACCCGTTTTGGTCATGGGCTAGCCATATTTGTAATTGATTTCCGCTGTTTGCCTGGTCAAATTAAGCAATTCAATTCCTTCATTCCCCAGCCATGCGCTTTAACAAGTCTGAATTGAACACTTTGGCCACAAACCCAGCAACGAAGTTCGACAAGGAAGGCCTGCTCATCATTACAGATCGCCAGGAAGGCTTCCTATGGCGCAGTGAAGGTGAGTCGTTGGACTGATAAAAAAAAATCGTTATTCCATCCAATTATTTTTTACAGTACGAGTGGAACGTTGGTGCAAATTGCGTGGTAATTTACTTTTCTACCTGAAGGATAAGGATCCCAAATCGTCTGTTGCTGGTGTGTTGGTTCTGGAGAACTGTCGCCCTCGATTCCAAAATGAAGAATACGATCCAGCTGAAGGCTATGTATTCGACTTAGGTAAGTGTGGTGCCAATGCTGTTACCCATGTTATCTTAAGCCTGTATATTACAGACTTCAAGGACTGCCCGACTGAACGGTTAGTCACATACTCCTCGGCCGAGCGCCTTGCTTGGGTGCGTAGCATTGAGCAAGCATCCAACGAGAAGCTGAATTTGCTCATCAAGCAGCTGAAGGATCAAATTGCGGCCAAAAGTAGACAGCAACGTACCTCAACCATGGGCAACCACATCGATCTGGGCATGCCACTGCCCATGCCTGTGCCAATAGAGCAGCAGCGAATGCTGTCAGTAGCGGAAGAGCAGCCGCCGGATAAAGTGGCGCCGTTTGAAGGTGATCTTATACAGTTCTAGAAGTGGGCAGTTGTTTTTGGTTCTTTTTGTTACTAATCTAATCCTCCAAATCCGAATGTTAAACTTTATACAATCAGTCTCTCTCGCGCGCACTTAGATCTCATCTGTTGCAATGATTTTTGGAATTCGAATTTTCATACACATACAAACATATCTACATACGTAGTAAGGTACGCTTTAAACTTTATTTTGCTGACTTTTGGATTTTGCTGTATAAAAAAGGAAATATGGAAATGGAAACAGGAACGAACAGACAATTGCGATCAAAAGTCATGTCTCTAGATAGGAAATTGAATTTATTCTTGGAATAAACTTTACTCTTTGCTGATAAGAATTGTTTGTTATTTTTGGAGCGTTCATCCACCACTTACTCTCTCTTTCTGCTTGCCTCCTGCTTCTTACAGATTTGGATCTCTCCGAGCTGCCCATTTGCGAGACGGCTCTCAGCTGTGATAATCTCCCAGTGGATAGTCTGGGCCGTGCTCCCAATCCTCGGGTAATCTGCTCGGTTTTGCAGCCGGATGTTGAGGATTGCCTGTGGCAAGAGTATGCCCGTACCGAGCTCTTAGAACGCACCCGAGTGCCTCAGTTCTTGTGCACAATGCGCTTTCAGCGCAGTGCTGGATTCAGTGCATCGACGCGCTTACGTTTCAGTGTGTATGATGTAAAAGAGCGAATGTCGCTGACATCGCTGCCATTAGGTCATGCGGAGGTGGCCCTGGGTGTAATTCAGGATGCCACACGGCTGCGTCTGCCCTTGAGTTCGCCTCGCGGGGAGTGTGGCTTCATTACACTGGCCTCCTGGACACCCGAGGTGGCTATGGAGTCGAGATCAGGACTGGCTCCACCACCACGATCCAGCACGCAGCTGTTTGAGAAGGGAGGAGCAGTAACAGCTGTTAGCAATGGCAGTAGGCGAGGTGAGTAGACAGACAGAACAACAGCAAGTAATCCTGAACTTCTTTATACCCTGTAGCAAGAGTGACGAGTAAAAGTCAAAGTATCTGACGATTAGTGACAGTGACAGTTTATAGCCATATCTCATTAAGTGATTAAAAATTACAGAATGGAAATTGTTACCTTTTAATTCCTTAATTCAATTTTAGAAGGAAAAATAATTCTTTCCTTAAAAATATACAAAATTTCTGCCACTTAACAGCTGAGTCAGCAGATTAGCTTTAAAACAGAAAATGCGTAATGCAGTAAAAAAATCCCACAATGCCCAGGTTGTCGTCTAGAACAATCTATAAAATGAAAATAATTTTATAATGTTTTTGTCTTATGAGCTAGGAATAAGAAAAAAATTGTTTCAGAGAGGGAGTCGGACATACATATACCGTTCGGTGACCCCAAGGACTTATCGCCCAAATTAAAACTGGGCGTTATGTCCGCCTTAAAATCGGACATAATGCCCAAAAAAAATTTCGGCCATAACGCCCAAATTGCTTAAAACTAAATTTAAGTCAGTGGCCGGTGTGTAGCTCAGCGGTTAGTGTGCTAGGCGGGAGGTCGTAGGTTCGATCCCGCCTCGAAACATCTAATAAAAAAGTTTTTTTTCTTTCTTTAGAAATTAGCTTTTACACATACGGTCACCTTCACCGGCTATTAGCGCCAGCTGTGAAGAAACTAGCCATGAAAAAGCTTCTCGAAACTCTGCCGTTCGGATTCGCCGTTAAACTGTGCGAAAAATTATAAGCACACACGCCAAGAGATTGAGAGAAGCTTGTCTTGGCCCTTTGGGGGTGTATAGCGAATTTTACATTTACAATGTAAGTCAGTAGAAATAGTAAAAGTGGCATATCTTGGCGTGCAGAGGTTTTCCTAATGAGGTTAAGATTAGAAGCATTAAAAGGTTTTTAGTTTGAAAAGTTAAATTATAGTAACTATATACTATTTTTAAAGGGCCCCATTAAATTATCAATAAATTTGTGCGTGCTTGAAATTGTTTTTTAAAGAATGACGTTTTTAAAATATGAATTTCTTTTAATTATTTCGGTAGGTGCACATACATTTTAAGCCATATCTTACTTCAGAATCATCAAATGGAGTCAAGCAAAATATGAATCGAAAGGTAATTGAATTGTCAATAATCGCACAACAAAATCGGTTAAAAAGTTTGAATCCATGATCACAAATATTTAATAAAAAATAGATTTTTTGCTCGAAAACGCAATAAATTTCATTTCCAAACGCATAGAAAAATTCCAAAAAAATATTTTTATTTTTTCTCCCTAAGAACCGCGCTTCTACGAAGTAAATAAGAATATTGATGACCAAAATCTATTAGCAAATGTAGGAGCTGTGAGCAATTGAGTGCTGAAAAAAGTGGTATTTATGTGATTTTTAAAAAATAAATTTTCATTTGTTCTGACTTTTGTTCTGTTCTGTAATATTTTTTCTGATCTGGCTATTTGCTCACTTCTAAAAGACGAACAAAAATAATAAACTTTTTTTGAAAACGTGTAAAATACTTAAATTTGACTGTTAGTTTATAGATATAGGGTTTTCACGTCAAAATGGTTATCAAGTCATCTGTTTAAAACTTTAATTTCATCTTCAACTGTAGTGAACACGCTTTTGCAAACTTATCATGATAACTTGATAGTTGTTCGATGAAAAAAAAAATGCTTTTACCATGACTTGAACCCAGGTCTGTTTGACATTCAGTCTCATACGTTACCCACTACACCACAGCTGCCAAGATAGAGAGGACAGTTAAATGTGCTATATAACTCAAAAGTATCTTTTCTATTTTTATTCCATCTTTTCTAAAAGGTAACGAAGTGTTCATCAATACTGAAAATTATATTTATCCAGTTAATCTTATGACGTCAGCTTATTTTTATACCCTTGCAAAGGGTATTATAATTTTGCCCAGAAGTTTGCAACGCATAGAAATATTCATTTCCGACCCTATAAACTATATATATTCTTGATCAGGGTGACGAGCTAAGTCGATTGAGCTTTGTCCGTCCCTCAGTCCGTCTGTCTGTCTGTTTCTACGCGAACTAGTCTCTCAGTTTTAAAGCTATCGAGCTGAAATTTTGCACATAGTCTTCTTTTTACTGCACACTGCTAATATGTCGGAACCGACCGGATCGGATGACTATATCTTATAGCTGTCATAGGAACTATCGGTCGAAAAGTGGGTTTTAATGAGAAAAACTTTTTTGTTTTTAATGTTAACGTGTCTCACTTCAGCGATAATTAATACTATACGTTTTTACAAAGATTTGGAAGTTTTGGTCAAAATCTGATGACTATATCTTATAGCTGTAATAGGAACTATCGGTCGAAAAGTGGGTTTTATTTAGAAAAATTGTTTGTTTTAATGCTGGCGTTCTTAAACTCTGATGTATTAAAACATTTAAAAACTTCGGCAAAGGCGAAGTTAGCTTGGCCTTCTCGTTTATAGTACGCTTTGTTGTTGGAGATTTAATTTTTAAACAGATTACTTGATAACCAAGTTGACGTGAAAACCCTAATAGATTTTCTTCTCCAATACCTTATTATCTTCGTAGAAATGCGATTCTTAAATAGCAAAAGTACAATTTTTTATTTATATCCTAGGCGATTAAAAATTAACTTTTGTATATTTAAAATACTTTTGGTTATTTTACTTAAAATGCTAAACTGATTTGAAAACAATGTTTTACGCAATTATTTAAAATTTAATTTCCTTTTGATTTATATCTGGTTTGCCTATATCTGAGGGTTATGAAGTGATTTATGGCTTCAAATGTAAGTGCACCTACCGAAAAAATGAAAAAAATCATATTTAAAAAACGTTTCCATGAGAAATTCTTTAAATCGATTTTCGCGATCATCAATTCAACCTATACTAAAAAATACTTCCAGTAGAAATGGATTATTTACGTTTTATTTGAAACTACACAGAAAAAGTTTTCGTTGATTGAATTTACCCATTCTTACAGTAAATTTTACTGCGAAATATTGTTACATGTATTTAGTTCTTGTTTTGTCTACTGTGTTTTTGTATAAAATACCCATACAAAATAGTAAATCTATCGGTCTTTATGTGTTTATGTTTTGTTATTGTTTTTGAGCCTTCGGCTTTCAGTAACATTGTTCATTGATCAGCATGACGAGCTGAGTTGATATAGCCATGTCCGTCTGTCCGTCCGTCCCACAGTGGGCGAAACGGCCATTCTAGCCAGGGACCGAAAAAATCACTCCTTTTTATATAAAAATCAAAACAAATGATTATTTATGATTTTTTTTTTTCTTATAAGATATTAATTATTAAATATTTTTATTTTTTTTCATCGTCCATAATCATTTTAAATGATTTTTTTACATAAAAATCCAAAATACTTTTTATTAGTTGATTTTAAAATGTAAAAATCATTGATGATGTTTTTTTCTGAGTTTTATTTTTATTATTCAAGTATAAGTAATTATTCTCGATTTTTTTTCGTTTATAATCAAATCAAACCAGTTAGTCAGAGATTTATTTGTTTGAAAATCACAAATTAAAATCCCAATAAGAATTGGTTTCCATACACATTTTGAAATTTCAATTGCTATTCAAAGCAGGCAATGAAACATTCCAAGAAAACTGCAAATACGCGTGCATCAAATTGAGAGCTTTTTTTTGGCAGACTGCGCGAATACACAGTACACATGTAAAATCGTAATCCACACTGCAATTTCCCACTTTCATTCACTGGTATGGCCGTTTGGCATACCGCACACGGCTTGTATCGTCATCGTACCGATTTGACGTGCAAAAGGCCTTAAATTCGAAGTCGCTTTACGACATCGTGCGGACGGCCTAACTCATCTAGGTGAGTTCTAGAGCAGGGGTGCTCAAGCACATTCGTTGTTGATTTAAGCTATGAGATAGGTATACGCGCCACGCATGCCATAAGGCATGCCATGCCCGTCACGCAAAGCATCTGACGTCGCTTTGGTGCAATTACAGCAGTTTCTTTGTTACACCATTGCTTGTCTAAATTCCGAATTTTAACTTTTTTAGTCCCCCTTAAAAACCAGTCTTAAAATTACTTCTTGCTTGCTCTATGTTCGTATAAAATCTTTATTTATGTGTTCAGTTTCACAAATAAAATGTGCTCAATTGATTTTTGGTACAAGTTGCATCGCAAGTCTGAAAAAACTAGTTTTAGGGCGGAAAATGCCCGTACATATATACGCTGGCTCCAATATTTGCACGAGATTTTCCACTTCCTCCCATTCATAGTGCTCCAGTTTAAGTGATTCGTCTTCATAGAGAGCGTACACTTCTTTAAATTGGAGAAGCTTCTTAAGCATGGAATAAGTGGAGCTCCACCGAGTAGATGTATCCACCTCTGGTTGAGGCAGGTTAAGTGAAGAGAGCATATACCTGGAAATAAATTTGTTATATAAATACAAAAATACTTATCCTTAATGAATGTGTTACCTTTTGGATGGACATCTTAAATTTTTAGCTAATTGACGTGCTCTCACAATAACTGGCAAAAGCTTTGTATGCTTAAGATAGTCCGTTTTTTGTCCCATCAAAATATTGTGCGTTAACGCCCAATATGCTGCGATTATGTAGTGTCCCAATGAGAGGACTGCGTTTTCGTCCCATTTTGCATTACGTATTAATAGTATTAATTTAATACACTGTCTCAAATTCAGAAACTTTTTTCACTGCCTGCTTTGAATAGCAATTGAAATTTCAAAATGTGTATGGAAACGAATTCTTATTGGGATCTTTATTTGTGATTTTCAAACAAAAAAATCTCTGACTAACTGGTTTGATTTGATTAGAAACGAAAAAAATCGAGAATAATTACTTATACTTGAATAATAAAAATAAAACTCAGGAAAAAACATCATCAATGATTTTTACATTTAAAAGTCAACTAATAAAAAGTATTTAAGATTTTTATGTAAAAAAATCATTTAAAATGATTATGGACGATGAAAAAAAATAAAAATATTTAATAATTAATAGCGAACAATTTATTTGAATAAAAATCAAAAATATGAAATCATGGCTTATCTGAGAAGCTGAACCGAAATTATTATTGTTCCACTTAGGAGAACAGCTTTTAAGTGAATGCTTCATATTAATTTATCTAATCAAAAAATTTCAAAATAACTGTTATTTTCGGTCCCTGATTCTAGCGCGTCGAAATTAAATTTTTCAAGTTTGAAAAAGCGTTAATTTTATATTATATATTGATTACCGATACTTTGACTAGCTTATAAAAGTTTATCACAAAGCATTCCATATATATATCTGAAGAGCTGTGAGCTATCAAACTCAACATATGTTTTGGCAAGTGCTTTTTAATTAATTCCCGCATTTTTTGAGTTTTTTTAATTTAGCTGTGAAATATAAAGTTCTCGTTGTTCTACATAAAAGCTTGGTTATATATTCATATAAAGGTATGTATTAAGCAAAAAATCAATGCAGGTGACCCGTCCATATATGTATTACTTGAAATACGTAGTGAAAGTAACTTGTATTAACAACCTGCCCTTAGTAGCCAAAACCTGTCTTTCGTGGAGCAAAACTAAAAATGTTCACAAATGTTCAAGTCGCCGGTAACATTTTTTGTCAGTGTGAGTCCTTGTTGTTTAAAATTTTCAAAGATCACCTGCTAATATGTGCTACCCTTGCATTTGTTGGACTTTTTAGAAGCAATGTCTATATCAAAACGGAAGCTGTTTTCAGTATGGCTCAACGAGGACATACCCACAAAGAAGTTTTTGGCTTTGGATAACTATGTTTTCGATACAGTATTAGAGAAAGAAACCTGTAGTGAGGAAGAACGTATCGAAATTGGCAAAAAATTGCGAAGATTTACTTATAGGCTTGTAATAAATTTTGGTTCATGGTGCAGATGCATGGTGCATAAATTATTCCAATTGAAATGATGTCGGAGGAAGCACTTGAAGCCGGAAACAAGGATTATCGAAATATCCGCGAGCACCACACAAGAAAGTCAACGGAAGGAGTTTTTAATGCACTTATTGTCTCTTCCGATCCTTTTTTAACATCACTTTCCCAGAGTGCTTTAATGTTCTCTGCAAAAAATATTTGGCTTGATCTGGATGTTGTAAGCTTACTTGTCAATGAACTAGAACTGAACTGGAAACTAATTTTTGCAACAACGATTTGGAGAATTCTAACAGTTCGGATTATGAATAGTTTCTGTTATATGAAAGCTATATTATATAAAACTTAGGCAATCTTTTTGAAGTTTTGTAAAAAAAATTTTTTTTTAATTTTAAAAATAAAAAAAAAATTGTTAAAAACTTTTTTTTATTATTTTTTATTTCTTTTATTCCAAACTTAAAAAAATTGGGATATCTTTTTTAATTAAAAAAAAATTTTTTTTGTTTTTTAATTTTAAAAATAAAAAAATTATTATTTTAAACTTTTTTTTTACTAATTTTTATACCTTTTGTTCCTACCTTTAAGAGAAAAAAAACAGATTGCGATTATCTCATTTACTTTGGAAGATATTAATATCGACGCGCTGAATGGCCGTTTCGCCCACTGTGCGTCCGTCCGTCTGTTTCTATGCTATCTCCTCCGTCAGTTTTAAAGCTATGTTAACCAAACTTTGCACAAAGTCTTTTGGTACAAATACGCTGCACATTTGTCGAAACCGGCCGGATCGGATGACTATAGCATAGAGCTGCCATAGGAACGATCGGTTGTAAACGTAGTTTTAGTCAGAAAAACTTTTTTGTTTTCAATGCTATCGCTCCCAACCCTCGTATTTATAAGATTTTTCTGCTTTCACATAATTTCAGCAAGTTTTATGAAAATCGGACAACTATATATGTAGTATAGCTACCATACAAAATATAGGATTGAAAAAAAGTCATAGTAAGAAAATCTTTTTTGTTTTCAATACTATCGGTCCCAAATTTGTTACTGATCAATATTATATGCCACCACACAATTTTGTCAAGTTTGATTCAAATCGGATGACTATAGCATATAGCTACCATAGGAACGATCGATTGAAAAACTAGTTTAAGTGAGAAAAACTTTTTTGTTTTCAATGCTATCGCTCCCAACACTCGTATTTATAGGATTTTTCTGCTTTCACATAATTTCAGCAAGTTTTATTAAAATCGGACAACTATATAGTAGTATAGCTGCCATACAAAAGATAGGTCTGAAAAAAGTCTTAGTATGAAAATAATTTTTGATTTCAATGCTATTGCTCCCAAACTCGTTACTGATCAATATGATAAGCTAACACACAATTCTGTCAAGTTTGATCCAAATCGGATGACTACAGCATATAGCTGCCATAGGAATGATCGGTCAAAAAAATAGTTAGAATAAATAGTGAGAACAAATTTTTTGTTTTTAATGATAGCGTGTTAATACTTTCCAGTTATGAATATTATCTGTTTCAACACAATTTTGGGGAGTTCGATCAAAATCGGATGAATATATCGTATGGTTGCCATATAAAAAACTGGCAGGCATATATCATGCTCCAAGGGTATATAAACTTCGGTCGAGCCGAAGTTAGCTGCCCTCTATTTTTAATGTTAACGTCTCCCAACTCAGCGATTATTAATATTATATGCTTTCACTCAGATTTGCAAGTTTTGGTCAAAATCGGATGTCTATATATTATAGACAACTTGTTTGTTTTAATGCTGGCGTTCTTACCTCTGATATTATATATTAAAACATTTGCAAGGGTATAAAATCTTCGGCAAAGTTAGCTTGGGCTTGTCGTTTTTTCTTGTCTTTGCCTGCCTTGCCAGCTGCAGCTGCCTAGCACTACCATTGCAAGTGTTTTGTAAATGTCGGAGGCTGGCATACGACAACGCTTGCAAAATTGCTGGCTGGGTGGGTGATGTCCAAACTCACACAATCACGTTTTGCGCTTGTGTGCATAGCAGCGCAACACGAAGTAAACGTCATGACGTCAAACATGAGCAACAAGCAAACAAATGCCTCGTGAGAGAAGAAAAAGCCGAAAGCACGCATCGTGAGAGAGCAAGACGCCTAGCGTGCTATTTATATAACACACGTATTCTCTCTGTATGCGTGTGTCGGCTGCGACGCCGGCAGAGTTATGAGTTCCTATGCCGCGGGATAGGCTTTTGGCATTTTGGGCACCACTTGTCTAGGGTGACTCCTAGGTAGCGAACCTTTTTATCGAAGGAGATATCCCATCCAGATATAAGTGGCTATTGGGAAATCTAGAAAAGTATATGGCTTTGGTTTTATCGTTGTTAACCAGAATTTTCCATTTGTGAGAAAAGATTGTGAATGTAAAATTGGCTGAACAGCTCCTCCAACGTGGCCAAGCCAAGCTTCTGAGAAAAGATTAGACGGAGTCAAATGCTTCTTGTTAGTTGAGTGTGATGTGTTCCCTACAAGTAGATCAGCATTGTCGACCAAGGATGAAATCTTTTCTTTAATGATCTTTTCTAATATTTTGCTGACTGCAGACAACAGGCTAATAGGCCGGTACGAGGAAGGGGACTCGGGAGGTTTATTTGGCTTTCTAATTGGGACAACTTTGGATGAATTCCAAAACTTGTGGAAAATAACCAAGTCAAAGACTTGCTTTAATTATTACCGTCAAGAAGCGTATACCGATACGAATATAGTTCAGACCCCGGGTACTTTTTTGTGTTTAAGCTTTTTATACCCGTTACTCGTAGAGTAAAAAGGGTATACTAAAGTCGTGCAAATGTATGGAACAGGCAGAAGGAACCATTTCCGACCATATAAAGTATATATATTCTTGATCAGCATTAACAGCCGAATCGATTTAGCCTTGTCCGTCTGTCCGTCCGTCCGTCTGTATGAACACCTAGATCTCAGAGATGGTAAGAGATAGAGGTTTGACATGTATGGGACAAATGCTTCTTTTATCTGCACGCAGATCAAGTTTGTTTAAAATTTTGGTCACGCCCCCTCCCGCCCCCGCAATTTGGATAAATGTTATATCTCCTACAGTTTTAAAGATAGAGGATTTTTACCTTCTAGAGATAGTTAGTAATTAGATAGTAAACAAAATGAATCGATTTGCCGAAAGAATGATAAAGATCAGATGAACGGTTCTCAAGTTATAAGCAAAAAACTGAACCTAGCCCTCCCCGCTACCACCATAAAAAATGTTGCATACTTTTTGGATGTTCACACTCAGGACGCGGGAACACTGTTAAACATGTTTTTTCATGAGTAACGGGTATATCGAAGTCGGTTTGAGCCGACTTTAACTTACGCTCTCGTTTATTATGTCCGAGACTGCTGTACAATTATTAAGGTAGTAGGGGTTTAGTTCTAGGGTATTCAAATGATCTACTCAATTTTGTACATCAAATCCAGTATCAGAAAAGCTTAAGCAGTTTGTACTGGAATGATTTCCCACGAAAATTTCGGCGAGCGCCTCAAATTTTTGTTCAGGTGTCGAACAGTGTACTGCTCCGACAGTTAGAGTTGGGATGCTTGAAGGGATGTTCCTTATAATTTTTGCTACCTTCCAAAAAGAAGGAGGCCTTTGTCCAGAGGGGACTGGTTACGATAAGTTGTTATTTCTACGCTAAGACCTCTGACAGTTCCGACGGCGGCTTCTGCGCTTTATTAATCATTTTATACGAGGCGGCAGGCCATTTTGGAGGGCCGGGAATAGGTCGCCTTGAAGACCGTGCTGGAAGGCTTTCGACTTCGACAAACTCCGACAATGTGACTCGTGTGCGCAAAGTTTTGAACTCAGACCGTCGACTAAGTATTCGTTTAATTGAGTGGTTCAGATTCATTTCTCAAAAATTAATAAAGCTTGGAATTTGAAGTTCGTTGGTAAAATGATCTTAAAGTGAAATCGGTTATGATCATATTTATATATAAACTTTCTTATACGTGTTGCGGTATCAAAACTATTTTAAACTTTGATGTAAGATAAATCTCAACACAAATTTAAAGATCCGTTAATAAATAATATCTGGTCTTCGTTACACATTTGGTTCTCTTCTTACAGCTCATCGTCGGACACAGTCCCTGCCTCCCAAATTGGGTGTCCGTCTGTTCGTCCCACAGCAGTGCGGACTGCAAAGGATATGCGCTAATCCTTGCCTGCACTCGTACCGTCTGCACTCCTCTCTGGGAGCGGATATTAGCGTACAAGAAACGCTACTCGAGTCGCGTCTCTGCGGTGTTCTACCCCAGCAACTCCTGTCCGTATGGATTCAACGAGAGAAGGAGCTGCTGCAGGAGATCTCCGGCATGGGCGAGCTTAGCGGCGAGTGGCGCTGGCGACAGATGAACCTGCTCGAGGAGCATTTACGTCTTCTGAAGGACTACTCACAGGCCAAGCAGAACATTCTCCAGTTAACTCGAGACGGTGTCTTTTTCAAACGATCCTCAGTCAAAACAGACGAGTCATTAGAATTTTTGCCTGTCAACTTGCATGTACAACGAATGTGGGCACAGAACGATACTCTGCAGCGGCGGGGCGTCCTGGATGTGGTCACTGTCGGAGCCTTCACCCGCCACGACGCCAAGGGGCGCAAATGTGGTGGATTAATCAAGTGAGTACCCATATCGAGCGATCCAAACTTTACTCTTACCAATGACAATCCCATAAATATCGGTGTCATTTTTTAAAGGCTTACAAAAAATTAAATTACACAAAAACTATAAGTGATTTTAACAAACGTTTTTTAATTCGATAGGTAATCGGTTAAATTAAATTTTGAAATTTTTGCGGTTGTTTTTGTATTCCAGATCAAAGTTGGCCATAAATTTAAAACAAAAAATTTGTGATAACGGATTATCTGAATGTGATAAGTAAGACGGGGTTTTGTTCAGAACTGATGTAATTCTAGTGTAAACAAAAGCCCCCCTGGCTACGCCACTGCGTCAAGATATAGTAAACAAAATTTCAAAAAATTTTAAAGTAAAATTAAAGAAAATTTTGCGATGATTTTGTAACTTCTTTTAAAGTTTTTTAACTAACAATAAGGAAAAAGATGGGGTTTTAAAAAATGCGAGAGTCCATAAATAAATTTTCAAATGATAGGGTAGGAAAAAAAGAATTGTATTCGTTTATTCTTGTAAAATATGTTTTCGGATTTTCGGATTTGTGGCCGTCTGTGGCCCAGCGGTTAGTGTGCTGGACTGCTGGGCGGGAGGTCGTGGGTTCGATCCCGCCTCTGAACATCTAATAAAAAAAATGTTTTCTTTCTGGAGAAAAATAGCTTTTACACATACGGTCACCTACACCAGCTATTGGCGCTAGCTGTGAAGTAATCTAGCCATGAAAAAGCAAATTCTCAAACTTTGCCGTTTGGATTCGGCGTTAAACTGTAGTCCCTTTCTCTTGCGCGAAAAATTTAAAAGCACACACGCCAAGAGATTGAGAGAAGCTTGGCTTGGCCCCGTTTTAGGAGCCTGTATAGCCAATTTTAAATTTTACAAGCTACGAGGTTTTAACTTTAAAATTAGGGCTTTGAAAGTTTTTGCAAAAATGCCAAAATTTGTGTCTCCATCTCCTAAGTCTCTGAGATCGACGCGTTCATATATACAGGGTGTTTGGAATTTGAACTATTCATAATTCGTCTTTAAAAACTTCAAATGTCTTTCGGAAAGCTACTAATATTTAGTAAAAACTTTGACATTTACGAAATGGGTCGCAATTGGCCTGAAGAAAGTTGGGAAATACTAAAAACATATTTCAAACGTGGGGAGTCCTCGACTCAAACTGTGCGAAATTTGACCAAAAAAAACATTTAACAAAAAAAGCTCAAAAAAGATCAATTCGTGCAGCGAGTTCATGAAACAGGAATATTGATGAATAAACCAACCCGTGTACCTACTCGTCCGGTGCGCTCGACCGAAAACATTGCCAAGTCAGCCGTGGTGGTCATTTGACCGAAATTGTTTTTCATAAATAAATGACATGAACCAACCTTTCCAATAAATGTTCAACCTTTAAAAAAAGTACAGCCTTTTTTTAAAGAAAAATTAAATTCCAATTTTTATATGGACCACCTTGGATATGCTTATTTTTTATTAAGATCTTGAAATATATCAGCTATTTTTTGACATTCTCTTTTATTTGAGAAAAAAAATGATAAAAAGCATTAAAAACATGGGAGTTTTTCTACAATCTTGCTAATGGAGAGTTATCTCCACTTGACAAAAAGCGCAGTGTGACCATTATTCGACATGTCACCGAAATCGCTGAATCATTGGACTTGCACCAAATCAGCCAAATCAGCCTACTTTATTTTTAAAAATAAAGCAGAATGGGCAAACAAATGTTTAATAAAATTTGCCCCCATCTGTGTGAACACTAACGCAAATTATTTGCGAAAGGGAAATATTTGAGAAAATTTTTTAAGAGCAAATATTTGCTCATGTGGGAACACCAAATTTGTTTTACGCAAACATTTACAGTTTAAGGCTAACTTTGTTTGCACAATGTGTTCAAATTTTGATTGCGCTTAAACTAACTCGGTCTGCGCTACGAGCTATTTCAGTTGAGCATGATTGATCAAGTTATTTTGTTGAGCTGATCTGAACTGAATCATTTCAAACAGAGCCATGTCATGATTTAAAGTTCAATGGCCGTGTTCACAAACACAAATTGATAACAAAAAAATCGATGGATCTAGTTCGATTGTTGTGGTGAACGTATGTGATGAGCACACAAAATAAAAACAAGATCCATATTAATTTGATGTGGGCTGGTTAATTTGACATTTTGTCAAACATCTTTTTTTTTCTCATACCATTTCAAAACTACGTCATGCAAGTACTTTTCTGTGTTTGATACGCGGGTGTTTCTTCTAATTACTTCTAATTTTCGCAATGCATAATAGATTGAGTAGTTCCACAGCGAGTTCCATGGTTGGAGTCCTGCGAAATTACATACAAGGCCTCAAGATTGTCCATATAAATGCTCAAAGCCTTAATAGTAAAATTTATGAGTTCAGATTTATATTTGTGCAATCTAATTTTGATGTGATATGTGTCTCGGAAACATGGTTTATGTCTGACTTGAGTGATTTGTCTATCGTGTAATGGGTATAATGTGTTCCGTTCTGATCGTGTAGGTCGGTATTTACACGGTGAAGCAAAAATCATGAAATTATTCAAAAAGCTCTGGCTTGTAGGAAAGAGGTGAAGTGATGTTGCTTGCCCCTCTACACCTCTTTCTTACAAACGAAAGCTTTTTCAAAAACTTCATGAAGTTTGCTTCACCGTGTAAATCCCGACTAGGTCATGCGAGTGGGATCGCCATATATGTAAATAAAATGCTAAATGCTAGAGAAATATGCAAAAATGCTCATGATTGCACAATAGAGAATCTGTTTTTAGGAATCTTTAGCAAAAGATTATCTAAGATACATATATCGACCCCATCGCACAATAGACTACTTGCAATTCCTTGATGTAATTACTTACATATCTTTTGATTATACGGACGTTATTATAATGGGGGTCCTTAATAGTAATCTTCCACAGAAATCGCATTTAATAAATAACTTTGAGACTGTGGGATTGTATCAGGTCTACCAAAATCCCACTCATTATTCCAAAACCTGTGATACACTTCTTGACGTATTCTTTGGCAGTGATGTCTGCAAGAAGTTATTGTATGAACAGTTGTCCGAACCTGCTTTTTCCAAACGTAATCTTATATTTTTGACCTATGATTTAAAACTTATTTAATGAGAAGATTCGATTAAATTTAGAGATTTTAGGAATATTGACTACTCTGGACTGAAAGTTGAAGTAAATGTTTGACTGGTCGCCTATATACTCCTCGCCCTCTGTTGACTGTCAAGTCAAAGTTGTGACTGATAATATTGAGTATTTATATAATAAGTTTGTTAAGTTAAAAACCAAAGTATTAAAGCCAAAGCACCCACCTTGGTTGAATCCTGAAATCAAAAAACACATAAATTTTACGCAATGCGGCTTATCACAGGTGGAAGCTCTACAAAAAGAGTGACTGCACGTTCATTATAAGAGGATGCGGGAAACTGTTACAAGACTGATAAATGCTACTAAACGTAATTATTGTACAGCCACGTTTACCTACGGCATTACGACAAGACAACATTGGAGGGAAATCACTGACTTAGGAATAGGGAATACGAGACGGCAGACTAATAATAATGACGTAGATGTAAATGCTCTTAATCACAAGTTTGTAAAATTTAATGTACCTGAGGCTACATGCAACAAGTACTTGAATGTCCAACCCCTTTGTTTTTAATTGTAGCATCTTTATACTTTCCAGATAGTAACGTTATCTCTTTCAACACAATTTTGGAGAATTTGATCAAAATCGGATGGATATATCGTATAGCCATATAACAAACTGGCAGCATATACATATCATGCTCCAAAGGTATTAAACTATTTTTAATGATTGCCGCACCCGCTCTTGCCATGCAATTTGGAAAAATCGTCATATCTTCAAAAATTTTGTTGATATGGGGTTTATACCTTCTAGAGATATTAAGTAACCGAGTCGATTTAGCCTTGTCCCTTCGTCTGTATGAACGCGCCGATCTCAGAGGCTATAAGAGATAGTGGCACAAATTTTTGCACATAGGTGGGTGCATATCAAACCCAGATCAAGTTTGTTTCAGATTGTTTGTTCTGGCTGCTGCTATAGACAATTTTTTGTTGTTGTATCAGTTTAGTTTTATTCTCTGTCATTGGTCTAACTGTTCTGTGTCCTTGGTCTAATTGTTCCTGTCTATTGTCAGACTTCTGCAGGAGAGCAAGTCCTGGAAACTGGAACAGAGTAATGCCTGCAAGGTCCAAGCTGCCAACGATGCCGTTCAGGCTACCAAGCAGCTGCGCAAGGAGATAGTGGAACTGATGTCGCAACTCCTTCAACTGGCCAGTCGTCGCAGTGCCAAAGATATGATGCCCCTGTGTAATCAAATGGTGGCCAAGACCCGCACTCTGTTGAACATCTGGGAACCGAGCATCGTGGAGGAGGCAGTAGCTTTTATTGAACAGCACCGCATTATCGAGGAGCCGGACAATGTGCTGATGGAGCCCATGTCGCCGTTTCGCAAAATCACCCAGCAGTTGACTGCCCTGGAACTAAAGTCACCGGAGCTGGAGGATTTTGCTACGCCAGTGGTGGCTCCGCCTGATCTTTGGCCGCGCGGACAGCCGCCACTGATGCGCTCCAACAGCTGGCATCCGAGCAACAGCTCGCCATCCAGTTCACTGGACATCAGCGCTATTGATTCGCTGCAGCATGTGGTCAAGTGCTACAATGAACATCTGCGCAGCTTAGAGGAGGCGGAGGCCACATATCAGTCGCTGCCAATGGCCTGGCAGCAGACAGCTACGACTGCATCTGCCCCACCTCCACTCCAGTTGATTGATCTGGATGAGGTTAGGGCGCCGCCGTTGGGCACGCCCGCTGGTTTTCTCGACACCAAACTGATGAACTCCTCACCCTCAGCCAACTATTATCGGCCAACGGAGGAGCCAGAGCCATTGGATCTCACCCAACTGAATATCGAGGCCAGCGTCATGTGTCTGGTCAGCAAGCTAAAGTTCTTCTGCGGCCGCTGTGACAGTCCAGCCATACGACTACGCCATCCGAAGACGCCACTCAAGCGGGAGGGTTTTGTCGTGACACCCCAACAAGCACCCGATATCATTGCCGCTCCAGTTCCAGTGGCACAGCCAATGGAGCAGCCGTCAGTAGTACCTGGAGCCAAAAAGATCAACAAATTCACGGACGGCTTAGATCTGTCACTGACCACAGACTGGACTGCGGAATTGCGTCCAAGCATGCGCAAGCTGCGCCACGCAATGGATCGATTACTGAAAACGGCCCGTCTGATGCACTCCGTCCAGCGGCTGCAGCAGGACGTGCGCTGTAATCGCCTTCAGGCTAGTATCACGTATCGGCGGGATGTGTGCTTCTCGCAGGCGGTAAGGTGCTACACATCTTAACCGTGTCCCTTCTCACCCTCACATTCTTTTCTCACACAGCTGACGGCTCTGGTCACTGCTTTGATGCTTCGCCTTTGGGGCAACGAGGTGGACATGGCCTATTTCATTATGCTGCGCGATCTTGGTCCCTTGGCCTATTTCGAAGGCCTTCTCTCTCTGTATGGTGGCGAAACGGACATGTGGAGCGACATGTGCATTGCCATTGAGGACTTGTCCGCGGTCAGCTTTCAATTGGTGAGGTTTCAGGGAGAGGGCAAAATGCTGCCCACGCCAAAGATTACAGGATCACGTCAGGCCTTGGAGGTGCAATTGCCCATGCCGGAACATTCCCTGCCTGGCAGTGGTTCCACGATTAGCTTCAAAATTACACCCGTTTTCTTCAACATTGGCATCAATGAGAAGGCAACCATTGCAGAGACACTAGGCCAGACTCGAGAACAGCATCGCTCCAACTGGGATAACTATCTAAGGCTCAGTCAATACTTTGGACGCTACCGTAAGTTGGGCCTGGGCTCCGTTGACACAGGCGAGTCGTTGCAATCGCTGCTCGGCTTCATGGAGCAGCAGCTGAGGGCGAATGTGTCGAAGAATGTGAAGATTCTGCATCTGGCGGAGGATGCCTGCCGGTTGATGGACGGCCTGCGATTCACCTCTTGCAAAAGTGCCAAGGATCGCACGGGTATGGCTGTGACTTTAGAGCAATGCCGGGTGCTGGTGCGCGAGTTCCAGCTGCCGGCCAAGCATGTACCCTATGCCTTGAGCACAATGAGAAGGTAAGTCTTCAATTTGTGATTGCTAATCGGCGCACTAAAATATCACCCAATCTTTTTAGTGAGGGGGCCCGCATGGACAATGTACTTAAGAATATTGGCAAACGCAAATATGCCTTTAATTTGCCTCAGGTTATCTCGTTGCCGGCGATGTACAGACCTCCAGTTGGCGCCTATGGGAAGGCGGAGACTTAAAATGCATGTGCTCTAGGCTCTACGTGTAGAGTTTGAGCTTTACTTAGAAAAATATACTTATCCCACTGGGGTTAGATAGGAGCGGGCAAATAGTTTGCCCACATAGTTTGGTCAAATTACTTGCCCACTTACAATGAAAATCGTAAAAACTGTGCCAAAAAAACATTCAACAAACAAAAACCCACTAACTAATCAAATAAGACAAGCTTCTTCTAGGGCAGCGGTGAGCACGCCATTGCTCTCATTGTACCCAATCGAGAGTTTTTTTCGGCAACTTGCGCCTCTCAGTCGCACAAGCTGTTTTCCAAGTGAGTTACATCAACAAAATCTATGCGTAACGCTCAGCAGTCGGCGCAATGCACCGAACTTGACTTGAACACTGACAAAATAAATTAAAATTGGGGTGTATTAAAGACCTTGACAATGGATGATGAAATGAATTTACCGATTCTAGGAATTGTTTATAAAATGTACTAAAATTGTTTGGGCAAAACCGCAAAGTACGTTTTGGTGGGAGTTTTTAATTTTTATTTTAATTTTTAATTTCGGACTTTTTTTTATACCCTTGGAGATGGTATATTAAATTTGTCCGGATGCCAATCGGCCCCAAACCTCGTATTTATAAGTTTTCTATTCTTTCACATAATTCCACCAAGTTTTTTTTTTAAATCAGACAACTATTTAGTATAGCTGCCATACAAAAGATAGTTCTGAAAAAAGTCTTAGTAAGAAAGTCTTTAATGCAGTCGCTCCCAAACTCGTTACTGATCAATATTATATGCTACCACACAATTCTGTCAAGTTTTATCTAAGTCCGATGACTATAGCGTATAGCTAGTAGTTTTAGTGAGAAAAACTTTTTGTTTTCAATGTCAGTGGGGTTTTTTTACTTTTCAGTTATAAATATTATCTGTTTTAACACAATTTTGGAGTGTTTGATAAAAATCGGATGAATATATCGTATAGCTGCCATTTAACAAAATGCCAGGCAAATTTCATGCTCCAAGGGTACATAAACTTTGGTTTGGATTTTGTTTAACTGGATTAACTTCCTTAGGTGTCTATTAACATTTCTTCCCCTGAGTAAAGAATGGATCGAAGTCGAACAGGGCCTACTTTAACTAACGCTCTGGTTTTTTCTGTTATTATTGTTGGACTGTTCCCAAACTCAAATTTCGTGCCCACTGCTGCTCTAGGACAAATAAGTTTTTGCTGATATAAGTGGAAAATAGAAATATCACAAATAAGGTAAGTTTAATATTTATGCGACAACTCAAAGTATGATTTTCACAAAACCATGTAAAGTGACTAGCTTTCGATGTTCTAAAGCTCTAGAGGTTTAGTTTGAAGACGTGGTATGATGAGGTGTTCTCAAAATCTAAAAGAAATTGTGTGGTATGTTAATTTTTTTGTAATCCGATCCAATATCCATACCAATATCTTATTTTCTTCGTGAAAGTCCGATTTGTAAGTGTTTCGACTTAAGAATTAGTTTTCCAGTCCAATTGAAAAAGACAAGATCCTTAAATTCTCTTAAAATTTGAGGTCGATTTGGGCTAGGAATTAATTTCAGAATTTTCCGTAGATTTCGTTTTTGCTATACGCTTTGTTCGACCCCCCTATGGGGTATTTACTGAACTCATTGAAATTTTTTTTTTTTGGGCTACACAAGTGTCGCTGTAAAACCGAGCTACGTATAGAAATAGTAGCACTAAAAATTGGCAGGAATCAGCAGAATAGTTGTGCTATCAATACTTTTGATTTTGAGTACACCTAAAAACTTTCACCATAAACGTATTAAAAAAGATTTTAATTTTTGAATTATTATTTTTCACCTGGTGTGAGAGTCATCCGTAAACATCGTATAGCCGAATGCAAGTGTAGCATAAATATGAGCGTACCTTAATTAATTGCGAGCAGGTCTTTAAAGTTTGTTTGTAAATTGGTTACTTCAAAAAAAGATTGTTAAACTCAACACAAAAAGGATTTCAATGCCTTTTCGCTTCTACTTATTTATTTTAGACTAAGCAAATCGCAGTTTGTAGAATCGTCAATGACTCATGTACTTCCAGTAAATGATAAAACAAAATTGTTAACCAAATAAACACACAAAACAACAAAACCAGTATCCAGTTTCTAATAGTCCTGGACGCGGCCTGTGCCCAAGCGTTGTTTGCGTATCTCGGTCTTCAGCCAGGAGGGCACATCTCGTATAGGATGAGCGCTGGGGAAACGCAATGACGGCTCTGGCCCATCGAAGGGATGCGTTGTGGCCAGTTTACGTTGCAAATACTCTTTGTTCAGCTGCTTGGCGTCACGATGCTTGTCCATGTACAGGTTAAACGGCTGTTTCAACGGGTAAAATTTTTGATCAGACAAGTATGGCTTGGGGAAGTCATATTCGTACACGGGCTCCTTAAGACCTAAAAAAATTTGAGTGATTTATGACGTTCGCTTGCTTGCTGAAGAAACCTACTTAGAACATCGTGATAAAACTGTGTGAGCGATTCATCCCAATTGGTTTGATAAAAGGCCAAGCCCGAAGGAGTCAATTGTTCTTGATGCTGGCGATAAAAGTCCAGGGTACTGAAAGTGCGCTTCTCCAGATTACCATACTCCGAAGCTGACAATTGGTATGCAGACAGATCTAGGCGATCCTGCTGCTTGAAAAGTAGAAAGACCATTCGCTGATACCCTACTCCCTTGGGCGGAAAAGGTGGCAGGTAATCGATAAGCACTTGGCCCTCGCTAACCTTGTCGTTGGGTATATTCGCACTGCAACGAAATGGAAGTTCACGGACTAAATTAGTTAATTGACTTGGCGGTAGATGCCACCTACATTAACCAGTGCAGACACTCCTTAGTTGGCTGGGTGTAGTGTGCATCTGGATTGGTCAGCAATAGTGTCCAGTAGTTATTGGTCTTCTTGCCGGTTATCGGATCCAGTTCACCCTCAAAACTAACGAGTGGCGCTTTAGCAGCCTCTGCGGGTTTAATAACATTTCCACTGAAAACGGGGCTCAAGCTGGCACCCAACTCATAGCTAATGTGAAGTGGTACACGTGGGACAAAGTAGGCACTGCCAAAGAGGTGCTCAAAGATACCATAGTGATCCGCCATGAGGCGCAGATTATGTGGTCCCGTTGTTTTTATATATGTCTGATGTACTTGATCCAGATCGATGAGTACTGCAAGGGTAAAACTAATGTGTGAGAAACTTTGGCCAACAACGAACTAATTTCGACATACATTTGTTGCCTCGCGCCAGCTGTTCGAGACCCTTACTGGCTCGCTGGGTCTTAAGGTGCTGCAATCGTGCCTTCAGCTGTTGGGAACGAGATTCCTTAAGCTGCGGAAAGCCAATATTGATGCGAGCCATTACTTCCGGATCAGTGACTGTCTCATCTGGAGGCATGGAGAAGGTAAGTTTCGCTTCTTGACATTTCTGATTACATCAACTTGTACTTACCTCGCAGTCGCTGCTCTAGGGTACGGGCCACACCGGGTGGCTTGCCGCGCAGTGTATGACCATGGCGGGTACTTGGACTTGTCAGTAGGGCAGCAGCCTGTGTTCCACGATGGCTAAGTCCGCTGTTCAGACTACTTTTCATTAAAAAATTACTAAAAGACAATGCCATGTTATTTTTCTCTGATAGGTTAACAAACAGTGTGACCAAAACTCGCCAACCAAAAAATACCTGCTCCTGCCCAAACAAAAATACCTAGTGCCGCTTGCTTTGGGGCATTGAAGCCAGATTTTATTACGTTCAATTAAGGCGGATGTATGTAAACTCTGGAGCAATACTATAGCCGCACCTTGATTTTTCAGTGTACGCATAGAAAGAGAAGAGTTAGAAAAACTTTGCGATTACCGTTTGAAAGAGCGTTAAAAATGAGAGAAAATAAATGACAAACATCAACACTCTCAGTGCAAAAATTAACCGTTATGTTTTATTTTCGTTTTGTGAGTGGTGCACTACTATAGCCGCACTTCACTAAATTTAATAAACTAGAGAAAAAAGTGAACTAATTAATATGTGTTTATTAACTTTAATAATGGGTGTAACCTCCTTTAACACTAATTAAATCATTGATCCTATTCGGCATACTGTCTACGAGGTTTTTTAAATCGCTAAGGCACAGTTCTTCTCATGCCTTAATTATTGCCAATTTGAGGTCCTTAGTACTATTGTACTTAGTATTTTTACCATAAATCCTTCGGACCAGCAACGCTCCATGGTTTTCTATCGGATTCATGTCCGGGGAGCACGCGGGCCACTCCAAAAACCGAACACTATTGCATTCAAGCCGTGCAAGTATGCGTTGTCCTTTTGGAAAATGAGCTTTAGACGCTTTCGACTGCGAAGAAAAGGCAATAAATTCATTTGAAAAATGTTTTCGTACTGCCTTGAGTTGATATGAGTGCTTGGAAATGCCAGCTTCAATCATCCACACTCGCAGAACGCAGCCCAAACCATTAATGATCCTCCTCCAAAGCTTCTCATAGAAAATTACAGGAGTTTCTTCCTCAAATCCCTCCAATAGTGCGAAAACCCATCAGGACCGTCCAAATTAAACTGTTTCCCATCCGAGAAAATGATCAAGAAAGATAATTTAATATTTGCATTGCTCCATAAAAACTTTTAATTTTTGACCAGTCAGTACCCATTTTATCTCTGGCGAATTTCATCCGGGCTTCTTTATGGTGATCCAGTAACCTTGCTGCCACCTTAAATATTCGAAGCACTATGTTTTCAGATTTCATTAAAGGCCTTGCAACGGCCCAGCGAGGCACTTTTAGGCCACATTCAGCCGCTAACGCATTGGCGGTCTTTTATAAATTGCTTTCAGCACCTCAATAACACTAGTTTACAAAATAAAAAAATAAAGACCCTCCCTGTTTTTAGTATACTTAACGATCTCAAAATCGTTTCAAAATTTTCTGGCGTTTTTAATGTTTTCAATTTTTCTGATAGGTTCTCTTACATTCAAGCATACTCACTTTCTATTGTTGAGATACGACGTTAGTGTCATCGTGACTTGTTTTCAATGTTGTTTTGATCACCATTTTCATTGTTTTGCTTACAGTTTAGCTGGAAAATAAATAACCAATAAATTTTTTTATTTTTTCTACTTAAAGTCGCACTCTACGGAAACCAGATATCGATTATCAAGATCTATGAACAAACCGGGCTTGAGCAATTTAGTGCAAAAAATGGTATTTCGTGATTTTTAAAAATAAATTTTCGTTTGCTTCGACTTTTGTTCCGTTCTTGATTTATTTTGTTCTGACTTTTCGCTCCTTCTAATTGACCAGAAAAAAAAAATTTTTGTGAACTCACTAATACTCAATTTGCTGTTTTTCTCTCATTTATTCTAGTACGTGACTGATTTTCCTCACCAATACCTTGTTGTTTTCGTTAAAGTGGATTCTTAGTAAATATAAAAATTTTTTTGATTTTCTTATATTTTTCCTTGAGTTTAAATCTTGCATTCAGAAAAACCTTTTTGAAATATTCTTGATCGTTGAATTCAAACTTGCGTTTGAAAACAATGTTCTACGCGTTATTGAGTTATAAAGCTTGATTCGATTTTGCTGACTCTATCTAAAATTACGAAGTGAATATGACTTTAAGTGAGACCTATCAGAAAAATTGAAACGGGCTGGAAAAATTTTGAAATCGTTTTTGAGATCACCGTTCCAAGCTATACTAAAATAGAGTTTCAGTAGAAATGGGTCTTTTTGGCTGTAAACTAGTGTAATTGGCGCTGGTTACGCTAACTTATCTTCGGCTTACGTCCTACGTGTTTTTTTTTTCCATATTCAATTCGGTTTTTACAAAAATATCGCACAACTTTGTCGGAGTGACCAATTTTTTAGACAATTTCACCAAATGAGCAATTCTCACATTTAAGCGCCAGAAATTGGCATTTCTCGACATCTGACAGCACTGGCCCACTTGGCATATTTACGAATTTATTACAAATAGTTACTCAACCAAGTGTACGCCAAAAAAGTTCGCCGCGAGTAAACACAGAATAAGAAATAATATTGTGCGGCTATAATAGTGCACCACTGACAAAACGAAAATGAACCGTAACGGTTAATTTCTGCACTGAGAGTGTCGATGTTTGTAATTTATTTTCTCTCATTTTTAACGCTCTTTCAAACGGTAATCGCAAAGTTTTTCTACCTCTACTCTTTCTATGCGTACACTGAATATACAAGGTGCGGCTATAGTATTGCACCAGAGTTTATCTCCATACAGACGCTATACAGCAAGATGGAATAGATAGCGGAGAAAGAAGCAGAGGAAAAGTGGAAGAACACGACCGGCTGCAGAATCTCTAAAATCATGTGCAAGAAGAGAGACCAAAAACTAACGCACTATACGCTGCAGCTCCACAGAAGAGACTGCAGACTGCTTATAGGCATATTAACTGGTCACTGCCTAGCAGCCGCTCACGCGATAAAACTAGGCATCACGACAGCAGACACCTGCAGGAAATATAAGGAACCCGGAGTAGCAGAAACTCTAGAACACCTAATCTGCAGCTGCCCAGCAATCGCCACGACAAGACTAAAACATCTGCACTCCCCAAGTTTCACCTCTCTGAAAGAGGCGGGCAAGAGCTCCCCCAAACAACTATTGGCATTTGCCAAAACGTCACAGATCCAGTCCATTATCGAGGCTCAAACCATTAAAAAATTGCTCTTGCAAGCTACAAAAAACGAAAGTGTAGGATCGATAAAAACTTTTTATAACTTAAGTAACTACTCAATCCCGATTCACAGTCTTGCCATAAATTGAACTCGAATCACAGATCAATCAATTGAATTTAAAAATCTATAGAACTTGCTGCCTTAAAGGAAATGGTACCCTAAAAAGCACCCGGCCTCACTAAGGACCATAAGGTCTATGTGTGGCCCCCCTACAAGGGGCCAGCCGGAAATACCTATTCTATGATTTCACATAATTTCACCAAGATTTATCAATATCGGAAAACTATATAGTATAGCTGACATACAAAAGATAGGTCTAAAAAATTCTTATTGAGAAAAACTTTGATTTCAATGCTATCGCTCAAAAACTTTGTACAGATCAATATTATATACTACCACACAATTCTGTCAAGTTTGATTCAAATCGGATGACTATAGCATATAGCTGCCATAGGAACGATCGGTCCAAAATGTAATATATGAAAGTGAATATATCGCATAGCCATATAACAAACTGGCCGCATGAATGAATGAAAATGAAATGAAAATTGATGAAGCGACGACTGCAGCCGCTGGAATCATCTATCTATAAAACTGTCGGAGAGAAAATTCTGTAATTTATCAGCAAAATTGTTGCCAAATTAGAACTGTATAAAATATTTTAACAAGCTAATACATTTTTTAACAAGTTGAGATCATATTAGAGTAAATATTTATAAATTTATTCTATTTCAATTTATTTTATTTGATTTTTATTTATTTACATTTTTTTTTGATTATATATTATTTAAAAACGATACGGGAACGTTGAGCGGAGTCGTATACGACGACGCCCCCGGCGGATCGTGTAAACGGAAGCGTTCTAAAACGTCAACGTTAAAGATATCGCCGCCGATTTCCAAACGACATATTTCCGCGCGGAGTTATGTCGTTTTAAAGCGTCATATCTCCGCGCGGAGATATGTCGTTTCCAAACGGTAATATGATTAAAAAACGGCGGAGATATGTCGTCGGAGCTATGTCGTTACCCCAAATGCTCATATTACATCATCCAAAAGAGAAAGAAATTTTAAAAAATTGTTTTCTTAGTGAAAATAACGGTGTAATTTACGGATTTATCAAATTTTCGATAAAAATGAAACAAAATGATCAATATCTTTGTAATTAGCATCTACTCTACAAATTTGACAATATAATGATGTATGAATGATTGAAAGATAAATTAATTAGCTTTAATTTGGTGTATAAAACTTATTTATAAGTTATTTCATAATTGAGATGTTTGAAATTAAGTGGAAGTTAAGTTTTTCAAAAATGCAAAAAACGGTAATTTGGGATTATCTCGAAATCTGTTCTACTGAGAATTTTTTAAGCTCCATACTCGGACTCAGAGGGTAATATTACAGAAGGAATGACATCAAATTGTAGAGCATTAGAAAATGATTAATTATTTGTGTATGAATATGTCAGTCAGGCAGTCGGGCCTACTGATTTATACATAAGTAGTAGCATCAACAGCCGAGTCGATATAGCCATGTCCGTCTGTCCGTCCGTCCGTATGAACAAACAGATCTCGTAGATGGCAAGAGATAGGGACAGATTTGGCAGTTTCTTTGTTGAGGTGTGTACTAAGCTTACACTAGAGTTCCCCAACGATAGACCCGGGCGCACGAACTTACTTGCCAATTCTTATCGAATGCAAGCCAAAGTCAACCTTCATTGTGTGTTAGAGAGACAGTCACTTTTTCGAGCCCTCTGCTTGGGGAACCCTGGTTTAAACCAATCCAATGCACTTGGTAATGTAATAATATTAGTTATAAGGCCGGGTTTACATTGGGGCACACTGTGATCGAGTTGTCTGTGACGCACTGTGACCAAAATACTCAGAAGTCCAAAGTGTTTACATTGGCGTTACACGATTTTTATGACAAGCCGTTTGCCGTTCACATTGCGCTGTGACACTGTGACGCTGAAACGTGACGCGCTGTGCCCCAATGTACACTAGTGGGCATAATTATTTTGACCAAAAATAATTCATAAACGAGAAGGCCAAGCTAACTTCGTCTTTGCCGAAGTTTTTATACCCTTGCAAATGTTTTAATACATCAGAGTTTAAGAACGCCAGCATTAAAACAAACAATTTTTCTAAATAAAACCCACTTTTTGACCGATAGTTCCTATGACAGCTATAAGATATAGTCATCCGATTTTGACCAAAACTTCAAAATCTGTATAAAAGCGTATAATATTAATAATCCCTGATGAAAGACACGTTAACATTAAAAACAAAAAAGTTTTTCTCATTAAAACCCACTTTTCGACCGATAGTTCCTATGGCAGCTATAAGATATAGTCATCCGATCCGGTCGGTTCCGACATATTAGCAGTGTGCAGTAAAAAGAAGACTCTGTGCAAAGTTTCAGCTCAATAGCTTTAAAACTGAGAGACTAGTTTGCGTAGAAACAGACAGACGGACAGACAGACGGACGGACAAAGCTCAATCGACTCAGCTCGTCACCCTGATCAAGAATATATATAGTTTATAGGGTCGGAAATGAATATATCTATGCGTTGCAAACTTCTGGGCAAAATTATAATACCCTTTGCAAGGGTATAATAAACCATTATATCTTTAAAACGAAAAATCCTAAAATTTTGAAATTTATATCGGATAATGGTATAAAAGTAAGCTTTCAATAACACATAAGTAGTACACAATCGGCTGCTTAGGTTAGAAAATATAAATCAAAATGTGCAAATGGGGGCTGGCATAAGTATTTTGACAAGATTTCAAAATGGATTTATTCTCAGCACAGGACCTAAAATGCTAAAACAACGATTGGTTCTAGACAAGTTTTTCACGCTGAACCCGAATCTGGCTTTGGAAATTGCATATCTTTAATGGATTAACTGTAAAATGGACATAAAAATGCAAAAAAGACCCTTTTTGCCCATTTTCCCTGGATTCTATGTCCTAGAAACGAGCTATTTTGTAAAAATTTGATTTGTTAATTTATAGTACTTAGTTTTATCTGTAAATTGTAGTTCATACTTTCTTCATTTTTATAAGATATAAGTTCGTGATCTATCTGCGAAGAATGGCCGATTTGCATGAAAATTTAAATTTTTTGTGCTTTTCATGAGCTACACTGGCGCTTTTAAAGCAATAATGCATATTTGGGTGCGTTCTAGCTCAAAAACTAACTGGCGCCTAGGACTATTACTTTTCCCACAAACCCTGTATAATAAACATTTTTTAAGCTTGGTTTGAAACCGACAGCTTTCTTCTGTTGTTTCAACAACATTTACAAGTATTATAAATTTATTTATTACAATTATGACAAGTGTATTAAAAATCTTCATTATCAAAATATGTGTCTTATATATTATAGCCCCATCAGCAAAACTAGCCAGATTCTTCAATCCCATTTCTCTATTTACGGATGTGACTACCTCTTCTGTTTTAAGTGTGCCTTTCACAAACCAAAGCAGACGGAATTCTCTTAGAACAGGGCATGGCCCCACAAAATGCTGCATGTAAAAAAAAACTCCTTGCTGTTACATAGTGAGCAAATGTCACCGTTAACTAGGGTTGTCGAAAATATTATCGATATATCGAAATATCGATATTTTTGCAATATTTTTCGTAGGCCATATATCGGATATCGAATATTTTTTGGTGATATTTTTCGGGGATATTTTTGTTTTAGCCCTCAGTCACAATGCTGCGAATAACCGTTTCTTGTGCTCTGAATATGTAACGCACAATGTTTAAAAGTTGTTTTATTAACTGTAAACTGTGTTGTTAAAGGGTGGTCACCCTTAAGGGGTTATATACAGTTAGGAGGTCGAAAAAAAGGCATTTTTCAAGAATTTTTCCTAAGCAAACTATTTGGTTTATTGATTTGAAACTTGGCAGGTATATTATGACAACCTTAAACTATATTCACATTTTTTTATTGCCAAAAATAATCATCGGGAACGTTGATATTGCTAATTTTGCAGAGGTCCGCAAAAAAAAGGCCTCTTGCGGTGAGCACGATATCTCTGGACTGGATCATCTTAAATGCAAAAACCAAATAAATTTCATTAATATAATGAATAATCTAGTGATTAATCGAAGGAATTAGCAAAAAAAAATTTTTTGACAAAATGGCGGCTACTCAAAGCAAAAGGTTCGATTTTCGACCAAAATTCGGCTCTTTAATTGTTTAGAAAAATGAGAAATTTTCATCGGATCGGGAAATCCTTCGATTAATTACTAAAAAATATAGTTAGGAAGCTTGTGTAAAAATTTCAGACCGATCGGTTCAGCCGTTTCTGAGAAATCTTGCTCACCGACTTTGAAAACACCGTTTCGAGAAAAACGCGATTAAAGTTTTGAGGTCTCTGCGAGGTCTCTCGCCGCGCCTTCACTAATGTGTCTATAACTTCGAAAATATTCGTCGGATCGACTTGAAATTTTGTGTGTTTATACTCAGATATATATATATTAAGAAAATGCAAAAAAAAAAAATCGTTTTTTTGAAAATCCTAACTGTATATAACCCCGACTTCGACCAAACTTCGCAGATCAGCTTAAAAGCATTACATATTACCCATGACCGTGTTTGAGAGCGATAATATTGAGAACAAACAAGTTTTTCTCACTAAAATCCATTTTCGAACGAACATTTGTATGGCAGCTATAAGATATAGTCATCCGATCCGGTCGGTTCCGACATATTAGCAGCGCGCAGTAAAAAGAAGACTCTGTGCAAAATTTCAGCTCGATAACTCCAAAACGGAGACTTGTTGCCACCTCATGTGGCTATGACTATTTTTGTAGTCCCAATTTGTTTCCAGTTGAAACTATGAATGTTGCCACCCCATGTGGCCAATAACACAAACAACACCAAATAGAATAGCTTAAGTTTATTATCCAGGCAGATAGGATACAACGATTACAATGACGTAATATATGACGAGCTATACATGAGCTTTAACGTTATACATGAGCTATTTGTTAGCAGCAATTTATTAAAACGTGTTGTCGCGCCGCTGGAACTGTTACAACTGCCTCTTTGAGATGGGCGACGCGCTCTCCTCAGATTAATGTATGGTTATCGATCAATGAGCATCGATATGATAGTGGTGGCAGACAATGACGGTAAATTCAAATTTTTCGAACTCGCAACATCCCGCCCACCGTAAAACGACTCCTAAGTTTTACCTAAAACATCCAAGACTGCTAGCTTCGAAACCGGGCGCTTCAGTGTACCGGTTGATGTGTGAACTTCAGCTAATCTTACATGACCATCCTTAGCAGGTATGGTACGCACTATAATTCCTTTTTTCCAACTGCCTCTGGGCTGGTTATCTTCACAAATAATTACCACGTCACCTTTAGTTATTGGCTTGGTGCGTGCATGCCATTTCGTACGCCTTGTCAGTGTTGGCAAGTATTCTCGTATCCATCGACGCCAGAAGCAGTTTTTTAGTTGTTGAGCAATGCGGTATTGCTTTTTAAGGCACAATTTACTATCGTCCCCAGGAGTTTGTGTAGAGTTTGTTGAGCCGAGCAGGAAATGATTCGGGGTAAGAGGTTCCGGATCATCCATATTTACTGGCAAATGAGTCAATGGACGGCTATTTATTATGTTTTCGGCCTCGATTAGCAAGCTCCTTAAAGTCTCCACCTGTGGGGCTTTCTCCCAGCATCCTCATGAGCTCGGATTAGAAGGGCAATTAAACTGCCATTCAATGCCTTTCTTCGATATTTCGGACTTGATGTAGTCCCAATCAAACAAATCTTTTACATTTCTTATTTCCTTGTCGGCACCAACGAAATTTGTTCCCATGTCCGACCTGATCTTCACAGGAACACCTCTCCTGTTGACAAAATTCCTTATGCATAAGATGCATGCATCCGTGGACAAATCTGCAGCCAGCTCCATATGTACTGCCCTAACTGTCAGACATGTAAAAAGTGCTACCCATCTTTTCTCATGCCTACGCCCAATCGTGACCATAACTGGGCCAAAGTAGTCCAATCCAACAAAAGAGAATGGCCGCTGAAATGGTGTCACCCTATCCTTTGGTAACTGTCCCATTAACGGGGGCACTGGTTTCGACATCTCATTTTTACAATGCTGACATGCCGATTTTGCTCGCTTAACAGATTTCCGCAAGTTTATAATCCAAAACTTACGCCTTATTTCATTTACAATAAGCTCTTCGTTTTGATGATGGTAAACCTCATGATACCATTTTACAATCAATTCAATCAATGCGTGGTGCGACGGCAATATTACAGGATGACGTGATCTTTCAGATATGGCTATAGCATACTCGAGCCTTCCTCCAACAGTTACAATTTCGTCTACATTCAATTTAGGCGTTAAAGAATAAATGCAACTATTCTTTGAGACGATTCCTGACTCTTTTAAATCCTCAATTTCCTGCCCATATGCTTGGTTCTGCGCTATTTTACATAAGATCACCTCTGCCTTGTGCAATTCTCGAATTGTTAATTCTCCTTGATCTTCTGTATGATTTAGTCCACGACACTTATGTATAAATCTCAATGCCCATCCCATTGTGCGCTTCAGGCGTAGGTAATTCGAAGATCGATTCAATTCGATCACCGATTCGTGAAACACAGCCATTACATTCTTTCGGCGCTCGGCCAAATCATCTGGAGAATGAGCAATGTCCATTGAGGGCCAATATTGTTTGTCCAGAAGTAAAAACTCAGGTCCCTTAATCCAAACACTTTCTGTTATATAATCTGCACGTTTGTTGGTCTTTGTTGCTTTGTCCGCTGGATTTAAATCTGTTGGTACCCAACGCCAATCATTCTCGTCAGTAGAATCCAAAATCTCGCTGACACGATGAGCAACAAACTGCTTATACTGCCGATGGTCTGACCGAATCCATGATATAACTGTTCGTGAGTCTGACCATAGGGTGGCAGTCTTCACTTTCACGTCATGACTTTCCAAAATAGTTTTTCGTAGCCGCGTGCCCAGCACTGCCGCTTGCAATTCTAGTCTGGGAACAGACAACATTTTCAATGGAGCGCATCTAGTTTTTCCCGACACGAATATTGTTTTAATCTCTCCTCCGCATGATATACGCCAATATGCTACTGCTGCGAAAGCTTGTTCACTTGCGTCCACAAAGATGTTCAACTCAATGCAATCATTTGACGCCAAAAATTCTGGTGAATAGCATCTTTTCAATTTAAAGTCCTTTACCTTTTCTAATTGAAGAACCCATTGCTTAAAGCAGGCATAAATTTTATCAGGTAACAAATCATTCCAATGGATTCCCGTGCGCCACACATCCTGAATCAAAACTTTACCATATATCATCAGATCTGATAGCATTCCAAAGGGATCATACACGGACATAACAAGACTCAGCAGCTGACGTTTCGTGGGACACTTGATACCCAATACAATGTGGTTGTCCACCCGATTCAATTTCAGGTCAAACACAAATTCATCTCTTTGACTATCCCAACACATGCCCAGAATCTTATCAACAGAGCCGTTGTCCATACTGACTGCTGCTTGGACATGGTCGTCCTCATTGACCTCATTTAACATTTGCTGGACCTCCATCGAATTTGAGACAAATCCTCTCAGCTCAAAATTTCCCATCCTATGTACTCTTTTGACTTCAGTACTGATTGCAGAGGCCTCTTCTTCGGATTCAAAACTAGCGACGAAATCATCTACATAATGTTTTGACTTGATGGCCTGAATTACTTTGTCCCTATAAAGTGTAGCATTCTGAGCGTTTACATTCTTTTTATATTGGGCGCAACAGGGAGAGCAAGCAGCTCCAAATATCATGACTTTCATTTTGTACGTGTCCACTTCCTTGTTTTTATTGCCATGTCGCCATAAAAATCTTAAGGAATCTTGATCAGCTTTGCAAACCTGCACCTGCAGGAACATTTCCTTGATGTCAGCACATACTGCTACTTTGCCTTGACGAAACTTAAACAGAATTTCTGTTAGAGGCGGGTTTTCATCTGGTCCCTTCAAAAGTTTAGAGTTCAGTGACACTCCATCTTTAGATGCTGCTGCATCGAAAACCAGTCTCATTTTCTTAGGCTTGTTAATGTTAATGTTAAACTCCGAAATGAGGCAAGTACCATGTACGTGGACCAACTACTGCAGCTTCCTCTTGGGACAATTTGACTGCGTATCCCTTTTCTACAAAATCCATTATTGCTTTATCGTACTCCTTCATCTTTCCCAAACTGTGCATCTTATTCTCAACTCCATGTAATCTTTTTAGTGTCATGTCAAAGCTATCTGGGAAATGTATTTCGTCTTCCTTCCAAAGAAGACCTGTTTCATATGACCCTTCCAATTGTTTTGTGGTGCTCTTTAGTATGTTCCTAGCTCTGGCTACGCTAGCCGATTCTAATGGCTCCTTTACTGCCTTCACGCCGAAGTTTTCCGTGGTAAAGTAATCTGCCACAATTTGATGCATTTCTGATTCAATGTCATCTTCTTGTATACACGCATGAAACACCACTGACAATATTGGAGAGCTCTCCTTTTGGATCCCTGTTGATCCATAAATACACCACCCTAATGGTGTCTTTGCCGCAATCAAATTTCTGTCCAAAAATACGTTCTTTATAGTTGAAACCAAATGGCAATTATTAATTCCAATCAACAACATGGGATCTGCGTCTATATATCCTTTAATTGGCAAATTTCTCAACCTTCCGTATATTCCCTTTAGCTCATCAACATTTACGGACTGTAATGGTAACTGTAAGTTAGGTACGGTGTTGCCATTAAATTGCAACCATTTTTTACCACCGCCACTTGCTCGAATGCGAACATTACATTCCATAGACATAACGTGCGTTGCCCGATTCCCTATCCAATTAAGAATAAGTTTATTTTTCGGCTCTTTTACACCCAACATATGTGCAAGCTTCTCATTTATCAATGACGCAGACGAACCTTCGTCCAAAAACGCATATGTTTCTACGACAGTATTATTTGGCCTGTGATCTCTACAGGAACCACTTTGAACAACAGTTTTGACATACCGGGCTGAATTGTATTCACCGAGACTTCTTTTGATGTAGCATTTTCCTCTTTCGGTTTCTCCTCTGCATGCAATGATGGATGATGATTTTTCTTGCATCCATTTTTCTTGCATTCTCTTTTATTTTTGCAAGTTTGCACCGTATGTCCTCGCCGAAGACACCCGAAACATAATCGAAACCTTTTTACCATAGCCCATTTATCTTTAATGTCTGCCTTTGAAAATACTTCGCATTTATTGAAATAGTGGTCTCCTAGACATTGAAGACATTCGATTTTATACTGTTTCTCAGTTTCCTCAGCTCTTTTTGTCGTTTGCATAACCGATTTTTGCTGACCTTTATACTCATTTTTTTCCAGTTGTGCGCCTGTCGAGCAAACTACTGCTGCTCTTGCAATGCTCCTCGAAAAATAACTGAGCCAAATACTTAAGTCTTTTAGATTGGGGAACGATTGAAGTGTTGATGTGTATTCTATCCATTGAATACGTTTTGACATGGGCATCTTGCCCACCAATTGTTCAATTAGTGAAGGATTCTGCAAATACTGCGTAGCATTTGCCGACTGCAAAAATATGACTAAATTTTCAACCTTAGCTGCGAATGGAACCATCTTTTCCATATTGTTTTCTGCAAAGGGCGAGATCTGGTTAACCATATCCATTTGGCTTTTTATCAACAATACCCATATGCGTTGGATGATTCCCAAAACATTGTTGAAAACACGGGCCAAGCTTCTGGGTTCCCATTGAACTCCGGTAAGTCTATTAATTTTCTTGGATTTATATATGGGGAGAGTTGCGAGTCGAACCTATTGCCATTGACATCAACCATCCCCGCCGAACCACCACCACCATCGAGCCCATACATACCAATACCATGAAGTGAACCTTCATCATACGGTCCTGTTGCACTTAAGCCATGTGCACCGCCAGTAGAGCCAGAACATTTTGCACCTCCAATAGGGCCAATAACAAGTGCGCCTCCAGTAGCGTCAATACCAAGTGCGCCTCCAGTAGCGCCAGAACCATGTGCGCCTTCAATAGCGCCAGAACCGTGTGCGCCTCCAAAAGCGCCAATACCAAGTGCGCCTCCAGTAGCGCAAGAACCATGTGCGCCTCCAATAGCGCCAGAACCATGTGCGCCTCCACTAGCGCCAAATCCGTGTGCGCCTCCAATAGCGCCAGTACCAAGTGCGCCTCCAATAGCGCCAGAACCATGTGCGCCTCTAATAGCGCCAGAACCATGTGCGCCTCCAGTAGCGCCAAAACCATGTGCGCCTCCAACAGCGCCAGATCCGTGTGCGCCTTCAATAGCGCCAGAACCATCTTTTACAACTCCAGACCACATAGGAATCGTACCGGTATTTTCAGACGGTTCATTAACATGTCTGTGCACGTCGGCATGTTGTCCAGCTGAACCTGACAGAGCATTCTTTGTATAATCTTCCAGTGCTTCTCTTGCAGATTGAAGTTCCAGCCTACAAGTGTTTGTCAACTTTTTCTCCATGTTGTTTACCTGGCCGGCCAATTCTGCTTGAGTAGCTGCCATATTTTTCAGCATGCCCATTACTTCCCGCAAGAGTTCCTCATTTGGATCCTTTTTCTTTGAGTTGTCGATAATTGTATCCTCCAATGCGGATCCCATCTCGTCCTTTGTATCGTCCAAATCGGATTCCATCTCGTGATCTGAATTTGATTGGCCGGTTGGCGTCGGTGTCGATTTACCAGCCATTTGGCTCGAATCAAATTCTAGACGTTTCTTACTGCGCAAATTCATCAGCGTCTTACTCACACAAACATGTGTGTATGTATGTGTGTGAATTTCACAACAGGGCAATTGCGTTTCAAGCTTCTCGAATTTTCTGCTTGCAGCTTCTTGACCCTTTACTAACGTAACAGCGGGGGAACACGATCCGTATAGTAAAAATCAAACCCACCCCAAAAGGGCGAATAAAACTTTTCACTTTAAATGAAAATTCTAAGTCCGGACGACGTTTTAATAAAACTTTGTTGCCACCTCATGTGGCTATGACTATTTTAGTCCAATTTGTTTCCAGTTGAAACTATGAATGTTGCCACCCCATGTGGCCAATAACACAAACAACACCAAATAGAATAGTTTAAGTTTATTATCCAGGCAGATAGGATACAACGATTACAATGACGTAATATATGACGAGCTATACATGAGCTATTTATTAGCTATTATAAACGAGCTAATTTTCGCTAGCTATGAGCTATTTATTAGCGAGCTATTTATTAAAACGTGTTGTCGCGCCGCTGGAACTCTTACAACTGCCTCTTTGAGATGGGCGACGCGCTCTCTTCGTATTATGTATGGTTATCGATCAATGAGCATCGATATGATAGTGGTGGCAGACAATGACGGTAAATTCAAATTTTTCGAACTCGCAACACTCATGGTTAAAATTTTTATATATTCTCACTGCGCTCTTCTTGAAGTGCAGTGAGAAGCAGTATGTTACCTTCGATCCACACAGCGTGCGATGCGTTGCTCACCAGAGTTACCTTATTTCGCTTAGACTTGTCTTAGTGTTTAGAGTACCATCCCAAATTATTGCGCATCATTTTCTTCATGCGGAAGTGGAGATTCTTCATTAAGTTAAGCTGTAAGGGCACATGCCCATCTTGTAGTCCTGCTTCTATTGCTAAAATATAATTCGGCGTACAGTCTGGCAGCTTAAGTATTTTCTTAATAAAGTAACGTTGCAATTGATCTGCCTCGTCGCTTATTTCTCCTTCCCATATTTGAGCTCCATAGCAGTTAGTAGTTCTGCTGATAGCGTTGAATATTTTCCATTTTCAGCTAGATTTAGGGTTCCCTTGTTTAAGATTATTAGATATTAACTTCGATGCCCCGCAGTGTGCAGTATAGCTCCAGTTTTCCAATCATTAGTTGAAGTGATATGGGAATATCCGCTACGATAAGAATATCACCTGCATACAATAACAGCCTTATATTGGTGTTCTCAATCTACAGGCCACCTCCTGTGCTCGTAAAGATTGTCCAGGTACAGCGCAAAGAGGAATGGTGACATAAGACATCCTTGTTTCACCTTGTTCATTGTTTGAAACCGCTCCGAGAGTTCGTCTCCTGTCCAAACTGAACAGTTCGCTTGGGAGTATATTTTTTCTAAAAAACGCATCAACTTAATTGGCACACCTTGTCGTTGGAGCTTGTATATAAGAAGTTGACGAGGTGCTCTTTCAAAAGCAGACTTGAAGCCCACAATGTAAGCATAAACCTTTTTCTTCTCCTCTAACTTGATTCGTACAATGGAGACAAGTGTGAAAGTTTTGTCAACCGTTGAGTATCCACGTCGAAATCAAGCTTGGAATTTGTTAAGTTTATTGTGCTCTGCTACCCACATTGTTAGCCTGGTCGTCGGTATACTCATTAGAAGCTTCGCTGCACAATTCATAAAGTAGATCCACGACAGTTTGCTGAATTATTTATATTCCCCTTTTTATGAATGGAGCTGGCGGAAGTCCTCTAACTGAACCCTCACTTCGGCTTAAAGCGAGCTATACCAAGTGTCACTTGCGCGTCTTACACTCAGGAAATGTAATGTCTAGCTAAGGTGATGGCCAGCACCACCCAGTTTTAGTTAGGCAGAGTTGAGCCAGAGCCAAGGTTATGAGGTGCCTGGTAGTAGGCGTAAAATGCTATGGGGTGGTATTCAAGAAAAAAAAGTAACCATTATGGGTCCTTTTCACAATTGACAACCTAAAAGACCAAACTCGGGCTGGGATATCATCCCAAACGTCGGTGGAAGGCGTGACTGCTACCAACGTGGGGCACGGTGGGGAGAAATCCTCTCTTCGTGTCACCAGCGGTCACTCCTCTGTTGCGATTGGAGCAGGCCAAGACAGCAAAAGGACAAAGGAATGCATGCGAGCAAAGGCCAAGTATAATTCGGCACCCAAAATCAAAGCGCGGCTCGATAGCAGCGGTAAGCTCACCCCAGAGGAGAGCATCAAGCTGGCGTGGGCGCAGCAAAAGATTAAGGAGGGTCGAAAGCACTTTGCGGAGAAGCAGGCGATGCAAGCCACCTCCGCATTATGCGCCAATAAGGTGTAGGATAGCTTGGCTGTCACGCGGCAGCTCTCAAGCGATGGTAGAGGCCCCAGCCAGCAACTGGCCACGCCCAAGGCCGCAGAGCAAGGCTCTACCAAGCTCCACTCCAAACGGAAATATGCCCACAAACTTTGTGTTGGCGTGTGGGCAAAGGAGTCAGCCAGTGACGTAGCAAAACGGCATTTTACCGTAGCCCTCGATGACAGACCCTTTCGGCGAAATGACCCTGCAACAGTGGAAGCTAGTGGACTGGCTGTTCGAGGAGATTTTTAAGAAGATGGACGACCCAGCAGCGCAACATGTTCCATCTATGCATGCCTTATGTCTAATTACAGCACGGATGACCTCATAGTTGTGGCCCTGGAAGGTCACGATGATGAGAAAATACTATTGGTATCCTGCTACATGGCACACGAGCGAGAGTCCCCACCGGCTGAGCTCGAACGAAAAACGACTGAGGCGAACAGGAAAAAGCAAATACTCGTCGTCGGAACGGACGCCAACGCACATCACACCGTGTGAGGTAGCCCGGACATTAACGACAGAGGTGAGTCTCTACCAAGCTTTATCCTACCAACTAACCTTAAAATAGAAAACATTGGAAACACAGAAGCATACAAACCATCATGCAAGCTCACAGTTAGGAAAAGGAGAACCAGACCCCTCTGGTGGACCCCAGCACTGAAAGAGCAGAGGAACGACGTGCAAGAATGCTTCAAATTCGCCAAACAAGCGGATGAGCAGATAATCTGCTAGGAATACAAGATAAGACGCGAAGTCTTCAAAAACGAAATACGGAAGTCAAAGCAAAAATCATGGAGAAACTTCTGCTTCAGCATAGAGACTTACCATCAAGACCTACAAACGCAACAAGTCAACATTCCAGACAATATTATTCCTCCAGAAAAAATCCGATGGGACTCGTTTGGATGGAATTTCCCAGCCATCCTAAAAACTATCAAATGCGCAATCGTCCCATGGCTACAATCCATTTTTGTAGCATGCTTGAGGTGGAGCTATGTACCTGTGGCCTGAAGGAGTGCACGCGTTGTAATCCTGCCCAAAGCAGAGAAATGCAGTCACGTGCAACCAAAAGACTACAGGCCCATTAGCCTCACATCATTCCTGCTCAAAACAATGGAAAAGCTACTGGACCTTCATATAAGAGAAGGCATGAATCTGAACTTGGAGGGTAACCAGCACGCCTACACGAAAGGGAAGACGGACCTCATTCTCTTCACCAAGAGATAAATGAAACACCGATAACGCCAAAAAAGAACGTAAAATACCTTGGAGTAGTAATCGATAGTAAACTATCCTGGAGACTCAATGTGGAGGAAAGGGTGAAAAAGGCAACCAATGCGCTATATGCATCCCAGAAGATGTTAAGCAGCACTTGGGACCTATCACCAAGACTATCGCACTGGCTCTTTATATCATTATATATCGCGATACTACTACACGGCATATTGCTATGGTGGCAAGCCGCGTAGAAGTCCACATATCTAAAGCTAAGGGAAAAGGCTCGGCAGCAGGCATTAGTCTGCACAACGGGGGCTTTGAGGTCCGCTCCAAAAAAAGCCCTGGAACACATCCTAGCTGTCAACCCTCTGGACATCCAAGGACGCCTCCTTGCATCCAACGTCTTAGCGCGGCAGGCGATACAAAGCTATGGACACAGCACAGTGGGTAGAGAAATCAACAGCAGCACGGATAATCCCATAATCCCAAAAACCAACTTCCAGGCGCGTACAGGACTGGCACAGGAAGTAGCGCACCCTATTCACGGACGGCTCCAAAATGGCCTCAGGTGTCGGAGCCGCCGTATACTGCAATGAAACGGAATTGAGGCTCTCCTACAAACTGTCAAACCACTGCACCTTATTCTAGGCGGAAGTCTTCGGAAAGCAGCACCTACACTCACCAAAGAATCAAATTAACATATACGTTGACAGTCAAGCAGCAATAAAAGCAATGCAGAGTCCATTTCTTCAACAATTCCCATTCGATTTTCTCGTTTGTATAGAATGCAAAACTATTTTATTTAAAAATTGTTCAGTTTAAGTTTCTCTCGACAAATCCGTTTGATCTCCTCTTTTGGCGAACCCTCCGTTTTAACTTCTCTAAAGATCAAGTTCTTTCTCTTTGTTTGCTCAATGATCCGCGACAGTTCCTTATGATCAGATGCAGCTGTAATTTTGATTTTTTCTATTTTTGATGTTAAAGCATCATTCTCTTCATTCAGCATTTGCATTTGTGCAGAGGCTGCCCCAAACTGCTCCTCTTTCTCTGCCATTTCATCCACGTCATAAGAAATTATATGTTCCATATAATTTTTAAGCCTCTATCTCAAACCATCTCTGACATCTCTTCGTTCATAGGAACAGAGTGACGGATATGGCTATATCGGCTCGGCTGTCGATGCTGATCATGAATATTTAAATTTATGGGGTCGGAAATAATTCCTTCTCCCTGCTACATTCTTTTGCACAAACTTAATATACTCTGTGTACCTTTGGTATAGCGAATAAAAAGTATACATAATACAGAGTATAATATATAAGTGAAAAAGCAAGATATGTTGTAAAAAAGCTAAAAACACCAATTTGATTAAAGTTGCTAAGAACCCAAAATTGGAATACATGTAACAAATATATATTTTGTATAGTTTGTTTTGATAAAAAGAAAGCTCTGTGTGGAAAATGTGAAAACGGCCCTTTATTTTAACTAAAATTCCATCATATTGAACTAAAGTTTTTTTTTAAATCTATATTATTCCCTGTGGTTTTGAAATCTAAACAGTCAAATGGAAATATCTTCATCAAATGACACAGTCTTAAAAATATGGTTATGTTATCAAAGCAAATTTTGAGTTTATTAAAAATGAAATGTTGATTAGGTATGTCGAATATATTATCGATATTTCAAAATATCAATATTTTTTCCCAAAATGATGATTATCATTCTCGCATATTTTTCTGGCGATATATCGGAATCGAATTTTTTTGGCGATATTTTTCGGTTGTATTTTTATACACTTGAAAAGTGTATTATAATTTTGCCCAGAAGTTTGCAACGCATAGAAGGAATCATCTCCGACCACATAAAGTATATATATTCTTCATCAGCATGACGAGCTGAGTCGATTAAGCTTTGTCCGTCCGTCTGTCCGTCCGTCCGTCTGTCCGTCTGTCTGTTTCTACGCGAACTAGTCCCTCAGTTTTGGAGCTATCGAGCTGAAACTTTGCACAGAGTCTTCTTTTTACTGCACGCTGCTAATATGTCGGAACCGACCGGATCGGATGACTACTTCTTGTAGCTGCCATACAAATGCTCCTTCGAAAAATGGGTTTTAGTGATAAAAACTGGTTTGTTCTCAATATTATCGCTCTCAAACACGGTCATGGGTAATAAGTCATGTTTTTAAGCTGATTTGCGAAGCTTGGTCGAAGTCGCTAACCGTTGTGACAAGCTATTTCAAGTGTATCAAAACTTCGGTGCAGACGAAGTTAGCTTTGCCTTTCTCGTTGTTTTAGCGTTCGGTCACACTGATGCGAATAACTGTTTCCGGTTCTCTGGACATGTAAAGCAAAATGTTTAAAAGCTGTTTTATTAGTTGATGCACATAAATCGCAGTGCAAACTGTGAAATAAAGTTGTAAGGACCAGTGGCAACTCAACAAATATTGTATAAAGGCGCACTTAAGAGCAAAGCATGGAGATGCTTGGCTGAAATGCAGCTCATTTTTAAAAACGGCAAATGCAAGTATGAATGATTTTAACCTCTGTGAATTTGTGTGTGGAGTTGGTGGCTATTAAAGCATTTCTTATATTGTGGATATTTATATCGTGATGCACATTAAATGTACTGGTATTGTACATAAATATGTGCATGCTTGTATATTCATATGTATGTAAGGCATAAGCACGCTCGGACATGCTCAATCTCCAAAAGCTCTAATGTAAATCCATTATAAATTTATTTAAAATCTTCGAATATTTTTAGGAGCCTTCAAAAATAAATATATAATGTAATGATTGAATGATTTTTTTTTAATAATGGGCGAGCAATAACCCGTCGCGCTTCGCTGCGCCTTCAACAGTATAGAACCCATGCACACCTACTTCCACCATCCCACATTCCAACCACATACCACCCACTTCCCGCCCATATCCCACCCAATTATCACACACATCCCATCCACTTCCCAACCACTTCCCAGTGGGCATCCCGGCGGTATTTCCAACATCGGAAAATGAAAACACAAATGAATTCTCATTTTGACCTTACAAACCGAGTTTCAAGTCAATCGGGTGAAAAATAGTATTTTTACTATTTTATGTAAAATTATGTAAATCAAATGAAATATCGGAAGCTGTGCTACATATGACATGCAAGGACTCTATTTTGACAGATGATGAATTTGAAAAGTAAACACGTCTTTCGTTCAAAATATGTAAATTCATAAATAAGTTTGCAGAACTTTCTATATTTTATTTGAAATAAAAAATTAATATCTTTTGTTAATTTAATCAAAATAGATTATCGGGGGTGATACAAAAATCACTAGCGATTTTCGTATAAACGCTTGTATTTTTATTAAAGCTTCTCGAATTTATATGTGAAGAGGCACCAAAAAGCACGCCTACTAGATCAGAGGGCGAAAATAAAGCGAATTGAAACCGACTATACAAAGCCAAGTTGATTTGAGAAGTTGATTTCAAATCGCTCAAATTCACCATCCGATCTAGTAGGCGTGCTTTTGTGCCTCTTCACATATAAATTCGAGAAGTTTTAATATAAAATACAAGCGTTTATACGAAAATCGTTAGTGATTTCTGTGGCACCCCCGTATTTAATTATTAAATTAGATCTTATTACGCGTCAATTCAAGCCTCATTCTTCTTTTAAATAAATAAATAAAATATTTATATCGAAATTACACTTTTTCAATATCGTCAAAAATATCGATATAGGTATTTTTTAAACATCCGACAACCCTAATAATTGTTATATAACTGGAAACCTTATTATATGTTAATACTTATATCAAAAATATATATCTTTATAAATACAGCGCAAACCAAACAGAAGCCGCGGTTCAGTAACCCCCAAAAACCATGCAATGAACCAAACCGGCGGTTCAAAAACTGTGTGAACCGAACCAGTCCTTATCTCCCTGATTTATAATGCGCTTTACAAGGGTACACAATTATTTTTAATGATCTGAGCTTTTGCTTGGTATGCCAAATGTACCGATATGTCTTCTGAACGCATGCACGAGCTTTCTAACGGTGACTGTCTTCTGCTGATGTTGCGCAATCGCAATTGGAAAAAAGTTTAAAATTTGTATAAAATGCTTTTAATGCATTTCCTCTGCCTTGCTGGGCTAATACTGAGAGCTTGTGGGGCCTTGGGTCCGGAGCTCTTGGAGCTGGCTTGCACCACGGATGCGCAGTGCTTACAGTTTGAACGTGGACTTTGCCATGACTTCAACTGCGTTTGCACGGCACGGGACAATGGGCAACCCGTTGACTGCCAGCCCAAGGAGCAGGGGCAAAGATTAACCAACATCATTGGTGGACCCTGTCCCTGTACCCAACCAAATACAGAATGCCAAAAGCAAGAGGACCAAGAGCTGTGCTTCTGCTCCGCAGGGTATATGCCAAGTACGGATAAACGACGCTGCCTGTCGAGAATAGTTCAATTGGACGGGCCATGTGAAGTGGACAGCCAGTGTCACCGGGCGGACCCGTTCAGTGTTTGTCATCTACCCCAAGGACGCTGCCTGTGCCGTACTAACTTTGAGCCGTTTAAAAGACGCTGTTTGGCCATGTTGCGTAAGTTAACCGAATTCCGATTTAAATTCAAACTCAATTCAATCTTGTCATAGAATCGAAATGCGTAAACGACACGGACTGTGGTAACAGTGGAACCTCTCAGTGCCTGCCTGAGCCTAAGAAGTGCGGTTGCAACGCCGATTATGTTCACAATCGCAACATGACCAAATGTATAATGGGATCAAAGTACGGAGAAAGCTGTGATTACAATGCCTCCTGCCAGTTAGTGTTAGGAGCCGGCGGACAGTGCCACGAAATTGATCACCGCTGCGCCTGCCGAACAAACTATTATCCTAGCGAGCAGCTGAAGGAGGAGCCTGGGAAGGAATCGGAGAAGCATGTGATCTGCTTGCCCTTAATTCCATTTGGAGCGTATTGTCGAAACGATAGTGATTGCCGCCAACAGCTTCCGTTGGCGCTGGAGAAGGAAGCAGGTGCTCCAGCAATGCAGTGCAAGTGGGGCGAGTGTCGCTGCAGTGCTAATCATTCTCTCCGTGACAATGTCCAGTGTGTGTGGAACAGGGGAGCAGCTGCTTTCAATTTGTCTAGTATTCTCTACCTAATTGGCCTCACTTTATCATGGACATTTATTGGAATATAGAAAAATGTTTATACCTATGAACAGAGCATTTTTTACACATAGGAAAATATACGCGGAAGTCCTGACTGCTGCGCCCTACAGTCCAATCCTGGCCGGGGTACGACGGGGCGTGGCATTTCCGGGCGTGGCAATCTCTTGTTTGGCAGCCAGTTGCTCCTCTCGATGAGCAGCTTGCTGTTTGCGCTCTTCCATCTCGTGCTGGGCTTGCAACATTTGCTCCTCCATCTCCTTGAGATGCTCGGCAGCATGTTTCTTCTTCTCCCGTCCACTGCGACCCGACTCCTTAACGGAGAAGAACATAGGTCCCAGTTCGGCTAGCCAATAGCCATCTGCCGCAGTGGCACATTGCATGTACTCCTTGGCCGTCATGATAAGCTCATGATAGACCACATAGTCGGGAGTGGTGCCCAGGCCATACAGTGCAGAGGTGGGATGCAAATGACAGGGCATACCAGTTCGCAAATTCACATACTCCCCAATGCCCTTTAGGCGGGCAGCTTGATAAAAATATGCCGAGCAGATGCATTTACGCACAATGTCCCAGTCTGTGCCGCAGGATTTTACATTCATCTTCTGCTGTGTCATGATATCCTTCAGCTGTTGCCGCACCTCGCGCACTTTTCGCATGGCCTTGATGTGAATAAAGTGCTCATTGCACCAGGAAGAGCTATAGCTGTGGACGGATGGGAACTCGATATAAAATATGGTGAGATATGACGTGAGTGAGCTTTGCTTACCTATTCTGCTTCCACTGCAAATACACATTGAGGTAGGTCAGGTGATCAGATTCAGGCACTTGGAATTTTTCGCGGACACCATCTGCTTCTTCTTCGCGTCCCTTAGGCCTATAGAAAATCGAGGGCACAGACAGCATAGAAACTGTAAAAGAAAGTTACAGTTTGAGGACGTTGTATGATGAAAGTGAGTTATCCTACCTATGATGAGCACTTCGGCACTGCACTCCATCTGACAAGCCACGATCAGCATTTGACATTGAGGTGGATCGAGCGGAAACTCAGCCATCTGCCGACCCAGCGTGGTAAGGGCTCCCGTATGGTCCAATGCACCCAAAATCCACAGCTGGTACAGGGAATTTAGAATGTTGTCCTGTGGCGGTGGATCCATGAAGTGGAACTGCAGCAAATCGGCCACCCCAAGCGACTTTAACAGCAACACCGTGTTGGCCAGATTGGTACGCTGAATCTCCGGCACCGTGAGGGCCAACAGCTCGTCCTTATACTGACGCTGTGTATACAAGCGAAAAGCTTGCCCTGGACCTGTGCGCCCCGCACGACCTGATCTCTGATTGGCGTTAGCCTGTGAGATCGGATAAATCTGTAGAGCATCCATGCCGATACGAGGATTGTACACCTTCAGCTTGCAATAGCCAGAGTCGATAACATAGATGATGCCGTCGACTGTCAGCGACGTCTCCGCTATGTTTGTAGCTACCACACACTTGCGCACCCCGTCGCAGGACTTCTGGAAGATCTTCGCCTGCAGATCGGAGGGCAGTTGCGAGTAAATAGGCAAAATGCTTAGAACGGGTGCATTATCGATCTCGGCAAGGCGCTCTTCAAGCACCTCGCACGTCACCTCGATATCTTCCTGGCCTGGCATAAAGATAAGCATATCGCCCTCATTGGGCGTTAGATGAACCTGCAGAGCCTGCTTCACCGCCGACTCCACATAATCCTCGCAGGCATTTTTGCTAAACATCACATCCACCGGAAAGGTGCGTCCCGGTATGGTGAATGTGGGCACGTTGCCGAAGAAGGTGGCAAACTTGGTCGAATCCATTGTCGCCGAGGTGACAATTAGCTTCAAGTCATGGCGACGGGCCACAATCTGAAATGAGGGCAGAAATGTGAAAGGCAGTGGTTAATCATATGACCCAAATCCAGTTCAGCTCTATGTTGCAGTCGTTGACCAGCTGCGCAGTGGGTCAAGGCATTTTTGCTGACATCCTCCCAGTAAGTCCTGAGGCCACAAGTGTGGTGAAAATTGCAAAGCCTACGTCGAAACTGCTGCACTTCGTAGAGAAAATAAGCGGCGAAGAGAGCGCGCACTCGGCTTCTGCGCCGGTCACAAGATGGTGGTGGTAGTGTTCGATTGCCGAGACGAACATGCAGGAATACACGTAGGCACTTTGTCTGTGATTGTGTTTGTGCCTGAGCATAGCCTAACCCAACCCAATACGAAGCAATTTGCGCATTTAAGAAGCTCGACCAGCCCACAATCAACAGCGCCCACTCTGTGCTTTATTATGCAGCTTATCTATGCACTGATAAATGAAACGCTTACACCGCACAGTGGTTACTGCCATGGGCCAAAAATAAAAAAATTAATGTCAAAATTTTCAAACCATAACTGCTTTTGTTCGGGCGTGTCCCAAAAATCTCTAGAGGTTTTCGTATAAGCGTTAGCATTTCAAATTTAAGCTGTTTGATTTTATATGTGGGAATGGGCACAAATATGCCCGATTTTAAACCGCCTGCTCAATGACAAGTAAATTAAATGCGTACGGTTTTCCTTTTATATGATTTAGTAGCCGGACTTATTCTTGTCACTTCGCAAACAAAGATGTCCAAGTTTAGTTCGAAGCGCAATCGTTTATACGAACATCTCTAGAGATTTCCAGGACACCCCTGATAAAAAGCTATTTGAGTAAATTTTTAGGAAATTGTGAAGAAAATTTGGCTCAATTTGCCCATTCCCCGTTCGTTGTTTGAGCTACAACAAATTCATATGCGTGCTCTTCTCTTTCTTTCCGAGGTAAGGTTTTGTTGTTGGCGAGTGCAGAGCAGTACCGGCCAAATAGAGAGGACAGAAAAGTGTGCTTGCCCTGGTAAACACGAGAGCTCTCTCCAGACTACAGCCGTTTTACTTGTAATTCAGTGATCATCGATTCACACTACCATAAGTCCAGCTCGCTTTTGCACAACTGACTTCGGTAGCTATGGCTGGCCAGCTCTGGTTTAGACCTACAACAACAACATCACATGTGTCTTTCTTCTCTCTCTTATGTCTATGGCAAACTCGAACACAACAACAAAGCCGAAAGGTATGCAACATTTTATAAGTCGGCTATTTATTATCCGATCGTAATGAAAATTTCAGGGATTATAGATATTGCGAATATAGATGTGAGTTTAAATATCGATATTCGATATCTTGAACATTGTAGGTGCTATTCGACATTTTTTGTGGGGGCGAGAGTGGGCGTGGTAAAAATTTGAAACCAGCTTGATCTGCGTGCACACAATGGAAGTCTACCAGGCATGTTCTCAATTCCACTTCCACGGCAACTTTTCGAAAGTGGAATATATTCATGTTCTCGCAACACCAAGCCAAAAAATTGGCATGAAAAAATTTTGAAATTGATTTTTGAGATCACCAATCCAAACTACTAATTATTTTTTATACCCTATACCTATTGAAAATGGGTAAAAGGGGATCATGAAGTTGTGCAAATGTATGTAACAGGGAGAAGGAAACATTTCCGACCCTATGAAGAATATATATTCTTGATCAGCATCAACAGCCGAGTCGATTTAGCCATGTCCGTCTGTCCGTCCGACCGTCTGTCTGTATGAACGCGTCGATGTCAGATACTATAAGAGATAGAGATACAAATTTTTGCAGTACATAGGTGTATATCGTTCGGAGATCAAGTTTGTTTCAGATTTGAGAAACTTCCCTCCCTCGGCCCTTAAACCGCAAAAAACTGTCAGAGCCACAATTTTAAAGTTACAACATCGTCGCTTAACCCATTTTACGCCGCGCTGCACAAAGTTTTTTATTTAGAGGTAAAAGCAACTATTCTTGGGTAATTAGGACCCAGTAAACACGAATCCGAAGTCAAAAAAATTCTACCTATGATAGTTTCGCCAGGTGAGATTGTTCAATTACTCGAAAAGTCACATTCACAGATGTATTAAAGTCCCCTAGTACTACTTTTTCCACGGGTTGTATTATTACGGACTTTTTTCGACCTTTTCATATTTTTTCATGACTTTCGGAATAAAATATTTATAGTTACGTGTTTCAGTTTTTTATACACTTGAAAAGTGTATTATAATTTTGCCCAGAAGTTTGCAACGCATAGAAGGAATCATCTCCGACCACATAAAGTATATATATTCTTGATCAGCATGACGAGCTGAGTCGATTAAGCTTTGTCCGTCCGTCTGTCTGTTTCTACGCGAACTAGTCCCTCAGTTTTGGAGCTATCGAGCTGAAACTTTGCACAGAGTCTTCTTTTTACTGCACGCTGCTAATATGTCGGAACCGACCGGATCGGACAACTACTTCTTGTAGCTGCCATACAAATGGTCGGAAAATGGATTTTAGTGAGAAAAACTGTTTTGCTCTCAATATAACTGCTCTCAAACACGGTCATGGGTAATATGTAATGTTTTTAAGCTGATCTGCGAAGTTTGGTCGAAGTCGCTAACCGTTGAGACAAGCTATTTCAAGTGTATCAAAACTTCGGTACAGACGAAGTTAGCTTTGCCTTTCTCGTTTTTTTTTGTTAAGAATGCATCTTTTTGTAAGGTCTTTTTCAACCACCGTCTGGACCCCACCTGCAAGGTCTAGGGTGTCCGCAATAATTTTTATCTGAAGGCCAATGAAATTTACTATATTATAATGTAATTACGTAAACAATTGGTTTCACTAGATCCTACAGAAAATTTTTTAAAAGAAGGCAACTTTGCTGCTCGACTAGTCGAACAGCGGCGTAAAATGGGTTAATATGTATTATTTAAGGCCTTAAATCTATCTAATCTGAAAAGCACAATGAGATCGGAGCAAAAACACCAAAGTTATTCACTAAACAAATTTTGAGATAATTCACGTCGAAAGTTGTGAAAAAAAAACCTTCTCTGAAATTTCCATTTTAAAGCCAAATGGTTTTTTCTTACTTACTGTTAACAACACAAATGACACTAGTACATCATAACGCAGTCAGACCGATTATCTTTTCACTGGTCTTTTTTGCTCATAACTGGAGAACCATTCATTCGATCTTTTTCATACCTATACTGTACCGACTGATCAAAGCAATGATTGTATGGAGAGGCATGTGAAATTATGCTTTCTTCAGCGGAAAGCTTACTGAAGATTCATTCGGGAGGATGATAAAACGGTACCGTATAGACAACCAGCTCTTTTTGGAGTATAATGCATAAGTAAAAGGAGAATTTTTAGCAATTATCTTTTGGGCAACACTGGTTTAAACAGCTCACGCACGTTTCGTGTTTTGTTTCACTGTCAAACATTTTCAGTTTGGTCTATTATTTAACCATGAATCGTCTTACAAACGAACAACGCTTGCAAATTATTCAATTTTGTTATCAAAATGCGTGCTCTGTTAAGAAAGTTCATCGCGCGCTTCTTCCATTTAATGGTCAGTTTAATCGACCCACTGAAGCGGCTAAACTTCACACCAAATTTACATTGCTTTACATTAAACCACCAACACGCTTACGTAGAGTACGAACAGAAGAAAATATCGTAACTGTATCGGCCAGTGTTAATGATGACCATAAATTATCGATTCGTCGCGGTTCGCAGCAAAATGTTCGGCCTCTGTTACTCAACAACGTGGAAAACTTTTGCGAAAGGATTTGGGAGTGAAGCCTTTCAAAATACAGCTGGTGCATGAATTAAAGCCGAACAACCTACCGCAACGTAGAATTTTTGGTGAATGGGCTCTTGGAAAGTTGGCCGAAGATCCCCTTTTTTTACCGAAAAATTGTGTTCAGCGACGAAGCTCATTTTTGGCTCAACGGGTACGTAAATAAGCAGAATTGTCGATTTTAGAGTGAATATCAGCCAGAAGCATTGCAAGAGCTACCAATGCATCCAGAAAAAGTCACAGTTTGGTGCGGTTTATGGGCTGGCATCATTGGACCGTACTTTTTCAAAGATGATGCGAATCGTAACGTAACTGTGAATGGTGAGCGCTACCGTGAGATGATATCCAACTTTTATTGCCCAAAATGCAAGAGCTTGACTTGCATGACATGTGGTTTCAACAAGAAGGTGCCACATGCCACACAGCACGCGCAACAATGGACTTATTGAGAGGCGAGTTAGGTGAATATTTTATTTCACGTTCGGGACCGGTCAATTGGCCGCCTAGATCGTGCGATGTAACGCCTTTAGGCTATTTTTTGTGGGGCTATGTTAAAGCTCATGTCTATACAGACAAGCCCGCTTCTTCAATTGAAGCATTGGAAGACAACATTGAAGCATTTACAAGTTGTGAAAAAACCCAACTTTTGCGGACCTAGAGCCAGCTAAACTCAATAATTAAATATTAGAAAGGTCGCCAGATAAATTACAAACTTCTATAAGAGAAGGCACGCTCTCTTGTTTTTTAAACGAAACTAGCAAAAGTTTCAAGAAACAACGCAAACGCTTTTTGGAATGCTTGCATTCACAGTTAACGGCCAGCTCTAAGTTCGCTCAAAAGCTTCAAGCTCTTGCACTTAGCAATTTGAGCTTTAAGGTTAAGCATTAACACCAATAAGTTGGAAGCATCATGGCTTGTCTATTTTTACATTGTTTTTTCGGTTCCCCAACCACATAAAGTATATATATTCTTGATCAGCATGACGAGCTGAATTGATACAGCCATGTCCGTCAGTCCATCCGTCCGTCTGTTTCTATGCTATCTCCTCCGTCAGTTTTAAAGCTATCTCAACAAACGGACGACTATAGCATGTAGCTATTAGTTAGAAAAACTTTTTTGTTTTCTATGCAAACGTCTCCGAACCTCGTATTAAACGTCTCCGAACCTCGTATTTATAAGTTCTCTATGCTTTCACATAATTTCAGCAAGTTTTATGAAAATCGGCAACTAGTATAGGTGTATAGGTGCCATACAAAAGATGCTATTCAATGCTATCGCTCCCAAACTCGTTACTGATCAATATTATATGCCAACACACAATTCTGTCAAGTTTGATTTAAATCGGAAGAGTTTCGAGTAGGTCGAAAAAATAGTTCGAGTGAGAAAAACTTTTTACTTTGCAATGGTAGCGCCTTTATAATTTCCAGATATAAATATTATCTGTTTCAACATAATTTTGGAGAATTTGATCAAAATCGGATGAATATATCGTACAGCTGCCATATAAAAAACTGGCAGGCAAATATCATGCTCCAAGGGTATATAAACTTCGGTCGAGCCGAAGTTAGCTTCCCTCTATTTTTATACCCTGTACCCATTAAAAATGGGTAAAAGGGGATAATGAAGTTGTGCAAATGTATGTAACAGGGAGAAGGAAACATCTCCGACCCTATAAAGTATATATATTCTTGATCAGCATCAATAGCCGAGTCGATTTAGCCATGTCCGTCTGTCCGTCTGTCCGTCCGTCTGTCTGTATGAACGCGTCGATCTCAGAGATGGTAAGAGATAGAGGTTTGACATGTATGGGACAAATGCTTCTTTTATCTGTACGCAGATCAAGTTTGTTTCAAATTTTGGCCACGCCCCCTCCCGCCCCCGAAATTTGGAAAAAACGTTATATCTGCCACAGTTTTGAAGATAGACGATTCGTACTTTCTAGAGATAGTTAGTAATTAGCAAAATAAATCGATTTGCCGAAGAAATGATAAAAATCGGATGAACGGTTCAGAAGTTATAAGCAAAAAAGCGAATCAAGCCCCCGCGCTACCACCCCACCCACCCTAAAAAAAAATGTTGCATACTTTCCGGATGGTCACCGGATGGAGCCGACTTTAACTTACGCTCTCGTTGTCAATTGTACAGGGTATATTGAAGTCGGGCTACTCGACTGCAACGGTCTTACTTGTTTCATTTGAATTATTCCGCCAAGTTAAATTTGAAAACAAAACAACTAGAGATGAGCGCCCTATTTCGCACTTGCTATCGACAAAATAATGTGCAGAGATTTCGCATACTTTTCGCAAGTATTTCCGTACCAAGCTTTATACTTTTCAGTTATGAATATTATCTGGTTCAACACAATTTTTGAGAGTTTGATCGAAACGATATATCGTATAGCTTCCATGTAACAAACTGGCAGGCATAAGTCATGCTCCAAGGGTATTCCCTCTAAGATTTAACCATCTTTTGAACTTCATAGCTAGTTTTTTTTTTAATTTTCATAGAAATTTTAAAAGTTATAATGCGTTTTTTACAAAATCTATCCAAAATTTAGGAAAACAAGTTATATATGTTACTTAAATGAGCAAAAGCATAGCCAAACCAAAGACATTAGAATATGAAGATGAGTAACGCCATACGATTTTTTTGCACACGATTTTTTCCCCCTGGCTTTTGAATCTGGCTTTTCGCTCTCTTGAAATTCTGTCCAGAAGCCTGAGAGAGAGAGAGCGCTCTAGAGCCAGCCGCGTTTTTGTACGCATACAGCGACAGCCGACGACTGTAAGTGTGCACACAAGTATTCTCAAGCATTACTCACACAAGCAAGTTCATTCTATTTTTAGATTTTTACGCTCTCAACTTTGTGTGAGCGGAGAAAGCGCGATTCTCGGCGCCATCAAAAAACAAGTAAGAAAGTCGGTCAAGCCCGACTATATTTATACTCTGTACCTAGAGTAAGAGATAAATGCAGAGCTGCTGCTGCGCTCATCTCTGAGTTTCTTTCTCTCCCCTCTCTCTCTCTCTCTCTTTCTCTCTCTCCCTCTATCGAAGATTGTGCGTTGGTTGTGCATGGGTGGGAGGGGGGTGGAGGGGGATGATTCACTTATTTGCTCATAACTTGAGAACCGCTCATCCGATCTTTGTCATTTCTTCGGCAAATTGATACATATTGCTAATGACTAACTATCTCTAGAAGGTAAGAGTCCTCTATTTTTAAAACTGTTGGATATATGACGTTTTTTCAAAATTGCGGGGGCGGGAGGGGGCGTGGCAAAAATTGAAAATAAACTTGATCTGCCTGCAAGTATAAGAAACATTTGTCCCATACATGTCAAACCTCTATCTCTTACCATCTCTGAGATCTGTTTGTTCATACGGACGGACAGACGGACGGACATGGCTATATCGACTCGGCTGTTGATGCTGATCAAGAATATATATACTTTATAGGGTCGGAAGTGATTCCTTCTCCCTGATACATACTTTTGCACAAACTTATTATACTCTATGTACCTTCGGTACAGAGTATAAAAAACAGCTGCATATTGCAAAACCATTGTATGGGCGTTCGGCATCTTAGAAATTATATTGGTCTTTGGCCAAACCTTATGGTTTATACTTGTAAAATTTTGACAATTTGCTTTAAAAGTGTTGATTTCAAAACTAAGAAAATCGTTCTGACCAGTTATAAGTAAAATTCAAAAAAAGTACGGAAAACGCAATTTTTGGGGAAAATTCGATTTGCGCGACCTCTAAACGTCTTCCGAAAAATCTCTCTCTATAAGCTTTCAGAAAATGCAGGTGCAACCCTTTTGGGACACCCCAGTCTGCCTACCGAAAAAACCTATCTTAATAGGAATTTTTCCTGGACATGGCATAAAAATAGCCCCAACATTGGACTAGATTAGATTGATTTGAAGCAGAGATTAAAACCGAAACGAATAACGGTTTGGCCGATCGTTTTTTCCGGTTACGGTTATATTACGGTTGTGAGATATGGGTTACAGTTAGGGTTACGGTTATTAACCTTATTCTGTTTCAGGTTTTGGTTACGGTTACGGTATATAGTATAAAATATTACTTTGACAAATCTTGCCCCATTTGGAATCTCATTTATTCAGGACATGTACTAAGTTCAAATTTCTTATACAGAATGTTTACCTTTATTTTCGCCTATTTTAAAATTTTACACTATAAGCTTTAACTAAAAGATAAGAAACTACTTCATTGACAAAAGTATCAAGTTAAGTTTAATTAATTAGATAAATATACCTTACTGTGAGAGATGATATGTGAGTAGCGGTTGAGGAGAGGCAACGAGTAGAATAGAAGACGAGAAGCAGGAGAAACGAGCGGAAGAATGAAATCGTCGACGGAATTGTCAAATGAGTTGTTGTGTCGATTAAAATTCCAATTCAAAGCTGTTCAGATGCTTAGATCATATTTCTATTTATCATAATCGAATAAATGAATTTTCTTTATTAATAAACTGATGGTGTAAATCTCATCTTATATTTGGAGGCTCGTCCATGACCATTTGTGATAAATCTGTGTCGTCAAATATTACGAACAAACAAACTCTGAGTTGAACATTTAAAACAAAAATGGAGGACAAAAAGATAGGAGTAGATCCAAGTAAGTCGGGAGCAATAGCCAAGAAACTTACAAAGCGGATAAACGACGAAGATGCACAAGAAAATGAAGAAATTGCTGAGAGCACTGAGACAACACTTCAACAAATGATTCAGCTGTTGACGCTCAAAATTCAAGGAGACGATATGTCAAAAATCAATGCAGTAATTTTCTCCACCATTATACCAACCTTTGGTGGGGTTAACATTCCTACAACTGTGGCTCGCCGGATCATTTGCGAAAGAACTGCAAGGAAGATGTAAAGTGCTTTCGATGTAAACAAAAGGGGCGAATATCCGTAAAATTGCCTTGAAGCATTAACAGACATCTATGTTGTACACTACATACTACTAGCGTATGAAATTAGTTGTCATAAATGTACTGGAAGTAAACTGCTAAGGGGACACTGAATCGGACGTAACCATTTTGAAGAGAAGCGTTTCCAATAAACTCAACCATGCTGTTCTAAGCAAGGGTATTACGCAGCTGCGCGGACTGGGCAACCAGATAACTCGTCCTGATGGGTGTTTTACGGCAGATGTCAGAGTGAATGACTTGCAGACCTCACATGTTATTGTTGTTCTAGCCGACAATATAGTTGGATATGATGCGCTGCTTGGCTACGACTTCATAATCAAATTTATATTCACTTTGTCCCCGGAAGGATTCAAGTTTTCTTCCTCATTGGGGGAGAAAACTGAAATGTTAAATCAGATAAGTATTTATAATGTTTTACAAACAATTTCGGATATTGATGTCCCCCCACAGGACAAACAACAAGTGCAAGCGATGATAGACTGATGATTACATCAGTCTCCCAGCCGTTTTGCTGTAGTAGAGGAGGAGGATGTCAACAAACAAATCGCAGAATGGATGGGCTTAGGCATTGTAAAGACACCGAAATCGGGACGTGTCAAGACTGCCAAGTCCGGGGATTCCTCGAGCAGTGGAGGCATCCGGTTATTGGAAATGCGCTCAAAATATTGACATCTGCCGATGACGCTGTATTGAATGTGGATCACATTGAGCCGTTCAAGCTCAAACTGTCTTATGGTAAGGATCAGAGAGGTGATGATAAAGTTGTTGGCACCAGTGAGAAACAACTTCGTCGATTGAATAGCAGAGAACCTAGCTGAACAAAGAGAACATATATGTGTATGCCTGAGGAAGTGATTGAGCTAGACGACGAGAATAAGGATGAGGCGAAGGAACCTGCAAAGCAAGTCACACAAAATCAACAGCCGGAGAAGACAGCATTAACTCTCATTTTGCCAATGAAGAATAATCGTCTCAAGCGACCACAATCTCCGAAGAAGTCAGAGGGGGAGACAAGGAATCAGTTGGCTAAAGTGATGGTTAGTGATTCAAGTGATGATACGGAGAAAATGTACGACGCATTTGATGAACAAAGACGTTTCGTTCGGCAAAGTGCTAAAAAAGAAATAGACCGCGCGCAAGAGGATTAAAAACTCAGGCCTGTTCTCGTTTTCGATTTCGATCAAATCATGCGGAATCGGAATTGTTAAATGTTCTCGCTTCCAAAATCCGACTGTGTTATTCGTCTTTTAACTTCAAAATCTCAATTACCTTAATTCGATCCTCTGTAAAGCAAATAGATTCGACCGAATTCTTTAATCGTTTCTTAGATATCACAGCCCTATTAATTCCGATTAATCGGATTCGGAAACGGGAACAGGCCTGAATATGATTCGAAGCGTAAAAAATAGTTGGCTATCAAATCGGAGATCTCGTTGCCATACGACGTACCCAGTTTGTTGCTGGCCAGCGAATATTTAGGCCCATTCGAAATCACTAAAATCAAAAGAAATGGACGATATGACGTCAAAAAAGTGGGTGATGTGGAAAGTTCCATCAATACATCGGCAAGCTGCGATCTTATTAAGCTATGGAGATATGCTGCTGTTAACGAGGAGGATTTGTCATCGGAGTCCAATGATTAGTCAAAAATGGCCAAATGTGAGAGTAGCGCTTGTGAAGAGGCAACAAGTAGAAGAGAAGACGCGGAAGCAGTGTCGTTACAGAATTGTTGAAGAGCAGGCGTGTAGCGAAGTTGACATTAAAATTCCAATTCAAAGCTGTTAAGATCCTGAGATCATATTTCTATTTATCATAATCATACTATACCAACCGAATAAAAGGTTTTTCTTTATTAATAAGCTGATGGTGCAGATCCATGCTTGCATTAATGTAATAAATGTTCAATTAAGATTGTAATTACATCTAAATAGCATAATAGCATTTAGAGATTGACTGCCCAACCGAGTCCTGCGAGGCGTCATTATAAATTTTACTCTGTGGCTGGTCCTGCTAGCACAACTCTTGATAATTCAAAAAGATCTGAATTTTTCCCACTATTTCAATATGTCTACCTTGCTTAGCAATCTTTTTTGTTTTAGAAACATATTAAATGAAGAAGTGCGATTATTGATAACACTAGTTAACAGCATTTACGATCCCGACCATTTGACAGTCATTTCATACGTAAATCCTATTGCTGAGTCCAAAAATGCAGTTCAATTATTTTTTAGTGGGACCGCTTTCGAGAAATCGCGGAAAAAAGAGTACCTTAGGAAAAAGGTTATATATTCAGTATCGATTCATTCATTATGGAAAGATAATGTTTTCGTGGAAGGTAATTGAACGCCCTATCAATTATATTCCACTTCTTAATCCGGTGCTTGACTTCGGCATTATGAAGGCTTTCATCGGCAACTTTTCATTAAATTTATTGATTTTAAGTGCGATCAATATTATATGCTACCACACAGTTTTGTCAGGTTTGATCCAAATCGGATGACTATAGCATATAACTGCCATAGGATCGGTCGAAAAGTAGTTCTAGTGAGAAAAAAATTGAGTACAATCAGATTAAATTTTCATATGTTGCAATTCATTTTCAACAAAAAACGAGAGCGTAAGTTTAAGTCGGCTCTAACCGACTTCGATATACCCGTTACGCATGAAAAAACATGTTTAACAGTGTTCCTGAGTCCCTTAGGGTGACCATCCGAAAAGTATGCAACATTTTCTTTAGGTGGGAGGGGTGGTAGCGGGGGGGTTTGGTTCACTTTTTTGCTCATAACTTGAGAACCGTTCATCCGATCTTTATTATTTCTTCGGCAAATCGATTCATTTTGCTAATTACTAACTATTTCTGGAAGGTACGTCTACGTCGTACGTCGTCTATCTTCAAAACTGTGGGAGATATAACGTTTTTTCCAAATTGCGGGAGCGGGAGGGGGCGTGGCCAAAATTTGAAACAAGCTTAATCTGCGTGCAGATAAAAGAAGCATTTGTCCCATACATGTCAAACATCTATCTCTTACCATCTCTGAGATTTAGATGTTCATACAGACGGACGGACGGACAGACGGACATGTCTATATCGACTCGGCTGTTGATCCTGATCAAGAATATATATACTTTATATGTTTAAAAATGATGGGTATAATTAAGGGCGAAACTCAATATTTCAATTCAATATTTTGTTTTTGTCTTGGGAAGCATATTACTTTTAAATGCATAATGACTTTTTTGTTCCGGTGACGCACTATGATGTTCACCGTACAACACCTTTTTTCAAGGACTTAGTTATTGATATTTTTATACCCTTGTAAAGGGTATTATAATTTTGCCCAGAAGTTTGCAACGCATAGAAATATTCATTTCCGACCCTATAAACTATATATATTCTTGATCAGGGTGACGAGCTGAGTCGATTGAGCTTTGTCCGTCCGTCTGTCTGTCCGTCTGTCTGTCTGTCTGTTTCTACGCAAACTAGTCTCTCAGTTTTGAAGCTATCGAGCTGAAACTTTGCACAGAGTCTTCTTTTTACTGCACACTGCTAATATGTCGGAACCGACCGGATCGGATGACTATATCTTATAGCTGCCATAGGAACTATCGGTCAAAAAGTGGGTCTTTGTGAGAAAAACTTTTTTGTTTTTAATGTTAACGGGTCCCACTTCAGCGATTATTAATATTATACGCTTTTACACAGATTTGGAAGTTTTTGTCAAGATCGGATGACTATATCTTATAGCTGCCATAGGAACTATCGGTCGAAAAGTGGGTTTTAATGAGAAAAACTTTTTTGTTTTTAATGTTAACGTGTCTCTCTTCAGCAATTATTAATATTATACGCTTTTACACAGATTTGAAAGTTTTTGTCAAGATCGGATGACTATATCTTATAGCTGCCATAGGATCGGTCGAAGTGGTTTTAATGAGAAAAACTTTTTGTTTTTAATGTTAACGTGTCTCTCTTCAGCAATTATTAATATTATACGCTTTTACACAGATTTGAAAGTTTTTGTCAAGATCGGATGACTATATCTTATAGCTGCCATAGGAACAATCGGTCGAAAAGTGAGTTTTATTTAGAAAAATTGTTTGTTTTAATGCTGGCGTTCTTAAACTCTGGTGTATTAAAACATTTGCAAGGGTATAAAAACTTCGGCAAAGACGAAGTTAGCTTGGCCTTCTCGTTAATTGATTTTTTTCGTCAAAGATAAATGAACCAATTTGGAAAAACGTCATATCTTCCACAGTTTTGTAGATAGAGGGTTTGTTCCTTCTAGAGATAGTTAGTTATTAGCAATGTGTATCGATTTGTTGAAGAATGCCGAAGATCGGATGAGCGGTTCTCAAGTTATGAGCAAATAAGTGAATCACCCCCGCCACCCCCTTCCACCATTTCACAGCCAACGCCGCACAATGTTAGAGAGAGAGAGAGAGAAACTTAGAGATGAGCACAGCAGCAGCACTTCATTCAGCTCCTACTCTAGGTACAGAGTATATCATAGTCGGCCTGAACCGACCTCACACAAATATATACGATAGTTGAACTGGAGGAAGAAAACGCCGAAACTTCAGAAAAAAAAAATTAAATCGCGATTTGTGGAAAAACGGACATTTCAAGATTTATAATTAAAAGTATGAGTAATCCTCATGATATTCTTAGTACTCTGATAAAGGTTTCATGATGGGACGGCCATAACTTTCCAAGAAATTACAAAAAAAACGCCAAAAAAGTACCATTTTTTGATTCACCCGCTTCTTCTTCATATAGGCAATAGACAAGATCTAAAAATAGACCGAAGTGCATCTTCAGATTCAAAAACAAAGACTTGGTTCGCGGACTATAGGCATTTTTGTTCTAACAATTGTCTTTAAAAAACATTGACCAATTGGGTATCACCAGCTTCTCCAAAATTATGCAATACATTTTATTAGTAAAATTCTTAATCACTTGCAGTAAATCAGCTCAAATCATTTTAATACTTCAGATCAACGCCTCTTTAACTTAATATGCTAAACTTTACTTTAATATGTTATCGAAAATATCAGCTGAACGAGCACTTGCAAGATTATAAATAGTTAGACATAGATGATGTTACCTTGGCCTTCAGCTATTTTTATTAAGTTTAATGTTAGTGAAACTCAACCTTCTGTTTAATGGAAGATATCGACTATCTATGTATGTGTGCATTTATATATGTAAATATATACACATTGAGTTGTTGTCATCTAAGACATTTTTGGCGATGTGCCTAAAAATTAATTTTTGATTGCCAGAGCCGCTATGTTATGTATTTCCTAATCGATATAATGAAATGTACAAATGTGCAGATGTAGCCAAATAATATGACGTATTTATTATTTATTTACATTTTCTAGTTGATTGAATGACCTTCAACCATTTTAGAGGCATTGGGTTTCTTCTCTGAAAACATTATGCTTCTTTCTACTAAAGGGTGATTTTTATACCCTTGCAAAGGGTATTATAATTTTGCCCAGAAGTTTGCAACGCATAGAAATATTCATTTCCGACCCTATAAACTATATATATTCTTGATCAGGGTGACGAGCTGAGTCGATTGAGCTTTTGTCCGTCCGTCTGTCTGTCCGTCTGTCTGTCTGTTTCTACGCAAACTAGTCTCTCAGTTTTAAAGCTATCGAGCTGAAACTTTGCACAGAGTCTTCTTTTTACTGCACACTGCTAATATGTCGGAACCGACCGGTTTGGATGACTATATCTTATAGCTGCCATAGGAACTATCGGTCGAAAAGTGGGTTTTAATGGAAAAATTTTTTTGTTTTTAATGTTAACGTGTCTCTCTTCAGCGATTATTAATATTATACGCTTCTACACGGATTTGGAAGTTTTTGTCAAAATCGGATGACTATATCTTATAGCTGCCATAGGAACTATCGGTCGAAAAGTGGGTCTTTGTGAGAAAACCTTTTTGTTTTTTATGTTAACGTGTCTCACTTCAGCGATTATTAATATTGTAAGCTTCTACACAGATTTGGAAGTTTTTGTGAAAATCGGATGACTATATCTTATAGCTGCCTTATGAACTATCGGTCGAAAAGTGGGTTTTAATGAGAAATTATGTTTTATTTTTAATGTTAACGTGTCTCTCTTCAGCGATTATTTATATTATACGCTTTTACACAGATTTGGAAGTTTTTGTCAAAATCGGATGACTATATCTTATGGCTGCCATAGGAACTATCGGTCGAAAAGTGGGATTTATTTAGAAAAATTGTTTGTTTTAATGCTGGCGTTCTTAAACTCTGATGTATTAAAACATTTGCAAGGGTATACAAACTTCGGCAAAGACGAAGTTAGCTTGGCCTTCTCGTTATGTTGTGTACACCTCAGGAGTGATTCTCAACATGTGGCAATGGTAAAAATGCACAATAAGGTTCGACATTTCTGCATGAATAGACTAACAAACTAACAGCGGAAATCATTGAATTTTATTATTTTAATCAAAAAATGGGGCTCTATAAGAAATGTGATTTTCTTTATACTCTGTACCGAAGGTGCATGAGCGCAGCAGAAGCGCAGCATTCCGCTCCTACTCTAGGTACAGAGTATATGTCGGTCAAGCCCGACTTTCTCACTTGTTTTTTCATCGAAAAATTATCTTCCGCAACGAAGTTTATTTTTGGCTCAATGGGTACGTCAACAAACAGAATTGACCAATTTGGTCTGAATTGCACCCAAAGGGCAATTCAAAAGCTGCCAATGCACCCTGAAAAATACACTGCTTGGTGCGGTTTGTGGGCCGGCCAATCGACCGTAGTTTTTAAAAAATAAAGAAAACGTTTTAGTCAATGGGTCAAAGTACCGTGCGATGATTACCGACTTTTGTTTGCCCAAAATGGAACAGTTGGACTTGGTTGCCATCTGGTTTCAACAAGACGGTGTCACTTGTCAAATGGCACACAAATCCATGTTCCAATTGAGAGGCTAGTTGAGAGGGAAGTCCCTCGTGTACAGGGACAAGCCAGCCACAATTGCAGCCGCAGAAGACAACATATTACGGCTGCCATTGGTGAGATACCGGCTAAAATGCCGTACAAAGTATACCGAAATTGGAGCTTACGGATTTATGAAGGCGTAGCCGCTGTATTTCATTTACATGAAATCATTTTTATAAATAGAGGGAAGCTAACTTTGGCTCGACCGAAGTTAATATACCCTTGGAGCATGATATATGCCTGACAGTTTTTGGTATGGCAGCTATACGATATATTCATCCGATTTTGATCAAAATCTCCAACATTTTGTTGAAACACATAATATTCATAACTGGAAAGTATAAAGACGCTACTATTGAAAACAAAAAACTTTTTCATACTAAGACTTTTTTCAAACCTATATTTTGTATGGCAGCTATACTATATAGTTGTCCGATTTTCATAAATTTTGGTGGAGTTATGTGAAAGCATAAAAAAAATATGAATACGAGGTTTGAGAGCGATAGCATTGTAGCATCGTTCCTACGGCAGCTATATGCTATTGTCATCCGATCCGGCCGGTTCCGACAAATGTGCAGCGTATTTGTACCAAAAGACTTCGTGCAAAGTTTGGTTATCATAGCTTTCAAACTGACGGAGGAGATAGCATAGACACAGGCGGACAGACGTACTTGGCTATATCAACTCAGCTCGTCACGCTGATCAAGAATATATATACTTTATGTGGTCTTAGATGCTTCCTTCTGTGCGTTACAAACATCCGGAAAATTTTAATATAGGGTATTAAAAACAAAAACAAACGCTTAAAATATCACCCTTTATAATGAATCGTATATACATATATATATAAATATATGTAAATGTGTTTACAGTTGATTTATAACTTTATATCACAAATAATTGCATTCAAATGTTTTGACAGTAGTCACAGCCCAGCTCAAGTGGCCTGGCTCGTCGGTTTGTCTTATCGGAATCAAGATTGATATACGTGAAAACAAATACGCCATAGAGTATAAAGCTACGTATGTAGGTGGTGGCGCTCTTGTTATTAAGTTCTAAATGACTTCAAACGAATTAGGCTTATATCAGTTGGCGTTATACATATATTGATTGTGATCTTAGTCAGAGTTCTAAGTTAGTCATAGCGTGAAGCTGATGAAATTTTAATCCGCCAATCCGTAATTGTTATCTACCCATATCCAGGCTCATTTTATGACTAATAAAATGATTTACACATCCCTTTCAGTTGCTATAAATTTTCACAAACCGTTTGACGCTTATATTATTTTTAACTTTATGGGTTTCATAAAGCACAAGAGCTTAGTTTTGCCCAGGCGACCTTGAGATAAAAAGGTATAAAAAGATGAGAAGTGTAATTGATAACATTATTTATTCTAGATGGCCAAAATCGATGTTTAGGGCATTGATTTCTTTAAATCTATACATATACAGGGTTTTTCCGGAAAGTAATAGGACTGAGTAGATTTAAAAATATTGATTGAGCCAATCGTTACAATTCTTTAAAAACTTTCAAAAGAGGCTCCTTCTACGTCGATGCAGCGCTGTCAGCGCGATTTCCATCTGGGCTGTAGGGCCTCTGCGGAAGCGTGGGGATGCCGGCCTTGGTCAGGTTGCTGTTCACAAGAAAGGCGGTGTGAGCGGAACACTTCAGTCGACGCAATTTCTGGTCGTCACTGAGCACTTTTGGGAGAATCTTTGCAATGTCACAATGTCATGAACCATATATTTTGGTAAATTTAACATCTGGGCAATTAAACGAATACTTAGTCGTCGGTCTGAGTTCAAAACTTGCGCATACGAGTCACATTGTCGGTGTTTGTCCAGCACGGTCTTCATCGGCGACCTCTTCCCGGCACTCCAAAAAGGCCTGGTACCACCGAAACAAACCACTTCTTGATAAAGCAACATCTGGGTAAGCCTGCTTGATCACACCAAACGTCTCGCGTACCTCTGCCCTAACGAACGCTGCATTTTCGGCTTGCACCACTCACAGAAACACGTCGCGCGAAAATGCCTGTCTCCAGGTGCTCGGAGACAACTGACCAGCCGCTCAGAAATATTCATTTCCGACCCTATAAACTATATATATTCTTGATCAGGGTGACGAGCTGAGTCGATTGAGCTTTGTCCGTCCGTCTGTCTGTTCGTCTGTCTGTCCGTCTGTCTGTCCGTCTGCCTGTTTTTACGCAAACTAGTCTGTCAGTTTTAAAGCTATTGAGCTGAAACTTTGCACAGAGTCTTCTTTTTACTGCACACTGCTAATTTGTCGGAACCGACCGGATCGGATGACTATATCTTATAACTGCCATAGAAACTATCGGTCGAAAAGTGGGTTTTAATGAGAAAAACTTTTTTGTTTTTAATGTTAACGTGTCTCACTTTAGCGATTATTAATATTATACGCTTTTATACAGATTTGGAAGTTTTGGTCAAAACTAGCGGTCGAAAAGCGGGGTTTCTTTAGATAAATTGTTTGCTTTAATGCTGGCGTTCTTAAACTTTGATGTATTAAAACACTTGCAAGGGTATACAAACTTCGGCAAAGACGAAGTTAGCTTGGCTTTCTCGTTTTTACCTTTGCAGAGCGTATCGTAGTTTCAGTCAGACGTTTGTAATGCAAAAAAGCAATCATAAAATGACCTTTACACGCTGCCAGATTTTCTTTCAACTTTTTAGGAGTCATTACATTTAAGTACCCATCGATTGCACCACGCGTTGGAACTCAACCTACAGGATACCAAAATATTTGCTGGCGAAAGACATCTTCAACTCTTGCTCCAGTTTTGCGGCTGCAGATAAGGACTTTCTTCTGAACCGGAAAGTGTGGGACTAAGTTCGCGAAATTGTACGCATATTTGAATCAGCGGAGGCGGACACAACTTAACTTAAAGCCGAAAATCGAGTTTTGGGCGATTTTTATTCCATTTGGATTCACTGCAAATTGGAAATATAAAAAAATTCGTTTTCTCTTGCGAAATCGTTTTTTCAGGAAAAAGAAACGCGAGAGAAATCCCTTTTTGAAAACAACGCTTTTCTATGTGCAATATTTTTGGACCCTAAGTCTAGCGTAACGCTAAGTACTGAGCAAAACAATACTTGCATCGATCTTTTACATAATAGTTAAAAGTTAAAATTCTGGTTCAATTGAATTTTGATTCTTGGTAATAATCCTCTACAAAGTTTCCAGAATTGTGTGCGATTTTAAAAGTGTTTTTTTTGTTCCATCTACGCAGGTAAGCGTGCAACGCCTATTCTCTGGCGTTAAATATATAATGAATCTGCTAAGAAGTTGCATGGACTCAACCAAATTCAATGCAATTATGTCACTGCGAGCAAATCACAAGAATGCCATATAGTGGACGTATAAAATTCGAAGTTAAATTCGAAAACTAATAATACATAATCAGGCCTGTTCCGAATTCCGAAAACGAGTGGAATTGTCGTAAATCGAGTTGATTGCTGTTCCGAATTCCGTAAATCGACCAGAATTGTCGTTTTCAAAAGTTGTGCTGCAGAGTCAGCGGAATGAAAAGTAATTGCTATTAAAAGCATTAAAATAAATCCCAAACATTATAAACTAAGCAATTTAATAATGTTGACCATATTTTAAATGGATTAGCATCACTACTTAAAATGATTACAGTTTAAGTGTATATTAAAATTATTTTTTTTATAAACATCTATAAAATACTGCGTGGAAAGCAAAACCGAGCGGTCATTTTCAATCCGAGCTGTTCTGAATTCCACTTTACTTTTTAGTCTATTTCATCCATCAATCGATAGCTGCTGGGGTTGCTTCATATAAATTAATGTATTTGCACAGCACTTTTCGTAGTTAGTTTAGCTGTATTTTAACCATATTTGATATCACAAATTTAAATGTAATAATTAAATATTGTTTTAAATAAAAATAAATTGACTTAATATGAAAATAAGAGCTTTGTAAATTAAAATTATAGAGATGATGACAACTCTGGCTGCTGTCGATATACACAAACACGCGCGCAGGCCAGACAGCTGTTTATGAAAGCGACTTCGAAACCGAGTTCGAAAAGTCAAAACGTAACCAAATCGTTCGGAATTGGGAACAGCAAAGAGTAAAACGTTCGTTTTCGTTTCGTTTTTACTTTTTGAAAACGTTCGGAATTCGGAACAGGCCTGAATATATTTATGAGCAAATAATGTAATCATTAGATCTTACGTGTTAACTACGTAAAACGAGAGCGTAAGTTAAAGTCGGCTCTAACCGACTTCGATATACCCGTTACTCATGAAAAAACATGTTTAACAGTGTACCTGCGTTCCTTAGACTGAACATCCGAAAAGTATGAAACATTTTTTAACTCGGCTATTTATCACTTTTTTGCTCATAACTTGAGAACCTCTCATCCGATCTTTATCATTTCTTCGGCAAATCAATACATATTACGAATGACTAACTATCTCTAGAAGGAACAAATCATCTATCTTCCAAACTGCGGGAGATACAACGTTTTTTGCAATTTGCGGGGGGCGGGAGGGGGCGTGGCCAAAATTTGAAATAAACTTGATCTGCGTGCAGATAATAGAAGCATTTGTACCATACATGTCAAACCTCTATCTCTTACCATCTCTGAGAACTAGGTGTTCATACAGACGGACAGACGGACAAGTCTATATCGACTCGGCTGTTGATGCTGATCAAGAATATATACAGGCCTGTTCCCGTTTTCGATTTCGATCAAATCATGTGGAATCGGAATTGATAGCTGTTCCCGTTTCCGAAAAACGATCAAATTATTCGGTTTTAAAAGTTGTGCCTTTGAGTGAGTGAAATGAAAAGTAATTGACAATTTTCATGTCAACGGTTATATGTTTTCTCTATCCAATATTTTTATATTAATAAGTCATATTTTGAGAAGATTTTAAAGTAACCATAAAAATATTGGGCATTCAATTTGATTTAAAATTAATTATTTTAAAGTTGTGCCCCAGAAATTGCATTTAGACGAAACCAAAAACGATCGAAATGAAACCGAGCTGTTCGCAATTCTGCATCAGCGCATGCGCAGTGCTGATCGAAATTGTTTATCAATCAATATGTTACAATTGCTGAATTATAGTTCGAAAACGATTCGAACTTTCATTCGAAAAGTAAATCGATTTCTATTTCACTCGGAAGCGGGAACATCAAATGAAAACGATTCGGAAATACAATCGTATTACTTTTTAAATCCACTCGGAAATGGGAACAGACCTGATATACTTTATAAGGTCGGAAATTATTCCTTCTGCCTGTTACATACATTTGCACGACTTTAGTATACCCTTTTTACTCTACGAGTAACGGGTATAAAAAGTGAAAGTACGTTTGTATATTTTGTCTTTATAGACGTCTACACCGCTATACCGATCTTCAGGAAATTTTCATGGTATGTTGATGGCGATCAGGAAAAAGTCATAGGCTATATCTCAAGTCTTAGAATAGTCCAAAAACCTGCGAAATTTGCCAAATTATTGTAGGAGTATTTTTAAAAGCGCTTTCACGCATAAATGGCTGAAAGGATTATGATGAAACTTGACAGACAGATAGTTGATAAATTGTAGTTCAACATATGCTATATAGCTTTTATTTCAATGGTCCAAAAAACCGCGAAATTTGCAAACTATTTATAAGACTATTTATTAAAGCACTTAATGTTCAGATGACAATGCAAGAGCTGGCAAATAAAAGTTTTAGATCTAATGGTAAACAAAATCGCGATATTTGCAAAATTTTTTAAGGACCTAAAATTATTATGAATATTGGATAAATGGTATTTGAAGACGCATATGTTAGAAGTGTAAACCAAAAACCGCGAAATTTGTCTAATTGTCATTTAAGTATTTATGAAAGCGCAGAAAATGATAAATAAGAGGTGTAGATTGAAGAGACCAAAAATATAATCCGCAACTTGCACATCGCGGAATTTAAAAATTTTCAAATCATAGAGACGGGTAAAAAGGAAAGGAATTTTTAAAATGCCTAAGAACTATGAAAATTGGATAGATGGCAATTAAAGACGCTTATATTAGGTGCAGCCTAAGAACCACGATATTTGAAAAATTTTCATTTGAGAGGCAGAAACTAAATATTAAAAATTATATAATATTATACATTTATCAAATTTGGCATAAACCTCAGATTACAATAAAGTTTTAATAGACGGGTAAACATAGGGGGAGTAGAATAAACGGTCCAACGGTAAATAAGATTTGTGGATCAAACGGTCAACAAATCGCGAATTCTGTTAGATGAAGATTTAATAGATGGCAATTGTCAAGTCATCTTCCTTTCTTCGTGTTGAGTTCAAAATTCAAAAGGCGGCGTAGCAACGCATGACGGGTACCTGCTGATATTTAAATAAAAAACATAGATTATAATCGATTGAAATCGTTTATATACCCTGTACCCATTAAAGGGGCATGAAGTTGTGCAAATGTTTGGAAAAGCCGGAAGGAAGCATCTCCAACCCCATAAAGTATATATATTCTTGACCGGAATAAATATCCTAGTTGATTTTGCCATGTTCGTCAGTATGAACGCATCAAACTCAAAGACTTTGCCACGGCCCTCCGACAATAGTTAATGTTGAATAACTCTCACATATTTAAATGTATGTAACAGCCAGAAGAAAGCACCTCCGCCCCCATAAAGTATATATATTCTTGATCAGCATCAACAGCCGAGTCGATATAGCCATGTCCGTCTGTCTGTCTGTATGAACGCGTCGATCTCAGAGACTGAAAAGATAGAGCCGAAATTTTTGGCATGTATTTAGGTGTATACTGTATCCACATCGAGTTTGTTTCAGATTTGAAAAATCTTCTCCATCTTTAAGCACGAAACACTGACTCTCTCTCTCTCTCTCTCTCTCTCTCTCTCTCTCTGTATAAACACGGTGATCTGACAGACTATAACAGGTAGATCTACCAATTTTTGCATATATGTATGTAGGTAGCCGTAGCCAGATTAAGATTGTTTTAGATTTGCAAAATTCCCTCCTCTTCTTCCTTTTAACCGCAAAAAACTGTCACAATTTTTATTAAAGTTAGAAACTCGTGAGTTAATACATATTAACTTAAGCCCACTATCTATCTATTCTGAAAGTATAATAGGATCCGAGCAAAGGAAAACACATTAGATATGGACAAATTTACATGAAGAAGGAACATTTCCGACCCTATAAAATATATATATTCTTGATCAGCATCAACAGCCGAGTCGATTTAGCCTTGTCCGTCTGTCCGTCCGTCTGTATGAACACCTAGATCTCAGTGATGGTAAGAGATAGAGGTTTGACATGTATGGGACAAATGCTTCTTTTATCTGCACGCAAAACAAGTTTGTTTCAAATTTTGGCCACGCCCCCTCCCGCCCCCGCAATTTGGAAAAAAGTTATATCTCCTACAGTTTTAAAGATAGAGGATTCGTACCTTCTAGAGATAGTTAGTAATTAGACGATTTGTACCTTCTAGAGATAGTTAGTAATTAGTAAAATGAATCGATTTGCCGAAGAATTGATAAAGATCGGATGAACGGTTCACAAGTTATGAGCTAAAAAGTGAACCAAGCCCCCCCCGCTACCACCCCTCCCACCCTAAAAAATGTTGCATACTTTTCGGATGGTCACACTAAGAAACGCAGGAACACTGTTAAACATGTTTTTTCTTGAGTAACGGGTATATCGAAGTCGGTTAGAGCCGACTTTAACTTACGCTCTCGTTTTAATTTATATTTTTCATCTGAAACAAACTTGATCTGGGTTCGGTAGACACCTACCTACGTTACCCATTTTCAATGTGTACAGGGTATACAAATATAATATGTCGCGAATTATACTTGTGTATGCCACAAATGCAATTTACAGTGCATTTGCATTGAGAGCATCGCTTTATCCAAAGGAACGGGCATGTCGGGGGCGTTATACGAGTCTGATAACCTGAGTTGCTCGCAACGAGCTAATATGTAAAAAGGAATTCAAAAGGCGAACTGAAGAGGGAACACACGGGGCTGAGGTCGAAGCTTTATATCTGAGAGAGTCGGAGCGACTGAGAGAAAACACGTACTTATTTTGGCTTTGTGGTGTGGTGAAATTCGTTCGGAAGGTGTGTCGGCAGAGACATCAACAACCAACTTGGCTGGCATAACTACAAAAACAAATTGAGTCGCGAAGCCCAAGATGTAAACAAAACAACACAAAAGAACCGAAAATGACAAAAACAAATCAAAAATACCTCAATAAAAGCCGAGCCAAAAACAACAACGGCACGAAAATAAAAGCATTCGCGGGGCGATTTTTTCGCATATTTTGTTTTTATCGGCACATTTGCAAGGCAGCGGCAGAATAACAAAAAATAGTACTAGCAGCAACAATGAAGGCGAAACGTGTTATGAGAGCCGAGGTGAATACACTGTGTGCAGCGGCGACTGAGGGAGCCAAGCAATGGCAAGCGCCTCTCTTCGACTGCCGGCAAACTAAAACTTAATTTTGTTCTGTATTGTATATTTAATTCCCTGTAATTCAACTCGCTTGGGGCTCGTCTAGCAATAACCCCACAGCAACTGAAACAGAGTCCTGACGGTCAGCTGTTAAAAATCCTTTCGCCATATGAGGTCCCCGAACAAAAAAAAAACGTGTTCGCCCAGGAAATAAATGTCGTGACGGCACACAAAATTTTGTTATTGCATATTTTTATTTTTTTTCTGCGCGAACTTTTTGTCAGTTTTATTTATTGCGATTATAAAGTATGCGAAAAATATCTGAAAATAGATGAGCAAAGCACATGACAGGCACCGTCTATGTCGGTGATACGCGACGCAATAATGTCAATTGAAATGGACTTGGCATGCGGAAAAGGCGCCTTATACCCTTGTTCCACTGGCAAACATTCAACATCATTCTTAAAGAAGAAATTTTCCTTGTTCCACTGATGAATGTTGGTTATGGTCAGATTAACGTAAGCAAAGAAAAGCTGACAGGATTGACTAACATGCAATTGAAATCAAAGTTCCCATTTCGAATGTCAAGCAGCATGCTCTCCTGGTAGTCTCACCTGATATGGCTAGCTCTCTGGATCATTCATAATAAATATTATGACATTTGAACATAAAAAACCACAGAATGAAACTGCATGATCATTGAAGCTGACTGCATGAAAACTCTCTCTCTGTACTGAATACCAAATATCATTACTCAACTCCAGACTAGGGCCAACCCCTTACTATCAATGCCATTTGTTTATTGTTCGATGTGTTTACCATTAAAAATTGGTAAAAGGGGATGGGGATCATGAAGTTGTCCAAATGTATGTAACAGGGAGGAGGAAACATTTCCGACCCTATAAAGTATATATATTCTTGATCAGCATTAACAGCCGAGTCGATTTAGCCATTTCCGTCTCAGAGACTATAAGAGATAGAGACCCATGAACATAGGTGTATACCGTACCCTGATATAGTTTGTTTCAGATTTGCAAAATTTCCCCCCTCTCCCCCTAAACCGCAAACTGTCAGAGCCACAATTTTAAAGTTACAACGTGGCTTAGCATATTTTATCTTTGGCCGTATATCTATGTTTTGAACAGCGCAACATGATCCGATCAAAAACACCGAAGTTATTCACGAAAAAAATTTTGACCCGATCGTTTCAACCGATCGTTCCCATAGCAGCTATATGCTATAGTTATCCGACCCGGCCGGTTCCGACAAATGTGCAGCGTATTTGGACTTCGTAGAAAGTTTGGTTAAGATAGCTCTTAAACTGACGGAGGAGATAGCACAGAAACAGACGGACGGACGGACGGACAGACGGACATGGCTATATCAACTCAGCTCGTCATGCTGATCAAGAATATATTTACTTTATGTGGTCGAAGATGCTTCCTTCTGTGCGTTACAAACATCTGGACAATTTCAATATACCCATTCAAGGGTATAAAAAAAATGTTTAATTCAATAAAGAATGAAGTTCTGAATGGTAAAAAATATTTGTCTATCGATCTAGTTTGATTGTTTCAGACAAATAGTTTTATATTCGTTTTAAAATGCTTGTCCCTATTCAAGTGCATGGCAGTGTATGTAAATTAGGCCGGACCCCAAAACGGCAAAATGGAAAAAACTCAGATCTCAGCATTCGCAAAGCTAATATTTAAATCAAAAAATTCTATTTTAATTTTAAATAGGCGCGACAGAGCCTTAAAGTTTTGAAAACGGGAAAGGCAAAGCTAACTTCGCCTGTACTGAAGTTCAGATACAAAGCTTGTCTCAACGGTTAGCGACTTCGACCAAACTTCGCAGCTCAGCTTAAAAACATTCAGTATTACCCATGACTTTTCAAGTGTATAAAAAATTACTATATGACACGTTCATTGAATACAAATTTTTAGAAAAAAATTATTTGTTCATTTCAATTTCTGTCATCTTTTAAAATAACACATGGTTGTAGTCTTTTATTGTTTTTCCTTCGAATAGTTTTCAAATAAAATCAACGCCTATTCATAAATGAAAAAATATATTATAATAGGCAACACTGCGTATGAGTTATATAGAAAAACTTTAGAGGCTATTCGCGCCCGTTAAAACTCGACTTTTTTTTATTTTTTACGCAATTATACATCAAAAAGTATCAGATAGCGGGGTGAGAGCATGGCATTAAAAATTTCATTCTCATGGGGTCCAACCTAAGTTTTTATACCCTTGTAAATGTTCTAACATATCCGAGTTTAAGAACGCTAGCATTAAAAAATAAAAAAATAGAGGGAAGCTAACTTCGGCTCGACTGAAGTTTATATACCCTTGGAGCATGATATATGCGGCCAGTTTGTTATATGGCTATACGATATATTCATCAAAAAAGTTTTTCTCACTAGAACTACATTTTGGAACGATCGTTCCCATGGCAGCTATATACTATAGTCATCCGATTTGAATTAAAATTAACAGAATTGTGTGGTAGGATATAATATTGATTTGGGCAGAGTTTGGGAGCGATAGCATTGAAAACAAAAAAGTTTTTCTCATTAAGACTTTTTCTCAGACCAATTTTTTGTATGGCAGCTATACTTTATAGTTGTCCGATTTTGATAAATCTCGATGAAATTATATGACATCATAGAAAACTTATAAATCCGAGGGTTGGGAGCGCTAGCATTGAAAACAAAAAAGTTTTTCTCACTAAGATTTTTTTTTTAAACCTATCTTTTGTATGGCAGCTATACTATATAGTTGTCCGATTTTGATAAATTTCGGTGAAATTATGTGAAATCATAGAAAACTTATAAGTACGACGGTTGGGAGCGATAGCATCGAAAACAAAAATTTTTTTCTTACTAAAACTACTTTTTCAACCGATCGTTCCTATGGCAGCTATATGCTATAGTCATCCGATCCGGCCGGTTCCGACAAATGTGCAGCGTATTTGTACTAAAAGATTTTTTCGATTTTGACCAAAACTTCCAAATCTGTGTGAAAGCATATAATATTAATAATCGCTGAGTTGGGAGACGTTTACATAAAAACAAAAAAGTTTTTCTCACTAAAACCCATTTTTTCGACCGATAGTTCCTATGGCAGCTATAAGATATACCGCCGTATTCTACAAACCTCTAACAACCCGAAAGCAACCCAAAAGCAATTGTCGGTGTACCTGAAACATCTTTTGGTTGTTTTCAAATGTTGCGACTTTTGTGGCGACATTTGGCCCATGTTTTGCTAATAAAGAGATTTGAGTCAAATATAATAATGAGGAACAGAACTTGAATGCTTAACTGATCGAATTGCATTAATATTATTAAAGATTTAATGGGTTTTAAGTAATAAAATTTAATTTGAAAATATTGTTCAGCAAAACAATGTAAAAGTCTGACAGCTGCAGAGGCAACAATGAGCAAACCTGCCAGCTTCTTCCAATTATGATAATAACATTTTCGGAGTTTTAACTTTCTTTTTAAAATTAAAAGTTTATAATCTTAAACGAAGTATAAAGGGTCTAGCCCGATAAGGGAAGGGGTGCGGCCTAAAGTCTGGGATTTTGAAATTTCCTTTATAGTTGGAAAGATAACCTCAAATCAAACTGATCGGCCCAATGTTGGGTCATTTTGACGCCAGGTCCTTGAGATATCCTCAAAAGTAGTTTTTTATAAGATTTTTTTTAAAGTTATAACTCGGGAGCCAGAGTAGCTAGAGACATGAAATAAATTGCTAGTGATAGAGAATTGATCAAAGTTTTTGAAAATTGGAAAATTGGTGACATACACACAAAACATTTTTTGTTATAATTAAAAGAAAATTTGAATGTGATGGTTTTGCCAGTTCGCCTTGAACCGCCACCTTAAAACTTTTCCTGGAATTTCCTCTAACCTTAAAGCAAATTACCTGAAAGTTTAAAAAAAAATAAAAAATACGCTTCACAAAGAAAAATTAAAAAACATGATTTTGCTATAATTAAAAGACCAATGTAATCTGATAGTTTTGGTAGTTCGCGTTGGACCGCCACCAAGGGTATAAAAAGGGAAAGCTGTTATGTACATTAGACTGAACGTCCCTTATATGAAAAATATTTTTTTTGGAAATGTTTTGTTCCTCAAGGCGCAAAAAATTCGCTTTAATTTCTAGTTAACGTAATGAAAAACAAAACTTCGAAATGTTAACGTTTAGTACTGACGCCGTTGGTTTAAAGTTTCTCCATTAAATTTCCATTTCCCCTCTTCCATTTCACTATTTCATTAAAGCAAGCTTTGAGACGCCAAACGTTTTTTTTTCAACTTAAAAACGGTTGCTGTGCCAGAAACAATCAATGCTGTGCCTTAATTAAAACTGCAGGATCAGTATGTGACATACCGTCAGATGAAGTGGTCCTTGGGCGCAAGCATTTTTCACCCGGACATTCCATGTTCCGCTGGCTTTGTTTGCGTGGGATTTTTCATAATTGGACCATTGTCCAAGAATAAAATAAAGTGTTTAGTAAATTTAATTGCTATGCTTTCAAGGTTTTTTACTAATCATGGATATGCATATGAGCCGAACACCAATCCAAAACTAATATGGCTTCCTCACTGAAGCACATTTTGCAATTCAGTTGTAGTGAGGACAGCACATTACGAGTCATTCTACAAAAGTTAGCTGGCCAAAAATTCGATGCAAACGGCCGGCAAAAAATTAAAAATAAATTACAAAAGTATAAGTTAAAAGTAGTTATTCAAATTTATTCATAAGAGTGTCTTTTTTGGTATTTGGATAAATGTGTCTGTGCTCTTCGATGCATTGAAGAAGGTGATGCTGATCGTGTTGTGTAATACGCCCATCGAAGTCAAAATTCTGGGAACATCCCAGAACTAGCTTGCTTATGTTGTGTCCCAAAGCTTCAGCTTTGCAACTCGAGAGTGGTTAAGGCTGTTGCTTAATGAGTATTTTTATCCTCTTATATTATGCAGAACCGCCAAGACATCTTTTCTAGATGGTAGCTTTGCTGAATCCAGCTCTGCCCGCAACGCGCTAATCAAATAAATGCTGCTAGAATCCTTATATCCTGTATTTTGCTTTGCATAAAATATTTTTTAAAATAGATTTTTAATTCAAGAACAAAGTTTGGCATCTCAAAGGTTACTTCTACGAAAAAGTAAAACGAAAAAGGGGAAATGGAAATTAAATGAAGAAACTTTAAACCAGAGAGACACAAGCACAAATAGCTTTCAATGCTTATAGCGTACGTGTGATTTTGTGCAGTCGGCCGCGGCAGAGGGCCTATGCACACGAGGCAGCGCGCTGCCTTGTGTGCATAGGATCGTCGCGACGCGCCCATCTCTGCTTTAAACCCACGGCGCCAGTATTAAACGTTAAAATTTCGAAGTTTGGTTTTTCAATACGGTAACTAGAAATTATGACGAATTTTTTGCGCCCTGAGGAACAGAACATTTCGAAAAATAAATTTCCCATATTATTATGTTCAGTCTAATGTACATATTATCTGTTAAAGCCCTGGAAATTGATAAACAGTTTCTTAAATAAGTCTTTCACGAAATAAAGGGTATTGCATAATCGATCATGAACGACTTCAAGAAACGCTCTTGTTATTTTCTTTGTTTTGTTTACTTGCAGCCCGAGAGTACAGAGCGCTGAACTGCAGCTCGGATCACACCCACAACGGAAATGGCGATGAGGTCTGAGGCCTAACACAGTCCGGTTATTACCAGATATCGACGGCACTTGCCGGCAAAATGTGAAAAACGAAGCCTTTAAGTCAAATTGGCTTACAACGGAATCTAAACAAAACGAGTTCTGTTTGTATGGATACTCCCCTATATATAATAAATATATATAAATACATATGTTAATACACATAGAACATTGTTCGTAGATAGATATGAGGTTAGATATAGATTCCATTTGTCAACCGCATGACCGCTTAGTGCCAAACCAAGGCGACAGTTTACTTTTGGCGTAATTTATGCAACCCGGCCCTCAGGCGAACCACGCATTGCATTCTCGTAAACAACAACAATAAATTTATAAACAAATACAGGTGGTTGGTGCTGCCAGTTTTGCTCTGTTGACCAGTCTATCAGTCCATATATATAAATGAGTACACACACACACATCAAAAGGGCTGCCAAAGAGCAAGAAATAGCGCGCAAATCAAGGAGAGAACGGGAAAGTAAATAGTACCGAAATAACAACGAATAAACAGTGTGGGAGAAACAAATATTTCACAGTGGAGACTCTTCACACTGCTTTTAGCAAACCAAACAAAAGACCCAAATTTAAATGTACTCCTCTAGAGCAGTGGTTACTAGAAGCTTAAGAAAATATGATTTTACACACTATCTTCTCTAGAATATATTTCAAAATACATTGTTCAATTTGACACTTATGGATTACAAATTAAACGAGAGCGTGAGTTAAAGTCGGCTGTAACCGACTTCGATATACCCGTTACTCATGAAACGAAATGTTAAACAGCGTTCCTGAGGGTGAACATCCGAAAAGTATGCAACATTTTTAACTTCGCCATTTATTATCCGATCTTGATGAAAATTTAAGGGATTATAGTTATTGCTAATATAAATTTAAGTTATAAATCGATATCTCGATGTAAATGTATGTAACAGGGAGAAGGAAACATTTCCGACCCTATAAAGTATATATATTCTTGATCAGCATCAACAGCCGAGTCGATTTAGCCATGGCCGTCTGTCCGTCTGTCTGTATGAATGCGTCGATCTCAGAGACTACAAGAGGTAGAGACCCATGAACCCATTTCCCCCCCTCCCCCTTAAACCGCAAAAAACTGTCAGAGCCACAATTTCAAAGTTACCACATCGTGGCTTAGTATATTTAATCTTCGGCCGTATATCTATCTATTCTGAAACGCACATTGAAATCTAGGCGAAAACACCAAAGTTATTCGGTTTAATTTCACAGAGCCATACCCATGTTCCACAAACCGCTTCCGTCTTAAAAACGACCCGATTCTTTTTATTTGGGTCGTTTTTGGGTCGAAAGCGATTTGGAGAACACATGCGAACACTCTACGAGTAACGGGTATAATAAAGATTTTGAACAGGGTTTCAAACTGAATCATATTTCGGTTCTGGTACGTACCGAAACTTATGTTTAAGTAAATGTTCCGTATCGGTACCTGGATTTTTATATCTGTGTACCGGTACGTACCGGTATGTAACGGTATGTTCGTTTAGTTATGCAGGCGCGCTCTAAGAAAGAAAATTTGGAAAATTTCACCGCGAAATAGGTAAATACACAAAAGAAAAGTTTGTATGGGGCACATAACGGATGTAGCGCTTAGAAAATGATGTGGACTAAGTTAAAATGAGAAAGAAATGAAAGAGTGGTGAGCGGGTGAAGAGAGGGTGGGGAAAAACGGGAAAGCCAATTTGAATTGAATTATAATTGAAGAGTGCTGATGCTGCTTTGAAATTCACAGTCTTCATATAATATCGCTAGACCCGAAATTCACCATGTGGTCGTGCGGGAGAGGTATGTTTTCAGCATCCACTTGACTGGCAGGGACCAGCACACTAACCACTGGGCCACTGGGAAAATATCGTATAGCTACCATATAAAAAACTGGCAGGCAAAAATCATGCTCCAAGGATATATAAACTTCGGTCGAGCCGAAGTTAGCTTCCCTCTATTTTTAGTTTTCATTTCACCAACAACCTGGAGGCGAGAAATCGTGGCAGCCAGCACTATACCTTTATTTGGACCCCCACTTTGACGGCCGAGAACTATTTGAACAGCCCTCGTATCGAAGCAGTCAAACTTTTTTGTTTACTTTAATCTGTTTGTAACATAATTAAAAAAAAGAATTGAAAAACCTCTTTGCGTTTTCTAATAAGATTTTTTTTTAAAAAAAGGTCCAAAATACAGACTCGACATTAAATTCTGATCAAGTTTTGTGCACTTATTTCATGAATTATCTCGGTTCTTCTCCATCAGCTCTTGTTTTCAAGATATCGCGAAAATCCATTTTGCAGTATTTTTGGCTTTTAAAAAATTATGGAGGTTACACCGAGCAAAAATATCTGTATTTATAAGTGTTACGCCACAGTATACATATTAATGCACAGTATACAATAAGAGCAGCATCAGCAAACCCGAAAGCGTCTAAATTGGTCTTTGAGGGGTAATTTTCATCAAATTATGGCAAATTTTTTAAACTTTGTCGTCATGTACAAGCCCTTGAGGTGGTTCGATTTTAATTAAAACCACTTAAGCATGTTGCCTAAAGGCTCTTGTAGTTTCACAAATTTTGTTGCATTTAAATAACCTGGATGGACAAAGTTACAGCCGGCTAATCTCGAAAAAATGAATTAAAATTTATGACATGAATATACATTTTTTTGGATGCTAGCTGTGTGAAATTCCAAATTCTTTTTTTTTTAAATACGGTCAACATATTTTTAAGGCTATCGATGTGTTTAGTATGTGCCATATGATTTAATTAAATTGGATGAGGCTATTCCCTATTTGTTTTTTTTTTTAACACAACACACATACACGCACACAACTAATTTGTGTGAGTCGTTCGCTCTCTCACTCACCCTCACATCATTTTCTAAGCGCTACAGTCAATTCGCGGTGAATTTTTTTTAAATTTTCTTTCTTAGTGCGCACCTGCATAACTAAACGAAGGTCTATGCCAAATCTTAGATCTGTAGGATAAGCAGTTTTGGCTGTCGGTTGATAATATGTCAGTCTTTCAGTCAGTCGGGCCTACAGATTTATAAGTATAGATGTAGTCGGAGATGCTCTGTTCTGTGCGTTACAAACATCCGGACAATTTTAATATACCCTCTCCAAGGGTATAAAAATCCACCCTTTAAGGAACGAGCTTTCATAAAAATTGGGACAGAAGTTGTTTACACTTTGTGAGTAAACTTGTTTTCTATGACATTTTTTAAAATATGTTGCCATGTATATGTAAAAATATAGAGTAACATGTGTTTTTTGATGGGAAATATTCTGTTGCAAATTGCTGACTTTAAGCGCGGGCCTAAGAGCGCTGAGAAAACATTAAATGTCCACAAAATGATTTTCTCAGCTCGAAAAATTAAAATCAGTGAAGCTAAAACCGCAAAGATAAATAGGAGAAATAGATAGGAAATAGGAAATGGGCATAAAAAATGTGCTGTCGCATTGAGTACCGCGTTCGCTCACAGGATATCAAAAGCAGGAACGCATTGACTCTTTAAAGCGCTGTGTATCACTTTTTCGCAGCGGTATGTAACCTGGCTATATCACTACACACCAGAATAATATTCATCCCTGTACCGGAAAAAATGATCCAACGAACAAGATATGGCTCAAATTAAAAAAAATAGAGGGAAGCTAACTTTGGCTCGACCGAAGTTTATATACCCTTGGAGCATGATAAATGCCAGTTTGTAGTATGGCAGCTATGTGATATATTCATCCGTTTTTGATCAAAATCTCCAAAATTGGGTTGAAACAGATAATGTTCATAGCTGAAAAGTATAAAGACGCTACCATTGCAAACAAAAAAGTTTTTCAAACCTATATTTTGTATGGCAGCTATACTATATAGTTGTCCGATTTTCATAAATCTTGGTGGAATTATGTGAAAGCATAGAAAACTTATAAAAACGAGGGTTGGGAGCGATAGCATTGGAAACAAAAAAGTTTTTTCTCACTAAAACTACTTTTTCAACCGATCGTTTCTATGGCAGCTCTATGCTATAGTCATCCGACCCGGCCGGTTCCGACAAATGTGCAGAGTATTTGTACCAAAAGACTTCGTGCAAAGTTTGGTTAAGATACTTTTAAAACTGACGAAGGAGATAGCATAGAAACAGACGGACGGACAGACGGACGGATAGACGGACTATATCAAGTTATTGAACTATGTTGTATTGGTAGTTTAAAGGGAACTATATTTGAAGTTTTGTAGTTATACGCTTACTCAGTTGATATTAAAGTTGTTGCATTTCATTTTAAGTTTCACATCCAAGATCGTACGCTACTTAATGATATATTCGATTATGAATAGGTAACCCGTCTTCTCTTCCACACATCGAATTATCAATGTGTTTCCATTAAACAAAAAATAAAACGTGTATTTATATTTATCACTTTGATTCCAGAGCTTGAGAGCCGTTTGTTATCACGTATTTACGTAGAAAAAAATATAGTTCCATTTCTTTCGGGCATCGTACACGACAAATAATGTGACCTAAGCCAAAGCTTAAAACTGGGCCAAGCAGCGGCAACATTTTTTTTATGTTTCAGTGCCAATCGGCCGTGCGGCATGGTAGCTTTTCCGTTTGGTTCGTCAATGCTCTGGAGGTGGCATCTTCATACTTTGCTTTCTTTATGAAATCGCACGCTAATTTATTAATGCAACCTACATTTGTACGTACTTTTATTTCCGTTTTGCCTTTTGTGTAGAGTGCATTGCTAGGGCATTGCAAGTTCGTTGTTTTGAGCGTTCAAGTGTCTTTGTTGATTTCATTTCAAGTTTTTCATTTTTTACAGTCGTCGTCGTTGTTGTCAGCTAAAAATAGCTTCGCAACGTGTTGTATTTGTTGTTTTTTCTCCATATCTATTTATAGTTTTAACCTTGACTGCAGCAGACGAAAAGCGGTCTGGGGGAAGGAGGGGCATGGATTGGAGCCATCAATTGATAGCTTCTCCGTCGTATTTATGTATGGCCCCATACATATGCATGTATTTCTAACGTGGAATCGGCAGCTCGGTGCAGTTACACCTAGGTACATACACCCCGTCCTCCTACCCCTTCCCACTAATTACGAATGCAGTTTACAGCAAATTGCACAATCAAACAAATGCAAGCGGCCACCGGCGAGCGCATGTGTAGGTCAGTGCCTAAGCGACAACCTATTAGGGAGTAAAGCTATTGCTGTATTTGACGTCTAAATTAAAGCTTTATGTAAAGAAAATGGGAAGTGTTATCCATCGAATCGACCCTACCCAATTATTTTTGGCATATTCTGAGTCTTTTTAAGTTTTGTTTAACTTGCAAATAGGGAATCTTTTCGGTTTAAAATAAATCTCATCGTGGAAATCGTTCTCGAGTTTAACCTACTGGAGGTATGAAAGCGCGTTCTTTAAAGGTAAAATACAATTTTTTTGCAGCTACTTTCGGAGAGACCGGAGACTAATTGAACCATCTTGTATCTAACAACTGTTAAATAAACCACAATAAGCGAGAAAGCATAGCTGCCTTCGTCTGTGCCGAAGGTTTAAAACACTTGAAAAAGCACGCTTCAACGGTTAGCGATTTCGAACAAATTTTGCTGATCAGTTTGAAAACATATAATATTAACAATGACCGAGTTTAAGAGCGCTAACATTGAAAACAAAAGAGCTTTTCCTACTAAAAGCCATTTTCCAACCGATCATTCCTATGTCAGCTACAAGAAGTAGTCATCCAATCCGGGCGGCTCCGACATATTAGCATCGTGCAGTCAAAAGAAGACTATATGCTGAATTTCAGCTCGATAGCATTAAAAGTGAGAAACTAGTTCGCGTAGAAGCAGACAGACGGACGGACGGACAGAAGGACATGGCTATATCAACTCAGCTCGTCATGCTGATCAAGAATATATCTACTTTATGTGGTCGGAGATGCTTCCTTCTATGAGTTACAAACATCTGGACAATTTTAATATACCCTCGCCAAGAGTATAAAAACGTGGCAATTATTTTTTGTTTACTAATTTTCGCGATTTGGAGACGAAAAAATGTTTCATATTTTTAAGTGTAAGTAACTTTAAAGTTTGCGTTCAGATGTTGATTTTTAGATTTTTTAAATATTTTTATTAACAATGGGTTTGGATAATAGGCAATTGAAAATAATTTAAAAAATTTTAAATATCTCAATCTTCAAATCGTTTTTTCTCCGCGAATTTAGCATATTTCGGCAAAAAGCTGAAAATGCGTATATACTATTTTACAACAAAGAATACGAAAAAAATTATTTCGAGTGGGCGGTTTTTCATGGAATCATGAAATCATCATGAACCCATATATGGGCAATTCTCTGATGTCGAATGCGACATTTGTACGCAATCAAACTGAAAAAAAACATGTCCCTAGATTTTTTTTTATTTTTTTTAAATGCGAATTTTATAGCTCTTGGTTAGCACTATAATCTGTGTTAAGATCGATTTTGGGCATTTGTTCATTTTCAAGATAATCACAAAAATGTAAGGCATTCGCACGCGACACAGATAGAAGTCACTTTTTCGAAAACTAGCTCAAGCACTGATTTCAGCGAAACATGATGGAAAATTGTAATGCAATTAATTTTAAAATGTTATGTATTGATTGTTCTTAATAATGCATTTCGTTTGACTTCAAAATATTAAGTAGTTTTTTTTTAAATTGAATTTGAATCACTGTCGCACGCTACATGTCGCACGCGACATTTTCTTCCATCATAATTTTTATGTGGTTTCTGCTATAATGCGAAGCAAAAAATTACAGTTTATTGCATTGCCATAGTTTGTCATGGTTCCTTATGCATTTATGTATACCCCTTTGTACCAGTTGAACGATTGTAGATAGCGAAAGTACACGTAATCTATACTCACTTTTTCCCAAAAAAATTAAGCAAATTTAATGTCAAAATGAGAAAAATTGCGCTAGCACGGCCGTGAAACCGAATATATCCAATTGGGTTATTAGTAAATGTAATATTACCGTACATAAGTTTAATTTAATTTTTTCCCTATGAAAATTCGATAAAGTATTGTGTTTTAATTTTAACTTTTTTTCATTTTTTCCCCAGGTTGACCTTTTGGTGGAAATGCCCATATGTATAATAACTGAAAACCTAATTCTATGTTAATATAAAATCTAACTACTTTTATCAAAAATATATTTCTTTAGTTTCTGAAATAAATAAAGCGTGAACCGAACCGACCCAAAACCGCGGTTCAGTAAGCCCCAAAAACCATGAAACGAACCGAACCCGGCGGTTCAAAAAAATGTCTGCACCACTGAACCGAACCTGTCCTAACTTTCAAGCGATTTCCATTCCTGTTTTAAACACCACCTACAATCCAAATCTTTGAAGCTTAGGCTGGGCGGAGGGCTGCCAGGTATGTATCCAAATATTGATGTTATAATTTGTTTTGTGATTTATAGACGCAGTATAAGATTGAATATGAAAAGGTGCCAATATCACATGATCTATTACCTCCCTCTATCGATCGGTTCCGATCTACGACAATGAAAATAAATATAAACGTGTCTACATACATGTATGTATTTTCGATAGCTATTTATTAGCACAATTATCAGCAATGGGTTATAATCATTTCTATTCTTCTTCACATCAATCATGTTTACGTGTTTGTTGTATGACGACGGTCAATACAAAATACTCATTTGGCAGTCAGCTGTTTTTTGACAGCGACCAACTCGGACTGAGCCCGCCAGTAGCTCCAACAGATGGGCTTTATCGATGTGGATGCTTTTGACAATATGTACGTTAACAAAAATTGACGAAAATCCACGAAGGGGAAAAGGTCAGGGTAGAAGTGGAGCATCGAAGTCGTCGTACCAGTCACAAGGATTTAACAAGATTCATATTATATGCTTACACTCATGGGGCGTACAATTACATACATATGTATGTACATTTGAGGGCACGTAAACAAAATTAGTAGTGGGCAATAGTAGATGGGCAATTTAGCAACAAATGTGCAAAATGCAAAATAAAGTACAAATCCTAACGGAATGTATGTGCAGCAACTCACCACAGCCGAGATACTCAGCGAACGAGAGAGCGCACGAGCGCTAGTGAGCCAGAGAGTGTTCGCGTCGTCGTTGAACCGAAGAAACCGGCTTGCCAGTTTCGCCTGGCTATTTGGCTTTCGAGTCTCTTGCAGTGCAGTAGCAGAAAAGCGAGCGGAAAAAGCAACAACACTTTGAAAACAAGCGAAAAACACGAAACAAACACAGAAAACGTTGAGAAAAATCACTTGTGCAGTGGAGTTCTAGAGCGCATAGAGGCGTGCAAAACAAATACACAAATAATTCGAATTAGAACAGTAGAGTGAACAAAGGCAAAAATACAGGCAGAGGGCGAGACCAAAATAAACCACAACAAACCTTTAGGAAAACGCGCGGAAAAGTGATTTTTCAAGTGAAAGTTTAGGCGCGCGCCACACTTATGAATCGCTCAAACAGTTTTGTTAGCTCATTGAAGTGGTGGCCCCTGCAGGGCCACAACAGCCAGGCCACTCCAGCGGCAGCAGCAGCATTGGTGGCGCCCTCTAGCGGCGGCTACTCACAGTCGGCACCCAGCTCGCCCACCTCCAATTGGCCACCGCCATTACAGCAACAGCCCAAAGTCGCCGGCGGCGTTGTCAGTGCCACTTTTGGCAGCAGCGTCGCAGTTCAAAAGCTGCGCGAATCCAAATGGTTCAAGCCCGAGGAGCAGCGCATATTCTGTGCCGTCGTTGAGTGCGGTTTCATTGTGGAGGTACGCAGCAGTGCTGCAGCAGAGGCGGCAGCAGCGGCGGCAGCAGCCGCGGCCGCTGCCAGCGATGCCGATTCGTTAGACATTGATTGTCCTTGTCCGGCTATGACAACGGCACAGCCACCGCTGCCGTTGGTCATTCCTCGCAATGGCAGCAGCAGCATCAGTTTTCTGGAAACGCAGGATGAGAATGAGACGCCGGTGGCGTCTTGGTATGGCATAGTGCTGTGCAAGGTGGCCAAAGGTAAGTGACAGATGAAATCACTCCAACCTTTGTTGACTGATTCAACCTCAGAAGTCAGGCCAGCAATTAATCAAATCTCTGTTGGGCTTGAAAGAATATTCAAATACCATTTAATCAGCAATAAACACAGAATATTTTTCACCCATACAAACGTACGTACTTATGTACATACAAGGGCATAATTCTTTTTATCTAATCGAAAAAGCAACAGCAACAACATTGTCAACTGCGCAGAGCAGCAGGCAGCGCCACCGCGCAGCAGTCAGCAGCGTAGACTTCAGACAAATACGAATCCATACATATATACGTATGGGCACTACATAACCATTCACAATGCTGCGTCGACAGCTGCCAGAACATTCCAATATTTTTGTGCGTGCGCATATGCACAAAGAAACAAAATAAATAACACAAATCGACTGGGCAAATGAAACAGGCGGACAATGTAGAGCTGTGGGATACTCAGCATCATGTGCTCCGAGTCACGCATGCAACTTTTACTTGATGGGTACAGTAAATGCACACAGAAAAGACAATACAATTATCCTATAAAACTCAATCCAAATAGGGGCACTACAACATTTAATGTCAATTTATCAATTGAATCTAACATTCTTACCAATCGATTTTGAAAACACTACCGAAAACTGGTTCACAAAAGTAAAGGTAATCGCTCGTATTTTAATCCACTGCGAACCAATTTCTTCCATCGCGTGCAGGTAGCATATTACGAAATCTACGATACGGAAGTGTTTCCCTTTGAGTTTCAATTTTAACTTATTTTCGACTGACATCATCGGAGCAGACAAAGTGTTCCTGAAACTTTTCTAAACTATTTTTAAAGTTTAACATTTTCTTTAATATTTTAAACCTTTAAAATCAGTTGGTTCAAACAATCTGGTTCTTTACCTTTTTGACAAAAACTTAAAGCTTGCGAAGTCCACAGACTACATGATCGAGCCTTCTTTAAAGAAAACTAAGAGGCATTTGCATGGAATGCAGAATTTCGACCAGACTTGGTCACATGTCTATAACTTGACCATTTTTATACCCGTTACTCGTAAAATAAAAAGGGTAAGGAAAAATTTCCGACAATATAAACTATATATCTCTCTGACACAGTAAAAAGTGTTGAATAATATTCAAGAAATTTACTCTTTAATGAGAATTTTGACATTTTAGAGATTTATGTATGACAAGTGTAAAGGCCGCTTAAGCACTTATTATTGTATATCAACAAATTGTCACACAAGAAAAAAAAATCCGGCTCTTTAACTGACATATCGTTCGTCAACTTTTCAACTTAAAAATTTAAATTTCCAGACCAAGTAGATATTTTACTTGATTGAAAGTGGAAAAGGCGAACAAATAGCAAACACTAATCTGGACCATATGTGTACACACTCACATAAGAATGTAATGTTTCTATTAGGTGCTCTAAATTACTACAGCTTCTTAAATAGCAAACTGAAGCAATAATGGAAAATTAAGAAGAAGTTAGGTTACAAATTGTGTTATACTATTCCAAAGAGAGTTGTAAATCAAAGAATGTATTTATTAAAGTCCTCTTTAAGATCACAAAAAAATTAATCGCTCTTAGTATGACTTTGGAAACAAACGTTTGGAACCACGAACTACAAACTGTTTAAACGAATGACTCTATAAGTAAACTAAGAAAACGATTAAACTATTTGCACAAAAGACTGTTCCACCAAAAATTAAATATACGGACGAACTATTTATTCGGCGTTGGTTTTGATATAGGCCCGTTTCGTTTGTTCTATGTTCTTCCATTGGGGTTATTTTGAACCGTCTTCTTTTGCTGCAGTTAAAACAGACTTGAACTTAGCTATTCTCCAAAGCGATTCGGCGAGCATTTGCTGCCTTCTTCAGGGAGTCTGTTTTTATTTTGGGAGAATACATAAACCAACATATTCACCACATTTATAATCATTTCCAAATAAAGGTCCACCGAGACCAACAAATTAAAAGTTCTTGAAAAATCTTTACCTTTTAATTTTATCGTTCAAAAACATTCAAATTCAACTACTTTAAGCCATTTAAACATATATTAATTTCCCATGATGAGCATATCGACCGCAGAGTTGCACAAGTGCTTTATCTCTATCTGTGACATTTTCCGTAGGATAGATTAAACATGATAAAGAGTGTTCCGCAAAATGTCACTCATACAACAAACACTCTAAAAAAAATTCAAAGAGTACAATGCAATCTCGATAAACTGTAAATTTTTAGCATGTTTATCCACTTTTCAATATCACGTTCGACATTGAAAAAGATCATTTGTTATCAGTGTGTCGCAAATCAAAGAAGTAGGTGCGCCGAAAATTTACCACAGAGTTTAAAGTAAAAAAAGATTAAAGATTAAACAAAAAACAAAACACAATTGGAATAAAATTATTTTTTTATATTTTTAAGCCGTCAAGTTTGACATCGTGTGTGTGTAAAATTTTGTTTTCTTATCTAAAAATAGTTCTTACTTATCAATGTTTCTTATGGGCATCCAAAGCGCTGAGCCTGAGTATGTTCAAGTTGTTCAGGAAAGAGTTATGGATTATGTCCAAAGACTGTGAACCGGTTCGTAAGCTCCTCAACTCGGTTCAAAGGAAGTTTAAATTCATAAATAAATTTAGGCTTTTAAGCCAAAATTAGGATTTTATGTTGGAAATAGAGAGCTGATTATTTTCCCGGTTCAAAACCCGATTTAACTGGTTTAAAAGTGATTTAGAGCCCGATCTCGGAAATTGTGTAAGCTATGAGCTTGAAAAGCGGCTTGCAGCTTGGAAATAAGCGCTATACAATTTTCCGTTTCAATAACGGTTCCAAACCAGTTTAAATCAGATAAATTGTGGTGAGCTGAAATTGAATTTTTTTTTTTAAATTTTGAAAGAAACATATAAACAGGATTCTAAGGACCCAAACGACGCCGAGTATATAGCCAGTTATAACATAAACTCAAATTTACGAATATGTACATAACATTTTAGCACTTGATTCATACTGGAAAAAATGTCACGTTCGACATGTCAAGCATCGATTGAGATAAATCTTTATTTAAAAAAAAAGTACGCACTATTTTCAAGTCAAATAAAAACAACTATTCATTCAAAAGATATTAAAAATATTTCGGCTTATTTATTGAGATAGTTTTCGCTAAACTTTGTCTTTATATAGCTGCGCCCGAAATCCATTTCTGTTTTTGTCACGTTCAAATCGTTTCCAATTTTGTCATTACTTCGGAAACCGAATTTCACTTGCTATACACTTTAACACCAATTAAAGTGCTTGCTAAGAGCTATATTATACAGTAAAAAACTAATTAAAAACAAGGTCATGGGTAATATGTCATGTTTTTAAGCTGATTCGCGAAGTTTGGTTGTGACAAGCTATTTCAAGTGTATCAAAACTTCGGTAGAGACGAAGTTAGCTTTGCCTTTCTCGTTTTCATTTTCAATATGTACAGCGGTCACGTTCGACAGAATGGAAATGCCCATATATAAAATTATTTTAAATTTCATCTTATTAAGTTTTTAATATTTTAGAAACATCACTGTGTGGCATGTGGTGAAGTTCGTTCGTTGTATTTAGTTTTCATATTCACCATAAAAGGGCAAAGCGACATCGTCTCGTGCATATTCACCATATAAAGGCAAGACGACATCGTCTCGTGCGGCCCACCCACCACACGTGCGGCTTTCGTTACACATTCAGATTTGCATTCAAGCATACATATCATATATGTATATGTTTGTATATCTTCACATATGTACATACTTGTGTCTGTGATAAGCCAATTCGAAGTGCATTGCTTGTGACACCCACTAGCAGTTATAGCAATCAATATTTGATGACAGCTTTTCTCTTTATGATGATTATAGGAAAATGACCAGGCTTTTTATAGATATATTCATATGGATATATGTATGTATGCACATTTGTACGTATATTCGCGCTATGCGCATGCGTGCTTATCAAAAGCTATTTACGATTATTTAACTGCACGTCTGACAAACATTACACCATTTTGCATTGCAAATATTAAAATGTATTATCTCTTTCTTATAACAAATCTTTAATTGGTATTATAGAAACAAATCATTGAATAGCAAGCACAATGACTCTTGTAACACAGGTAATGACGTAGCGTTCCAGAAAACGTTCATTGAACCAAACCGCAACAAGCTTATCAGAAAAAAATCTTTCAGATTTGTGATGCACTTTTTATACTATTTACATTTTCCCCAGTAAGATTGCCCACCATGACGAAATCAGACAACAATGCGCGAGTCTATTTCAAAATCGCTGACATAAGCTGGGGAAAAAGAAAATCGCACCAAGAAAGCAACCTGTTAGCCAGTCACTCAGTAAGCCACCCACCAAATGCTGGAATTTAGATGCGTGCAAATTACTAGCGCATGTCAAAAACAAGCTAACTTCGACTGTGCCGAAGTTTTATACCCTTGCAAATGGTTTGAAATATCAGAGCTCAAGAATTTTTTAAAAATAAAACCCATTTTTCGACCGATGATTCCTCTGGCAAATTTTCAAATCTGTGTGAAAGCTATATAAACAATCGCTGCGTTTGGAGACGTTAACATTAAAACCAAAAAAGGTTTTCTTACAAAGCTCAATCGACTCAGCTCTTTGCCATGCTGAAGAATATATATAGTTTATAGGGTCGGAAATAAATATTCTATGCATTGCAAAATTCTGTTCAAAATTATAATCTGGAATCTTTTTGGCTGTAAACTAGTTTTATCATGGGGACGGAACAAGAGGGCACACGACGGCTGCGGTTGAGGAGCCGAAGGCCATTTACAGCGAACAGTGTTTTGTTGCAGTACCTAAAGTTGTTTTTCACAGAAGCAATTTCACTCAAATCAAAAACAATTGAAAGAATAATTGAATGTAAATAAACATATTCCCATTTAGCAGCGTCACCTGTTGACGCTGTTCAATTGCCTTGATTAAACGCATTGTTAATCAAAATTCGTTCGCCTCCTTCCGCTCTCCTTCTTTTGCAGACAATAAACCAAAACTTGATACCATTGAGATATTTTCTGTGAAAATACGCGAGAATGGCACATACAAACTGGTCAAAATGACACTGGCCGATGTCTGGAGTCATGGATGGGAGTTGCGCATCAATAATTTTGCTGACAAGGAGAAAATGCCGCACAACGAAAAGGACATCCGCAATCAGGTGAGACCAAACCATTTGGGATGCTCCTCTTTCCCCATTTGATTTACATGTTTGTTTTCTTTCGGATAGGTTTCTCTAGCGCGCAAGGCCAAGCAGAGTCTGTGGAACAATAATAAGCATTTTGTGTATTGGTGCCGATATGGCAGTCGTCAGCAGGATGTGCGTAAGCGACAGGTAACGACGAGTGCAAATCATGTGCTGCTGCATTTGATAAACTGATAAAAAGCAATCAGCACACACGCACATCCCTATACATACACATACACAACAACAACAGCACACACACAAAAGAAATCAACAGTTACCAACTCTTCCCACTACTTCAACCGCCATCACATGCATCGCTGTTGTTGCAGCAGCAAATCATCCCCACTTATACAAACACACACACACGCAAAAGATACTGTTTTATGTCGTTTGACCATATCTCCTGATTCTGAGCAATCGAAATTAGAATGACACGAAACCAACACTTAATTTAAATTTATGAGGGGAAGAGATTTTGTCATCATCTATCGAATCAAATTCAAGTCTAAATATGGGAAACCTTTTTGAATTCCGACTTCGAATAAACCACCAAATGAATCGCTCGCTTCCTCCTCCTCCTCCTTTTCATCAACTCCAATCTCCATTAATAATCGTTTTTTTGGCAGCCCAAATTCATTTTGTTAACGATGCTGTTGTTTCGTCGTTTCGTTGTGCTTTTTTACTCTCCATCATTGCGATTTGAGATATGTTTTCCTTTCTTACAAGTAAATCTATCTTGCAGATGTCGGAGTGCGTGAAATGGGGCAGCGTTGGGATGAATGCGGGCATGTTGCTGGTGCTCAATAATAGGCAAAAAAGCTATTCCCACTCAAAGTAACTAAACACATTCTAAACTTGTTGAAATTTCTCTTAGTTACTGTTGTTGTTGCTGCCGCTGTTGGTGCGCCCCACAAAGTTTCAAGACCAAAAAAACGAAATCGGATCGATTTTGGAAAACAAGTATTAAATAGTAAGATATCGGAACCAAGGGAGTCACAACAAGCGATGCAAAAATGCATACTAAGTGCCAGCAAGTAAACTCAGATCAGTGAGACAGACGACGACAACCAAATAAAACGACAACAAACATACACACACTCAAACTCCCGCCCATTTAAGCTGTTGCAACTCGAGCCACAATATATTAAAAAAAATACTATTGTATTTATATTTGTGTATATGACAGAGAGAGAGACACACACTGTGAAATTCGAAAAGACTTATTAAATATTTGTTTGTTTTTTCCTCGTTTTTTTTTTTATAAATTTGATTCTTGTAATTATTATTATTGTAATTATATATATGTAAAAATATGAGCAAGGCAACACTGTTTTCTTTGTTATAAGCATACAACACAACAAACCGTAATCCCAAAAAACAATTCAATATAAACTCTAAACTCTAGTAAAGTCATCAAAAACATTCGAAATGTTTCGTTATGTATTTAATTATAGCAATAAGACAGGTAGAAGGTAACACAAAAGGCTAATCTTACTATTCACCAACTGACAGATTGGAGCCCTGCCCAAGTCAAAATGCATATATAGGGAAAGGACACACATTGGACTTGTACACCCAAACGCATCTGCCCCTCATGCAAAACACACACATACCCAATTCGCAGTAGTTCTTAAGCTCTATCATATTATTATCATTTTTTGTTTTAGTATTTTTAAGCAATTTATGAAATATTTATTATATTTAGTCGAAGATATAAATTTTGGCAATGTGAAATTTGAAAATAAGCCGTTTGTAAAATGCTTTATATTGATATTATTATTAAATGTTTACCAACGGACATAAATAAACTATAAAAAATAAACAAAAGTTCTTGTGCAAAGGAGTGCCGGCTGCAGAAATTTAACATCGAAGACCTTGGTACCAAGCAAAATCTGTAATTACGACTATTTTGGGCGGATATCAGAATGCGTGCTTACGAGCAGTTACATTTTAATGTCGCAAGTTGTTAGCGTGGAACTGGCTGTTCTTTAAGACATGCGAAATAAAATGCGCATCAAACTTAAGGGTCAAAATTAAAATTAGTACCAGAACGCAATCAAATCAAATTAAATGAAAACAAGAGCGTAAGTTTGAGTCGGCTCTGCCCTTGACTTCGAAATACCCATTACTTAGGGAAAGAAATATTTAGTAACCTTAACACTGTGGTTAATAAGTCCCAGGTCTTGCTCCAAAGTGGAGCTAGTTTCAAAGATCTTGAATTGTGCATTTAAAGTAGGGCCCGGACCACTGAATTGTAGTTGTTTTCTGCGACGCTCTTGACAATATTCAGCTCAAGTCGAGTGCCCCGACTGCAAAATACCCCATAGTGTGGTTACTATGGCTTTGATTTCCTAAGTTAATATTGAGTTAACTTCTTCGACTGAATTTGTTTTCGTGCGGCTTTTCGTAATTAAATTTTTTTTTTGAAATAGAAGGGCGGCGTACTTGCATATCTTCGGTGTTTTTGCTCGGATCATATTGTGGTATACAGAACAGATAGAGCATGTTCATAATATGAGATGGCACCTCATACCATAAGATTTATTATTATAGAAAAAACTAAATTTTCTCCATCCAAGTTGAAGCGTTTTTATACCCGTTACTCATAGAGTAAAAAGGGTATACTGAAGTCGTGCAAATGTATGTAACAGGCAGAAGGAATCATTTCCGACCAGAAAAAGTATAAGTGTCTGTATGAACACCTAGATCTCAGATCGGATAATAAATAGCCGAGTTATAAAATGTTGCATACATTTTGGATGTACCCCCAGGATCACAAAAAAGCTATTAAACACTTCTTCCAATGAGTAACGGGTATCCCGAAGTCGGTTAGAGCCGACTTTAACTTACGCTCTCGTTTTATCTGAAAACACCACGGAATGCAATTCCTTCTGCCAAGTCATATGATTTCAAGCAAAAACTTAACAAACTTGACCAACGTAAAGATTGGTTATAAAGTGGCAATTTTTTTAATATCTATCTTTTTAGATGTTCTTCTTCTTTGTTGGCGTGAAGTTTGCATCACAATCGCTTGACGGTCTCGTCCTCTGCTATTAATACCCTCCAGTCGCTTCGGCTCTGTGCGAGCTGGCTCCAGTTGTTCACACCAAGCTTGGAAATGTCTTCCCGCACCATGTCGTCCCATCTTAAAGGTGGTCGTCTCCTCTTGCCGCTTCATCCATATTCAGCCGTCTTCGCTTTTTAGAAGTTCAGCATTACGAAAAACTCTTCGACACTTGCATTCAATTGTAATTTTGAATCAATTTTGGAAGCTAAGCAGTTTCAATTAAAAGCTTCTCGAACAATTCGCCGCTCTGCAGTACATGAAAATGCTTTTTTGGTGTCGTCTTTAATGTTTTCCCATAATTTCATGGGGTTTTAAGAAAATTGCATATAACCTCTACGGTAAGGTGACACTTATACGCCATTATTTTGCCGTTTGCTACACCAGTTAGTGCTTTACCGCGGACCATGGTATTTTTTTTACATTTACACATCGCGTGGAGTTTTACTCATAACGAAGAAATCACATCCGTCCCTATTCAAGTGCTGCATAAAAATATGGAATTTTTGAAGAACTCGACCAAAAACATTTTTAGAAAAAGACTATGTTAATTTAAAAAAAGGTTTTTTTTAATTCAATAAAGAATGAAATACTGAATGGTTGGAAATATTTTTCTATTGATTTAATTTGTTTGTTTCAGTCAAATATGTGCATATTTGTTTTGGAAAAAAAAATTTACTTGGAAATTTTTAAAGATGTTTTTTTACTATTTCTTGACGCACTTTGACCCAAATTTCTTGAGAACTATTTGACCGATTTTGATAATCTTTTTTTTACCCTTGGAGAGGGTATATTAAAATTGTTTGGATGTTTGTAACGCACAGAACAAAGCATCTCCGACCACATAAAGTATATATATTCTTGATCAGCATGACAAGTCTAGTTGATATAGCCATGTCCGTCTGTCCGTCCGTCCATCGGTTTCTGTGCTATCTTCTCCGTCAGTTTAAGAGCTATCTTAACCAAACTTTGCACAAATACGATGCACATTTGTCGGAACCGGCCGGATCGGATGACTATAGCATATAGCTCCCATGGGAATGATCGGTTGAAAAAGTAGTTTTAGTGAAAATTACTTTTTTTGGTTTTCAATGCAATCGCTTCCAAACCTCGCATTTAAGAGTTTTCTATGCTTTCACATAGTTCCACCAAGATTTATGAAAATTTCAAACGAAACAACTATAAAGTATAGCTGTCATACAAAATATAGGTTTGAAAAAGTCTTAGTATGAAAAAGTTTATTTTCAATGCTATCGCTCCCAAACTTGTTACTGGTCAATATTATATGCTACCAGACCATTCTGTCATGTTTGATATAGCTATAGCTCCCAAAGGAAAGATAAGCAGAAAAAGTAGTTTTAGTGAGAAAAAAATGTGTTTTTCAATAGTATCGTGTTTATACTTTCCAGCTATGAATTTTATGTGGTTCAACACAAAATCGCATGAATATATCGTACAGCTGCCACTTCCCTCTATTTTTTTCATTTCACATATATAACATAAGAAGTTCTGCAAACTTATTCATGAATTTAAATTTATGGAACAAAAGCAGTGTTTACTTTTTTAATTCATCATCTTTAAAAATAGAGCATTCAAACTACAAAGCATAAAAATAACTTATTGAGTTAAATCTACGAAGCGTAATAACTTTTGATTTTACTAATAATCGTTAGACGGATATTTTAGGAAGACGCTTTGAGTTATGTGCTCATTGGTCATTCGGCTTCTGGTGCCAGAAACCACACTTTTTATGGCCGAAGCCAAGCGTTCCGATGGCACGGAGCTTTCCGGTGTAATAAGATATGATTGGCACTGGCCAGTCCACCAAGACTTAATGGTGTCCCGATCCAGGTTAAACAACGGCGAGTTTAAATTTAGCTCCAATAAATCATTCCCCTGTCCTGGTGATTGTTGAGAAAGCATTGCAGGATTGAAATCAGCGAAGAGAGCGTGTTATTCAGCATGTTATTCTTCCTTCAAATTCAACTGTGCGACATCAAATCGTACGCCTTTTATAGGTAAAATCGCTACGATACGACACGAGCCGTGTGCCTTTTTTTACCTTACATTTACCGTTTTTAAAAATGAGCTGCATTTCAGCCAAGCATTTCCATGCTTTGCGATTTAGGGCGCCTTTATAATTGTTGCCACTGGTCTTTACAACTTTATTGTACAGTTTGCACTGCGATTTCTGTGTATCAACTTTAATAAAATAACTTGTAAACATTTTGCTTTATATCTCCAGAGCACAAGAAATCACCAAAACATATTCGATTTTCGATATATCGTTTGGGATAAATATGCGATAATTATATTTGTAATTTTGGGCAAAAATATCAAAATTTCGTTATATCGATAATATTTTCGACATCCCTAACATACAGAAAGACAGACGGACGGACGGACAGGCTGGCATGGCTAAATCGACTCGGCTGTTGATGCAGATCAAGAATATATTGTTATATAGGTTTGGAGGTGTTTTTTTCTGGCTGTTACATACATTTGCACAACTTCATGATTTCCTTTTACCCATTTTTAATGGGTACAGAGTATAAAAATGAATTTGGTAAAAAATGCTATTGAAGTCAATAAGAAGCTTTACAAATATGGGGACAAGGCTTCTCGAATATAAAGATTTAATGAATGGTATGGTGACATTAATCGCGGTCGTACGAGCACCGACGAAGCTTAAGGCCCTATGCTCGTCTATCATTTTTTTTTTATTTTGTTTTTATACCCTTGGAGAGGGTATATTAATATTGTCCGGATGTTTGTAACGACCACATAAAGTATATATATTTTTGATCAGCATGACGAGCTATGTTGATATAGCCATGTCCGTCTGTTTCTATGATATCTTCTCTCCGTCAGTTTTAAAGCTATTTTACCAAACATTTGTCGGAACCGGCCGGATCGGATTACTATAGCATATAAGTTTAGTGAAAAAACATTTTTGTTTTTTGTCTTTATACTTTCCAGACATGAATATTATCTGTTTCAACGCAGTTTTAGAAAGTTTTATCAAAATCGGATGAATATATCGTATAGCTGTCATATAACAAACTGGTAGGCATATTGCATGATTCAAGGGTATATAAGCTTCGGTCGAGCCGAAGTTAGCTTTCCTCTATTTTTTTTTACTTAAACGTTCTATTAGGGTCTTAAAATCATCCTGTGCATCTTTCAAGCAGATCCGACAAAATGTTTGTACGTTCTGTTGTTGCATGTTCGCTTTTTGCTAAGTCTTAACCTTCTGTCACTTATTTATGCAAAACGAAAGAGCTTAGTAGTAAAGTAGCCTACACGTGGCTAGCGGTTAATCGTTGAAAAATTTGTATTTATGTTTGTGCTGCTAAACTGCAACGTGCAGTTAAAGAATTGTAAGTGAGTCTGAACAATCGATAAAAATGCCAAGGCCAAAATCTGTAGTATTTCGCCTTTGACATTGAAGAAAATGTAGGCAATTCCTTAATAAAAGAGTGTGAAAAAAATTATGGTGAGTTTGATGTTTACGAATTTACTTTCCGGATTATTTACATAAACATACTTATGTACGTGTAAAATAATGCTCAGTCTAATGCACATAGGTAGGCTTTTCTCTTTAGATATGCATATACATAAGTATATACTTATTTCGTAAGTAAGTGCTTAGAAAGTGAAATAGCCTGCTTTTACGTATGTAAGAACATGCTAATGTTTGCATGCCCCTGATAAAAAGAAGCAAAAACTATGTTTGTGTGTACATTGTACATATATGTACATATTGTACATATATACTTCATACGATTTTCACCATGTGAAGTTCTTTGCAACACATGGCTCAAAAAATTCACTACATTTTATAGAGAAAAAATCCAAAATCAGATATTTTTAGTTATGATGGGCTTGCGGAGATTTCAAAGTTTCCAATTTATGCTTAATTTCTCTTTGAACTGCCTTGGTAGACAGATATCTTTTACAAAATAGTTATTTAAAAAAAAGTATAGATTTGAAGCGTAGATCTTATAGGGTTTAAGTACAATATCCTTGATACGGGAAGAGGGGGGAACCAAGCCACCTAATTTTTTCAAAGCTTTAATTAACTTTAGAGAGCAATAAGGGTCGTGACTTATCAGGGGCGCCACAGAATTCACTAGCGATTTGGCTTCTAGCCACAGAACTTCGAGCGATTTCATTTTTTAAGCTTGTTCACAAACCCTTTCGAACTTGACTGCGTAAGGTAGACACACCGCAAGTAAAAACTAGATTAAGCCTTTTCATTGTTTTTATACCCGTTATTCGTAGAGTAAAAAGGGTATACTAACGTCGTGCAAATATATGTAACAGGCAGAAGGAATCATTTCCGACCTTATAAAGTATATATATTCTTGATCAGCATCAACAGCCGAGTCGATATAGACTTGTCCCTCTGTCTGTCTGTATGAACACCTAGATCTCAGAGATGGTAAGAGATAGAGGTTTGATATGTATGGGACAAATGCTTCTTATACTTGCAGGCAGATCAAGTTTATTTTCAATTTTTGCCACGCCCCCTCCCGCCCCCGCAATTTGAAAAAAACGTCATATCTACCACAGTTTTGTAGATAGATGATTTGTACCTTCTAGAGATAGTTAGTCATTAGTAATAAGTATCCATGTTGAAGAAATGATAAAGATCGGATGAGCGGTTCTCAAGTTATGAGCAAAGTGAACCAAGCCCAAACTTAATTTTCTTCAACCTACATAAATATTTTTTATTTCGCACACAATAAATTCAAATTTTCCGCCCTCCAAAAAAAAAAATGATACCTTGAAACTCTATCTGCTGTACAGTAAAGCGAGAACGGCGAACGAAAATGTAAGCTGGAGAATTGCTTTAATTATATAAATGACTCACGCACGACAGATGGCAATCGACGATTAAGGGAAGAAGCAAATCCGTAGTGAGGCACCTGCAGTGCAGCCGCCTTGGATCCGCATCTGACCTTTCTAAATGAGAAGATATCCGTGGGCAAGGTTATACAGGTAAGCGATGCTGCGGTTGAAAATAACATTGGGCCACGCATTATTCAATTCAAGCAACCGGAGGACTTAAAGTCAGTTCTTTCCAGGCTGCAGCCGCAACTTCCCTGTCGCCCATTGTGAGATTGAGAGCCAAGTCCCTATGCTCCTTCATAAAAGAAAAGCAAATTTCGCTCTGTACATCTGTTCGATCCTCCCCCCTTTATAATTAATTTTAATTATAACAATTTCGCAAGAACACTAAAGTTTACCAACATTTGAGCTTCTTTTCGTCATTACTTTATTAAGCAAAATATCATCGGAAAACTATTGCTACTTTATCTAATTTTTTTTATCTTTATTTTAATACAAAAATTGCCATAAAGTGTGTACTTTAAAACTAAGTATAATTAATTTCGAAATTGAAATTTTAAAAGTTGGCACCACTGAAATACTACCGATTTGGTGAGTTGCAGTGAATGACCAATTTCACAAGCGATTTTACTAGCGATTTAGTAAAATGCTGATTGTTTAATTTTTTGACTCAAATTGAACACCCTTCAAGAATCGATAAGCTCTTTTTTTTATCCAAATGCATTTTAAGGGTTTATTTAAGCAAATCGACGACTCTAGAGTGCGGGATGTGCAAATCACTCGAAAACGAAATCAAATTTGAACGAAATTAAAGCGAAAGTGAATTCTGTGGAACCCCTGTATATGTACAATGTACAACATGTAAAATGTAAAATTGGCTATATGTGAGGCCAATACTGACACTCTCTTAAACGATGCGCTTTCGTCTTAAAAATGCATAACAAACAAGTGAGAAAGTCGGTCAAGCCCGACTATATTTATACTCTGTACCTAGAGTAGGAGATAAATGCAGAACTGCTGCTGCGCTCATCTCAAAGTTTCTGTCTCTCCCCCTCTCTCTCTTTCGCTCTCTCTCTCTCTATTGGTTTGTTTGTGAGTGGGTCGCGGGAGGTAGTTCACTTATTTGATCATAACTTGAGAACCGCGCATCCGATCTTTATCATTTCTTCGACATGGATACATATTACTAATGACTAACTATCTCTAGAAGGTACAAATCATCTATCTACAAAACTGTGGTAGATATGACGTTTTTTTCAAATTGCGGGGGCGCGAGGGGGCGTGGCAAAAATTGAAAATAAACTCGATCTGCCTGCAAGTATAAGAAGCATTTGTCCCATACATGTCAAACCTCTATCTCTTACCATCTCTGAGATCTGTTTGTTCATACGGACGGACAGACGGACATGGCTATATCGACTCGGCTGTTGATGCTGATCAAGAATATATATACTTTATAGGGTCGGAAATGATTCCTTCTCCCTGTTACATACTTTTGCACAAACTTAATATACTCTATGTACCTTCGGTACAGAGTATAAAAATAGAGGGAAGCTAACTTCGGCTCGACTGAAGTTTATATACCCTTGGAATATGATATATGCTGTCAGTTTGTTATATGGCCATACGATATATTCATCCGATTTGATCAAATTCTCCAAAATTGTGTTGAAACAGATAACATTACTATCTGGAAAGTATAAAGACGCTACCATTGAAAACAAAAAAAGTTTTTCTAACTAGAACTGCTTTTTCGACTGATCCTTCCTATGGCAGCTGTATGCTAGAGTCATCCGATTTGAATCAAACTTGGCAGAATTGTGTGGTATTATATAACATTGATTTGTACAAAGTTTGGGAGCGATAGCATTGAAAACAAAAAAGTTTTTCTCACTAAGACTTTTTTTCAGACCTATCTGTTGTATGGCAGCTATACTATATAATTGTCCGATTTGGATAAATCTTCGTGAAATAATGTGAAATCATAGAATACTAATAAATACGAGGGTTGGCAGCGTTAGTATTAAAAACAAAAAAGTTTTTCTCACTAGAACTACTTTTTCAACCGATCGTTCCTATGGCAGCTATATGCTATAGTCGTCCGATCCGGCCGGTTCCGACAAATGTGCAGCGTATATGTACCAAAAGACTTCGTGCAAAGTTTGGTTAAGATAGCTTTAAAACTGACGGAGGAGATAGCATAGAAACAGACGGACGGACGGACAGACGGACATGGCTATATCAACTCAGCTCGTCATGCTGATCAAGAATATATATACTTTATGTGGTCGGAGATGCTTCCTTCTGTGCGTTACAAACAACCGGACAATTTCAATATACCCTCTCCAAGGGTATAAAAAGTGTTTGAGAAAAAATTAGTTTTAGGGTCTGCAACTTGGATATCTCAAAGTTTTTCACTCATACGTACTGTTGCCCTTGCCTACATGTTTAATTTTTAAGTAGTTGGCGTAGACTTGGTTTGAAGACATGGCACTTGACAAAAAGGTACCATGACCATTGTAAAACATTTTTTTTATATAGCCAAGACAATATGAAAATAATATTTCCTAAATATATATTTCTTCGAAATAGTATATAACAGCAAAATTTCTACTATTCTGCGCTGTTCACTTCTGGATGATAGTAAGTTTTAGCAGTACACTAAGAGGCTATTAGGATATCTTTGAAGTAAAGTCCCACACGAACTGATGTGAAGTGCTGCGCATCACGGATGCAGCCGTTCCAGGCGTGATGCTTATAAATTGACTTTGATATGATAATTCTTATTCTTTCCGGATCTAAAAATAATGCGGATTTCTATACTACTTTTGGCAAAAAATGCAGGGAATTTGTATATATATCAAAAAATCTTTATTTATTATTGTAAATTCATTTCATTCCCCTGAAATTAGTCTCCCTCGACTGCATTACACTTGTGCCAATTTTTTTACAATTTTAAAAACATGCTGCAAAGTCTTTTTCCGGTATAGTCTTCAATTCCTTCTTCGTTTTGGGCTCTATCTCTTTTATCAATTTAATTTAATTCAAAGCGGTCTCTTGAGTTCAGAGAATTGCCCATGGTAGCCCAAATGCTCACTCAAAATGGTTTCCACTGTTATGTAGGTAGTATCTGACTAGAAGGCCCGTGCGTCCATGCGGACATGGCCCTTGTTGGAACCTCGCTTATGGTCAATGCTGACTCCAACCTGCGAGCCACACTAATCGCACTTTCTGGAATAGACAGTCTTTAAAATTTAGTCCCATATAAGAGCGTGGATAAAACGAATCTCTTCATTGGAAATGGGCTCGCATCGTCAAAATAAGGTTTTAGTTTTCCGACCAAAAATACATTCGATTCCTGCTGCTTATTTGTTTGTTGCTCGATTAAATTCAAATTTGACAATTTTTAAATTGATACGGAGGGGGTAACGACAAAGCTCCGACGTCATATCTCCGCGCGGAGATAAGTGGTTTGGAACACGGCGGAGATATTATGTTTTAAAACGACATAATTCCGCGCGGAGATATGTCGCTTGTAACCCAGCGGGGATATGTCCCGTCCGAATATGCTAAATTTTCCAAAATTTTATCTTTGTAACCATTAAAAACCTTTATAAAATTGTTATTGTTGTGTGTTGCACGTACAAAAGTACCCATAAAACGCGAATAGAGGCTACGTTTGATAAACTGGGTATGAGGTGTAGCTTAAAGAGGTCCCTTTTATCATAATTTAAGGGTCTTATGCCGGGTTTTCTTTTAGTGTTGTACTGTGTAATTACTTATAACCTGTTATTTGCTTATTAAGGGTAACCTTGACATTTTTTAAAGGTTTAACAGAAATTAAATTACACAAAAACTGTAAGTGATATTAACAAGCGGTTTGTATTCGATAGGTAATAGGTTAAATTAAATTTAGAAATTTTTGTTGTTGTTGCTCAAGCGGTTGTTTATGTGTTTCGGCTCAAAGTTGGCCAAAAAGTTAAAACATTGGCCCATGGTGGCAAAAATTTAAAATAAAAACTCAATTAATTAATTAATGACTAATTTATCACCCACTTTGGCAAAAGCAAGAAAAGGTAGAGAGAAATATGTATGTATGTCTGGGCAACGGGAAAACAACTTAATTTGTCTCACAAGCCAACATTCTTGTATATCTTCTTTCGGGGTAACGACATAGCTCCGACGTCATATCTCCGCCGCGTTTCAAACGACATATCTCCGCGTGGAGATATGACCCTTTAAAACGACATAACTCCGCGCGGAGATATGTCGCTATGCCAATACGGAGAGTTCGTCGACGAAATTCCGATTCGGTGAACGTATCTTATATGTACGTAATAACTATATAACAGAGGATAAAATATGAACTAATATTTTTTGATTTTTTAATTATGTACACTAGAGCGGTCTCCATGTATATGAAATTTTTAAGGTCATGCTCTCACCCCCCTATCTGATACATTTTCATGTATAATTAGCGTACATAAAAGCAAAAGTTAAAAAAGTCGAATGGAGTCTAAAGTTTTTGTAAATAACTCATACGCAGTGTTGCCTATTATCATCTATTTTTTTCAGTTATAAACAGTCGGCGATGATTTTATTTATAAACTATTCAAATTTGTAAATATTTTAATTCCGCAAATCTAGATCTCTTTTTGAATTTCAAACAATGACAGCAGTTGAAATGAACTAATAACTTCGTTTGTAAAAGTTTGTATTTGGTAATCGTGTCGTATGATTAATATTTTTTTAAAACTTTGAGACCCTGTCGCGCCCATTTAAAATTAAAATAAAATTTTTTAGATTTTCACAATTATTAATTATCTCAAATCTTGCTCACATTTTTCCCTCTTTCTTTGCTGCAATTGAATTTTTTTCTATCTTTTCTTTTTATTTTGAAGCATCATTTGTTTACTCATTATATGCAAGAAAAAAGTAACGGGACAAATGCAACGGTAATTCAGAATTTTGCTTTCGTCGAGAAATTCGCTAAATGTGTGCTCTATTTTTGGCACATCTGAATAGGTTTGACACTTTTGACTTTACTTTTTGATTGACTGCGTGAATGAAAAGAGTTGAATTCTTTTGAATTCCAAAATTTAAAGCAACTACCATCAGTTTTTTGTAAAATGGGCCGCGGAAAACCTTTAACCGATTTTGGAAAAGGTCAAATAAAAGGCTATATTTAGGCATGTTCTCAATTCCACTTCCACGGCAACCTTTCGAAAGTGGAATTGATTCATGTTCTCGCTTTTTCGTTTTGAAAAGTAATGCTTGTTAGTCAGTGGAATGAAAAGTAATTGCCAAATTACGCGGTCTTACAGTTGCCAGATGTACATAAAGTAAATATTTCTTAACTTTGTTATCAATTTAGAAATTGATAGTTAAATTTAATTGGCATTCTAGTCTTTAATTAATTTATAAAGATTTTTTTGTTTAATGTATCCACATTTTGGCTGTGCAAACGAAAACGAATAGTGAAACCTAAAAGTCAGCCTCTCTCATTTCAGACTGTTTCATTTTCGATCGTTTCGCTTGGAAATCTGTATTCTCTTTTGTGTATCTAGTGCCATTCTCGCTTGGTCCAGTGGATTGCGAAAAGTAAAAAGAGAGAAATTTCGTTCGAAATTGAGAACACAAAAACAAAACCGAAGCGGAATTGGGTTCGATTTACTTTTCAAAAAGTAGTGGAATTAAGAACATGCCTGATTGATTTTGGTTTAAAACACTATGAAATAGCCAAGAAAATCGGTCGAAGTCAAAACGTTGTTTGTAATTTTCTTCGTAATGAAGCTGAATATGGAAAAAAAATGAATGGAGGAAAAAATATGCAACAACAGCATCAGAGAGCCGATCCTATCCTAAGAACTGCCTCAAATTCCCACCTTTCTGCTGGTAAAATTAGGGAAAAATGCGGCGTAAATGCTAGTGTGGCCAATGTAAAACGAATTATTCGAAGCGCCAAACACTTGAAGAGATTGAAAATAAAAAAAAACCACCTCTCAACGATGCTCGAAGGAAGCACGACTTCGATTTGCTCGACAACACATGACGTGGAACAAGGAGTGGAAGACGGTGTTCTTTTCCGACGAAAAGAAGTTAAACCTCGATGGACCGGATGGCTATAATTACAATTTCCACGATATGCGAAAGGAAGAATGTTTTTTAAGTCGTCATCACTCATGTGCAGGTGGAGTAATGGTGTGGGGAGCCATATCGTTTTATGGAACATGCGAGCTCCAGTTTGTCACCTCGAAGATGAACGCAAATGTGTACAAGACTGTGCTCCAAAAGGCTTTTCCCCAGTTTTTGAAGATTTATGGTCATATTCCATGAACGTACCAACATGACAACGCTCCCATCCATACCGCTCGGGTTGTAAAACTGTGGATTAAAGATCAAAACGTCAAATTGCTCGAGTGGCCGCCTTACTCCCCTGACGTTAACATTATCGAGAACATTTGGGGCCTTTTGTCCAGGAGAGTATACGAAGGAGGAAGACAATTTAGTGACTCTAGGACGCTTGTTGAAGCAATTAAAAAAGCCTGGTCAACAATTTCACTAAATTACCAAACAAACCTTATGTTTGAAATAATTAAGAACAAGGGTGGGCATACCAAATACTAAATTATGTTAAAAGAGTGTCCTTTATTAATTAAGCTACCCAGTGCCTTGAAATTTTGCTTCATAGACTTATGTTTAATAGTTTAAGTGGTCAAACCTATTCAGTTGAGCAAAAAAATTGAGAGTTTTTGTTTTTGAAAAAATAATAAAAATTATATAAAAACAAAACTAACAGAACAGAAACTTTGCTATTTCACAAATGACTGATTTTTTTATACAACAAAATGTATTTCTCTGTGCTCGGTTGATGGAAGACCGTTCGCCCTGATGAAGGACCTCAGATTCCGCCAAATTCTACTGGGTTGTGAATTTTATTAACCCGCTATCAGTACGGAACGCAGAACTTTTATTTTCCGCTGTGAAGTTTATTATGTTTCGTAAGAAATCAGATGGACCGAAATACATTCACCGCTTTATGCTTCTAAGAAATAATCACTAATTTACCTTTTTTGTAACTAATTTGTTTAATTTGAGTAACGTCAAGAACGGTGAAAACACTATTAATTAAAAATTATTTTAATCAACTTGTGAATTTTTTCCTGTAAAGTCGCGCGAACAAAATTGATAGTTTATGTAAATTGTACATGTGTACTAGAGAGCTGCACGAGTAAGTAAAAAAGTAACATGTTATTACTCGCCGAGTATGATTACAAATGAGTATGATTACTAGAGAGCTGAACGAGTAAGTAAAAAATTAACATGTTACTACTCGCCGAGTACGATTACAAATGAGTATGATTACTTTTAATAAAATTAGGCAAAGTGACATCGTAGCATCGTCTGATTTATTCTTCAATGTTTTATTCGGTTATATAGGCTTTGCTTTCTGAGTTTTGTTTTTCTCGTTCGTTTTAAACAATCAGTTTCTTTAAAAACCATTTTATTGTTCAAGGCGTACGGTGCGTGTCGTGTTTGCGTGTCTTGAGAAATTTTCTAAATTATCATAATCAATGACCGCAATGGATATAGTAAATAAAATAAAATCAGGTGGGTAGTAGACAAAATTGAAGTATTTTAATAAATATGCGCATTTTATGCATCCCAGCATCCAGCGCGTCCAGCGAAAGATGTTTCACTTCGGCAAACCGAGTATTGGAAGACGGCAGGACCAAAGACCAATATAATCTCTAAGATGCCGAACGGCCATATATTGGCCGACTCACTTGTTAATATTAATTATTATTGTACAAAAACAGTATACTGAGTATTACAAACATCACCCAAATCTTCCTGATTCTTTTTGTACTATATAAATTATATTTAATTTATTTAATAAAAATTATATCTTTATTGTCATAATCGTGGTAATGTAGTTTTGTGTGATTATTTGTGGCCTTGAAAATCAGTTTCTTAAGAATTTAGCGGTTTTATTACGATGGAGATCCCCCATCTGCAAATTGCGTTTATGCATTGATCCTGGCTTGATTTTCCACTTGACTGGGAGTAAATTTAATTTGGCTTTCTTACCATTTAAATCCTCAATGGTATTTTTCCGCGATTTAATGATTTGTCAGTCACGGAAAGTGGTTTGAAACATTTATTATGATCTTGGCTATGTTCTTTAGCATTGATCATCCATGGTGTTTATCGCGGTTCAGTATTGTCATAATCATGTTGTTTGTGTGATCGTATTTAACGGTTTTATTACCATGGAGATCCCTAAGCTGCACATAATGAATAAATATATAATTTTTAAAAAACACAAAATTCGCGATTCTTTTTGAACAAACCTCGCATAATAATTAAAATACTTGCCTCACTACGATTAAATTTGTAAGACGATGCTACGAGTATTATTCGGAAAATACTCACGAGTAGTAATGAAAAATACTCGTAATCATACAAACGATTACTTGATTACCCACTCCGCATCGTTGTACTCAAAAATGAGTACTTTTTACCTGTAATCATACGACGCCGGAATCACTCGTGCAGCTCTCTAATGTGTACACATCTCTTACTTACTTTGTTTTGACCTAAGTTTTTAAATGTTAATTTTATCGCCCATACCGAAATAAAAATTTAGGTACCGATACGGAACCGAATACCAAAATAAAATAATACCAAACCAGAACCTTTTACCGAAATACATATAAGTTTTGGTAGGTACCAAAACCGGAACCGAAATTCGATTCGGCTACATATATTCGAATATGAATATAACATAATAAATTAATCTAATATAATATTATATACGAGTATATAATGTATATAATAACACAGTGCAACTCATAAATTGGTTACGCCTTCGGACCGCGATATTTTTTTGGGGATTTTTTTATTTTCGGTATGCTCTTAAAAAAAATCCCGCGGTCCGAAGGCGTAACCAGAAAATGACCTAAAAAAAGTTGCACAGTGTAATACTAAATATTAAATCTATACTTATAAATCTGTAGGCCTGACCCACAGCCAAAACAGCTTAACCTAAAGATCTAATATTGGCATAGATCTTCGTTTAGTTATGCAGGCGCGCAATATGAAAGAAAATTTGGAAATGGAGAGTAGAAGAGGGGGTGGGAAAAAGGAGGAAAGCCAATTTAAATACAATTATAATTGAAGAGTGGCTGCCACGACGGGACTTATGTATGTGAAAACTTTATAAAAATATATTGTCCTTTTAATTTTTGGGAAAGACTTAGGAATCTATACGTTCCCAATTATGCGCAAACAGTGCTGATGCTGCTGTAAAATACACAATCTTCATATATTGACTAGAAATGGGTGCGGGACGGAGATATCGCTAAGCAATCTTTTTTGTTTTGCAAACACATTTAATGTATATCTGTTTTATTTTCCGATAACTTGACAAACTCGGTTTTGGGCAGTTTTCCACTGATAATTTAAACGAATTAATGTTGACCAATACTCGAGTGTGCAGACTTGATAACAATTGAGTACACTTATTTTTCTGCTCTGAAAATAAAGAAACATTATATCTAGGATCAAGAAACATTGCTCATAGGTAAGCATCATTCTCGAAGAGACTAGGTTCTCTGAATCCTGACCCGCGAGGCAAAGGTTTATTCAATGCTGATTTACTTGCGATTTAAATTTTACATTGAATCCATATAGAATAAAAATTACCAAAGACTAACTATTCGCTCTGCATTCTTGTTTCGCTGGTGCTAAAACTGAAACAATTTCGCTAATTTTGTACCACACCTTAGGTGTGAGATAAAAAGCAGAGCTAGCTGCTGTCAAATTTGAGTAGAAGTCTGTCATTTTTAGATCGGCTAAACTTGCCAGCATCTGAACAAACTGACAGTGTAATATCTCATATGTATAAGAAAAGATGAGGAAGGTAAAGATTTTGGTTAGCTTGCAATCTCTCTTTCTCGTTTGCTCTTGTTCTCTTGGTCCGCATTAGCAACAGTGCGACGAAAAATGGTCATTGTACATTAGACCGCTGTGAATGGTTTTAATATCTGCTTAGAGCCCTTTTAAACTGTGGAATCAAACCGAATCGTATTTCGGTTCCGGTTCTGGTACCTACTGAAACCTAAGTTTCGCAAAAGGCTTTGATTTGGTTCTAACATTATTTCGAAATTCGGTTTCGTATCGCATAAAGAAAGATCGAAAGTCCATCCGATTTTTTAGCGAAGACATAATAACTACATCCCGTATAATAAACGTTTTACTTTTAGTTGGCCTTTTCAAAGGCATGCATAGAACTGAGAAAGCTTTGTCGAATTTTCCGACCACCATTTAAGTTCATTTTCCAGGGCTGCAAGCCGGTTTGGACCGAATCGGTTCGAATCCGGAATTCCGACAAAGCCGATTGTGTCAGTCATCTAGACCGCTCGATAATTATAGGTTTTTTTTTAGATTTATACAATGAATGAACTCCATATCCAGCAGACAAACGCCAATCTCATGTCAATTATAATCGACGTCTTACAGTTTTACAATGTATCTAGGCGTCAAGTGTATACCTATTGAATGGTTATTTTAAATATATTGGGTAAAACGTACACTGAACCAGGGTTCGAACCTCAAATTTCCGCACCTTAATCGTTGGTAAATTAAGATTCGAACCCCCAAACCGGAGCCCGGAAAATTTTCTGGGTTTGCAGTTGATGCAGTCATTGTCTTTATTTTGTAAACGTTTTTAGATCAGGAAATTAGACAATGATTGATGCTATTAAACTCTTTTGTGAAACAGTTTACTGAACTATTTATATTGTCCTGTTCCTCCTGTTTGTCGGCTTTGCAGTCTGGTTGTTGAACTCAGATCCGAAACTGTACCGATACAATGTTTAGGGTTTTTTTTTTTTTTATCTTTTCGGGTCTGAGTTTTAATCGGTTCTTTTTGGTATACGGTTTCGGTTCTGGTTTTTCGGTTTGATTCTCTGTTTTGAGCAAACAAATGTTGCAAGTTTCCGTTCCTATATACTCCTATTCCTACATCGGGTCAGCTTACACTCAAAGGATTTGCTGCTTGACGCAAAAAAAAACACACACAATAAAGTTTTAGTCCAAAAAATTTGATTTGAAAACTAGAAGATGTGATTTGATCAGAATCGGTCAATTGCGATTTTCTTTGCTATGCAGCGATTTTACTGTGCAGTATCTGGATTCATTTATAAACTAGAGCAAGTAAACCATTTTTGAAAATGGGGCGCTTTACTCACCTCGCGCAGTAGCCCAAACAGCACATCAGTGGACAGTGACCTCTCGTGTGCCTCGTCCATAATAATTGCCGCATAGCTGTCCAAGTCAGGATCGCGCAGACTCTCACGCAACAGAATACCATCCGTCATGTACTTAATAACAGTGCGTTCTGAGGTGCAATCTTCGAAACGTATGGCGTAGCCAACATCCTCGCCTGAAAAAACAGAGGAAGGTTTACTTCTGCAGATGTCGCAGCGGATGATGAATCTCTGTGACAGTTTGCTTACCCAGCTGTGTGTCCATTTCATCGGAGACTCGCTTGGCCACCGACATAGCGGCCACACGACGCGGCTGGGTGCAGCCAATCATGCCCAGCTGACTGTAGCCATCCTCGTGCAAGTATTGGGTCAGCTGGGTGGTCTTACCGCTGCCAGTCTCCCCCACAATGATAATAACAGAGTTCTCTCGGATGACGTTGAGGAGCTCCTGGCGGGAGGCGAAGACAGGCAGGAATCGCCGCTGCTCGGAAATTGTTTTCTTTCTGGAGAATTCGCTCTTTCCACTGGAGTCCTGATCACGCATGTGGTCTGCGAATTTCTGATCCTTACGATAGTCGGCCGTGTCGTTGTCCTTGTCAAAGCGTGCATCCTCGTCATCCTGGGAACGCTGTACACCCATGATGTTACCCAGCTTAGTGCCGCCTAGCTCCCAGTGCTTCTTTTGCGCCTTACGACGCTCCTTCTGCTCACGATAAGTGCGCACCAGGGCGCTGCCTTTCCTAGCCAGCAATGCCATGTCTGAGGTGGGATCCTTAACGGGCACCACGGGCTCTGGTTGCTTGGTGAACACAATGCGCCCGTCCAGAAAGGGCGGAATTATGTGATGCACTAACAGATGAACTCGTTCCAGGGCTTCCTCATCAAAATCGTCGTTAACACTGATGGATGTGACCACACCGGAAGTGAGCATACGATTTCGCTCCCAAAGCTCGTTGTCCCGGTTGTTCTGCCTCTGCTGTGCGCTGATTCGCTTGGTGCGCTTTTGCTCCAGCTGCTCTTCTCGCTTCCGAAAGTACTCCGAATTTGGACCAGCAAACGGGTTGTTCTCATCGTCGTAGCCCTCATCAATATTGTACCACTCACGGTCTAGGCGACGCTGTTCTTCCTCCCACAGGTCCCGCGACTCGGGATCATCGTTGTTCCAGGGTGTGGCTCCGCTCCGCTTCCTGTCGTGGGCCCATTGATTATACCGATGAGCAGGCGTAGGACGCGCGGAGTCGTCAGGATTGTTTTTCCGACTTCTGCTGCTACTGCTTCTCACTGACCATTCGCTGCTCAAACCATGTCCATGTCGCCGTGGTGTGGGCAGATCCCAGTCGGATTTGCGCTGCCCGCTGCCCTCAGATTCGTCATCATCCCACGAGCTGTTCGAAACGCCAAAGCCTCCAGGCGTGCCCGGTTCTCGGGGTGAGTGGACACTGCGTACGGACATTGAGCGGTCACGATCGCGGCTGCGCCCTCGATCTCGCTCCCTATCGCGATCTCGTTGGCGGCGCTGTCTGTCGCGATCTCGCCCCCTGTCACGATCTTTTCTGCGGTCCCGGTCTCGCTCCCGGCTCTCCGTGTGCGAGGAGCCCGATGATGAGGCATATGCATTGTGGGTCTGTCTCCCCCTTTCCCTATCGCGCTTTATATGCTCACGCAATCGTTCCCTGGCCTTCTCCGAAACACCGCCGGTGTGTGAAGGAGTCTCATCCTTGTGCTCGCGCAACTGCCGGCTTAGCTTCTCAAAGCTCTTTATGTCCGGCTTCTTAAAGGAGAACTCACTGGGGACTGATGTGGTGCTGGGTGTACCAGACCCAGCTCCAGCTCCGGCATCGTCATACTCGTTGTCCTTGAATGAAATTAGCCGTTCGGCCCGCTCCTTTTCGGCGCGACGCTTTGCAGCTAACTTGTCCAAGCCCAGTATGGATCCCTGCGGAACCTTGAAGCCTCCCTTGGCTTCAGCCATGGGATTCTTTTTAATGACCAGCCCACCACGCGCCTCCTGATCGTGGGTGCCCTCCAGTCGATGCACGCCCGTTTCATCATCAGACAGGGACATGGTAATGATGCCACCAGCTTCTCCTTCTTTATTTTGTTAACAGCAAACTCAAATACAGGGTTGTACTATTTGGGCTCAGATACTGGTGTCAACATACTGGGTAAACTCAAATACTGGTTGACGCAATTTGAGCAAAATACTCAAAAGTATGGTCGAATCAGTGTTGCCAACTTTTCACGGCCTCACCAATATAGATCGGCATTAAAAATTAGCTAGAAGTGGTTGCAAAGTAGCTATATAAATAGCTTAAATAATTTATTTTATTCGGGGGTGCCACAGAAATCACTAGCGATTTTCGTATAAACGTTTGTGTTTTATATTAAAACTGTTCGAATTTATATGTGAAGAGGCACCAAAAAGCACACCTACTAGATCAGATGGCGAAAATAAAACGAATTGAAACCGACAATACAAAGCCAAGTAGATTTGAGTAGATGATTCCAAATCGCTCAAATTCACCATCTGATCTAGTAGGCGTGCTTTTTGGTGCCTCTTCACATATAAATTCAAGCAGTTTTAATATAAAACAAAAGCGTTAGCGTGGCACCCTCGATTATTAATCAATCCCGTGACATAGTATATGGGTCAAGCTCAACAAAATTTCCTTCTGTTGCCCTACTTAAACCATGTCTGTAAATATAAAATTACTAGCTGAACCAGCCGCGGCTTCGTTCGCGTCCAACTTTTGAAAATATTGTAGTAATTGTAGCCCAACAGCTCGTTAAATAATATGTTTGTAATTAATCTATTTGTTAAAAAGCAAACTGCTTTTTAATATCGCTGGCTTCATTTCAATTCCCCGTCCCGTCCTACGGGGCACAACCAAATTTTCAAGTCGTACAGAAATTACAGAACTACAAATTATTCCTTTCCTGTCTTGTGAATCCTGAACATAATACAGTATGTTCTTCTGCCGAAGGACCATGTAGTGAATTTAGGGTCAAGTGACATTTTCTTTATAAGTGCGCACCTATGTACATTTGTAAAATATTATACTTATCTCTAGCATAAGCGATATAGATATAGGCAGTGGGCTGATAACACTAGGTTAGGGCCAAAAAGATCCATTTCTACTGAAACTCTTAGTGTAGTTTGGAATGGTGATCTCATAAATCGACTTCAAACATTTTTTATGGTAACACTGCTCGACAGCATTTTTCCCCAAAGCTCCAAACCAACTTTTTCTAAAGTAAATTGACCCGCTGATCACGAAAATCGCCATATAAAAAAAATCTATCGACGCGTTATCGAGATATTATCGATAAACGCTTTTTTCGATTTTTCCAAAAGTTGCCTCCACTTAAACTATCATAACTTTTTTGTTTTTCAATCGATTTGAAAGCTCTAAACAAATTTTGAAAGAAAATACTTGCAATTGCATATTTTAAGGTCAAAACATGTACATTGTCATATGTCTGTTTATCTTATTGAGTTAATGAAACTTAATTCAATAATACAACGTCGGTTTCTGGCCATTGATGGTTTGGAATTTTTTTACATTTTTCCATTCCCTTCCGTTGACATTGTTTTGTTTCTTAGTGAATGACAAATTTTTAGTGGTGGACCAATAACTGTTATTAACAATAAAATACTGATTAAAACGAAGTAAAATAGGAACATCCCCAGAAGATGTTGAAATGATGATAAAATTTTGGCACGGCAAATGCTTATGGAACATCTTTGATAATGATGTTAGATGTCAGATGTGCCTCAGTGTGAATAGCCTATTACACTGCCCACATCTTACATCTGTCAGTCAATGTCTCAGAAAAAATTTGTATCAAAAATGACACAAAAATATATTCAGAAAAAAAATTGGCATGAAATTTATTTAACATTTGCTCAACAATAACAGGCTTATGAATCGCATGGTGGTGATTAAAATTGCTCCTTATCCCGAAGGAAGATTATTTGGGCGTTTTGAGACATATTTTGCGAATGCAAATGCTCCAGTATATTTCTTGCTAGTTTAATCAGCATCAGCTCTCGGCTGTTTTGGTATATGGGCACTGGTATTATCGATGCATTTGCTGCTCGAAATTTCAGAATTAATGTCAATTGGGTCCTGTCTGGAATGGGGCGAACACCTATCATGATTTTGTCACATGTCATCAATATGGTTCTTATACTAGCTTCTGTGCAAGGCGTTTTCAAGTCTTTTTCCTGCCGACTTAATATATAAAATACAAATATTTAATTATGCATGGCAAGTTTCTCTGCCACTACTTAATTTCATGAGGAACATGTGGAATAGAAACATTTTGCTTCAAGATGCTAGATGTTGGATGTTGCTCAGTGTAAAAAGCCTATAACATCACATTACATGCAAATACTAGACGTTAAACAACACTAACTGCTTCACAATTTGAATTCAAATTCAAACTCACTTTTCTACACACGAAAACAAAGCACTACATGCAAAAAAAAAACACTTCACAGGACGTTAATTGGCAGACTCTAGATTGAACGAGTCTTTCGTGCCCCCTACCATACCTTGCAGCAGGACATTACCATTTTTTTTTGTTCTGCCACAAAATTCAACGATGAGCAATCTTGTTCAAGCCATGTTTAGTTCCACCCCTTTCCTCCCATATCAACACCTTTTACCACATACTTTCTTTTCCTTTCATCTCTTAATTTATTGACAAAATTTCCTTATTAACTAACATTTTATCCTTCCTCTTAAATTTATAATGCGGTTATTTCGTGTTTGTTTTGTTGAACTTTGTTTGTGTTGTTGTTGCCAAACTGCAAGTCAGTTGTATGTCCAATTGGAACGAAAAAAGGGAAACAAGGGAACACACGTATGCGGCTTGCCTACCTATAAGAGCTCTTAAAGGGAAGGGTTGCCTTCAATCGGAGGACAATTTCTTTGGAAAAAAAAATATATAAGAAATATGCAAGTCAAAACCTAGCTGCAGGAAATCAAGAAAATGCTCAAAAAAATTTCACAGCAAAAATACAAAAAATATAGCTTAAAAGAAATAAATAAATAAAATAAATATGTAAGGAAATAAAGATATTGAAGATAATAAATTACAAACTACAAAAATTTGTGTTAAAATTTGGTTTAAAGCAAAAAATAAATAAATAAAAAAAACGGACCCAAAAAAAAAGGAAACTAACATATTATATGTATATAAAAAAAAACTAAAGTTGCCGCCTCTTTGTAGGCGTGTCGGCCTCTCTGTCTGTCACCTCCAATTAAATTTGGTTTGTGGACCAGTTATGGAGTGGACCTCCGAATTGCCAGTTACAGACTTGGGGGAGTTTCCCATATGAAAGGGATTAGGTTGGGCTGTGTTTGGCCTGAGCAGCAATAAATAATTTTTTAGGCCGCCATTAACAGCCATGGCAAAAATTAAAACGGTAAGCTGCTGGCATGGGTGCTTCGCCAGAAAAAATGATTTGGTGACGCCAACGATTTTTGGCTCCCGGTTAATTGGTGCCTCCACGGACAGTATAAGCCCAGATCCACCAAAAAATCTGACCAGGCCTGGAAATGTGGCCTGGTCTTAGGAACTGGATATTTTTTTGGACTGGGTTGGCTAAAATAAAATTCTTTTACGACCTAATCCTGCACCTATCGCAGACCGACTTTCCCGTCCTTACTGGCCAATCCGGACTTCCAAATGGATCCAAGCCGGGATATTATTTGGGGTTGCTTCTGGCCTTTGGTCCTACTATGGAGAATTTTGCACTTTGACAAGTTTGACTTCACTAATATATATGCGACTGCGCGCAAGCCACATTCATCACCAACTGCCTCTCTCGACCTTCACCCACTTTCTTCAAAGTCATGTTCCTGTTCACTTTGAACAGTGACATAACGCCCGAATTTTCAAAAATATACCTTTTGCATATGTGAAGAGTGTGTTCTCTTACCTATTAGAGGCAAAGATCAAAGAGGGTGTGTTTGTTGGGCCGTAAATTAAAAAAAACTTTTCGAGAACTCTCAATTCAATTTAATGTGGTCCAAGGATGAGGAGGACGCATGGTAATCTTGGAAATTTTAGAAGTCCTAAATATAATTAAGTCATCGCACATTTAATAAGAAACTATGAGAAAATAGGTAAAGTTTGTATATTATATTTAACTTTTCATTGTATTCAAACGCTGCACATTGTATGGCAAACAGGAGAAAAATTGTCGTTTAAACTTAATTTTTTTGGATTCTAATTTGGACTTCTTTCCTGAAAACCTCGGCGATGACAGCGATGAGCATGGTGAACGATTTCATAAGGATATGAAAAGTAAGGAACGCCGCTATCAAGGATTTTGGGATGGGGCATGATGGGTGACTATTGTTGATTTCTTACGCGTGAGAAAAACTGTGCACACAAACGGGGAAGCAAAACGGACCATAGACATTTTTAATACCACTTGAACGGTAAAACTGAAATTGCTCATATTTTAGATAAGTGCTAATAACTTCTACAATTTCCAACATATTTCGATGTATGAACACTTTTTGAATTTATTATACATTAGGTTACATCATCCAAAAGAGAAAGAAATTTAAAAAAACATTTTTCTTGGTGAAAATAACTGTGTAATTTACGGTTTTTTTTAAATTTGTGATAAAAATGAAACAGAATTCTCGATATCTTTGTAATTAGCAGTTACACCACAAATTCGACAATAAAATGATGTACTATCGATTGAAAGATAATTTTATTAGCTTTATTTTGGTGTACACAACTTGTTCATAAGTTATTTCATAATTGAGATATTTGAAATTAAGTGAGAGGTCCTTTTTAAAAAATGTGAAAAACGGTAATTTAAGATTATCGCGAAATCTGTTCTACTGAAAAATTTATGAGCTCCATATTCGGACTCAGCGCGTGATGTTACATAAGGAGTGACATCAAATTGTAGAGGATTAGAAAAAATTTAATAATTTGTAAACTTGTGTAGTTATAAGGAAAAACAACCAAAGTCTTTCATGTTAATCTACACCAACCACATTAGTGGCGCCGTTTAGCGATTGTGGCTCCATCTGGTTGGCAGCCAGCGCATTAAGGGCTGGCAAGTTATTGCTCATGTTTGGCGCCAACAAATATTTAAATTTTTAATTTTATTTATAAAGATTATGAATTAAATTTGAACTATAATTTAAAAATGCATCATAAAACCTTTATCACAATCAAAAAATTTCAGTTGAACATCAAATTAACCCATAACTAAAATTAGGGAAATTTTTTTGCGAGAGATGCAGCCCTGTTTTTAGCGATGGAACTTTAATTTGAACAGTTTCTGTTCTAACTAGATTTTCAAAAAGAAAAAAATCTCTTGAAGTTCTGGGACACCGACGAATTTATCGAGCGATTTGCAAACCAACCGAGGTCAAAATCTCTAGAGATTTCTGTGACACCCCCGATTAAAATGTATTTGTTTTTAGATTAATAGAACATTTGTATATTTTATTATATTTAATAAATGGCTTAAATAACACAAGTTTACAAATTATTAATTTTTTTCTAATTTTCTACAATTTGATGTCACTCCTTATGTAAAATCAGGCGCTGAATCTTATAAATTTCCCAGTAGAGCAGATTTCGAGATAATCCTAAATTACCGTTTTCCGCATTTTTGAAAAAGGACCTCTCACTTAATTTCCAATATGTCAATTATGTAAAAGCTTATGAACAAGTTTTGTACACCAAATTAACACTAATAAAATTATCTTTCAATCGTTCATACATCATTTTATTGTCAAATTTGTGGTGTAGCTGCTAATTATAAAAATATCGAGAAATTACACCGTTATTTACACCAAGAAAATTTTTTTAAATTTCTTTCTCTTCTGGATGATGTAACCTAATGTATAACAAATTCAAAAAGTGTTTATACATCGAAATCTGTTGGAAATTGTAGAAGTTATTAGCACTTATCTAAAATATGAGCAATTTCAGTTTTACCGTTCAAGTGGAATTAAAAATGTCTATGGTCCATTTTGTTACGCCGTTTGTGTGCACAGTTTTCCTCACGCATAGGAAACCAACAAAAGTCACACATCATGGCCTCATCCCAAAATCCTTGATAGCGGCGATCCGTACTATTCATATCCTGATGAAATCGTTCACCATGCTCATCACTCTCATCGCCGAGGTTTTCAAGGAAGAAATCAAAATGAGAATCCAAAAAATTAAGTTTCAACGAGATTTTTAGTAAAAAATTTTTACTCCTGTTTGCCATACAATGTGCAGCGTTTGAATACAATGAAAAGTTTAATCTCTATAAATATAAAAGAGAGTGTCCTCCCATAAGCCAAGCTCGATTTCTGGGTTCTACAGGTTATTATTATATCAAATATTGTTTAGTTCTATACTGTTGAAGGCGCAGCGAAGCGCGTGGGGTTATTTGCTAGTCTCTATAAATATAAAAGAAAGTGTCCTGATGCACTGACCGACTGATTGGCAATCATCGCACAGCCTAAACGGAAAGAGATAGAAAGCTGAAATTTGGACAGGAGTTTCTGTTAGTGGTGAAAGTGCGTACTTACACGGGGTTTTGGGAAATTCCACCCGGAAAAGTCGGAAAAGCGTCGGAAAAGTATGTATGGGAAAAATGTTATTTTTCATCCGATTGACTTGAAACTTGGTTTGTATGCAAAGTACGCGAAATAATTCGACACGTGTTTTCCCGATTTTGGAAAAACCACGAGAAAAATGGCCGGAAAATTCTGCATGAAAAAAACTATTTTTTATCCGATTGGCTTTAAACTCGGTTTGTAAGAATAGAATATGAAATAATTTGAAATGTGATTTTCCGATGTTGGAAAATTTGACCCAACGGTCGGAAAAATCCCGGAAAGCTTCTGCTTGAAAAAAAAATATTTTTCATCCGATTGGCTTGAAACTCGGTTTGTTGTGATAGAATACAAAACAGTTTGAAATGTTTTTTTCTGAAGTTGGAAAAATTGACCTGAAGGTCGGAAAATTGAAGGAGAATTCTGCATGAAAAAACTATTTTTCATCCGATTGGCTTGAAACTTGGTTTGCAATGATAGATTACGAAATAGTTTGAATGTGATTTTCTGAAATTTGACTTGACGGTCGGAAAATTCCCGGAAAATTCTGCATGTAAAAAAACTATTTTTTATCCGATCGGCTTGAAACTCGGTTTGTAAGGACGGAGTACGAAATAATTCAAAATGTGATTTTTCAATGTCGGAAAATCCGCTCCCAGGCGTGAAAATGCCCGGAAAATTCTACATGCAAAATAACTATTTTTCATCCGATTGACTTGAAACTTGGTTTGTACAGTCACAATGAAAATTTATTTGTGATTTAATTTTCCTATGTTGGAAATAACGCCGGGATGCCCACTGGGCAGTGAATGGGATGTGGGTGGGATGTGAGTGGGATGTGAGTGGGATGTGAGTGGTTTGTTGTTGAAGTGGGTGGAAAGTGGGTGGTTAGTGGTTGTGAAGTAGGTGGGATGTGGCGGGAAGTGGGTGGGATGCGGGAGGAATGTGGGTGGGTGGAATGCGAAGTGGGTGGGATGTGGGCGGGAAGTGAGTGGGATGCGGTTGGGATGTGGGCGGGATGTGGGCGGAAAGTGGGTGGGAAGTGAGTGGGAAGTGAGTGGGAACTGGGGGAAATTGGGTGTAAAGTGGGTGGGATGTGTTTGGGATGTGGGCGGGAAGTGGGAGGGAAGTGGGTGGGATGTGGGCGGGATGTGGGCGGTGTGGTGGCGGAAAGTGGGTGGGAAGTGAGTGGGAACTGGGTGGAATTGGATGTAGAGTGGATGGGGGTGGGAGTTGGAGGATCAGCAAAGAGCATACTGTTGAAGGCGCAGCGAAGCGCGTCGGGTTATTTGCTAGTATTATATAAATCACACTCTGAGATCAGTGGCATTCCTATATTTATACGTCTTTTACAGACCACACGTAATTTTGCTCTGTACTGTACAGGATTCCATGCATAGCATTATATTTGATACTGAATTAAATTCTTGTTTTTATCTAAATTTTGTTTTTATCAAACTGATGGCAAAAATTTACGAAGCTGAGCTGTGTTGAGGGAGAATATATTTCTTAAAAATCCAACTTAAACACTTCAATATTAACCAGGGTTGCAAACCGGTTCTGAACCGAACCGCTTTTTTCGCTCGTGAACCGAACCGTAAACCGAACCGGTGAATGTTCAAAAATGCTGAACCGAACCAAAAACCGAAAAATAAAATGGTTCGGTTCGGTTCACTTTAGCTAGGTATTGAGTTACTGGCAAATAGTGAGCCAAATCAGCAATTAGCTTTAAAATATTACGAAAATACTTGGTAAAGCAGAGTTGTTGTAAAAAAGCTAAGAACATCAACCCTATAGATTATTAATTATTGGAATATTTATCAGGAAAGTCAATTTTCCACCCATACAAGTATCAGTAGAATGAACATTTTCCACATTGGAGTTAGGAGATATATTATTATTAAGTCTTAAACCAAATTCCATCATATTGAAGTTAATTTAAGTTTAATTTTAGTTGTTTTGAAAACCACATGAACAAGTAAAGTAAGTTAAAATAAAACTAATCAAATGGAAATGTCAACTTTTGAGTTTAATAAAAATGAAATGTTTATTATATAAAAGGTAGTGTTCCACAGATCGAAGTCGATTTCCGTATGCACTTATGGCTTTCGAATTAGAATTGTTTAAGTTTATATGCCAAATATGTCAGAGATTACCTGATCAGGTCAAAAGAAAAATTTAATTATTTGACTATTTTGATTCGCTTGGCTTTCAGTAGTCGATTTCAAACCGTCAAATTTTCTAAACAATATCAAGTGACCAAAGAGTGAAAGTGAAAGTCACTTGATATGTAAAGTTGTAGGATTTCAAAACGAAATGAGATCGTTTATACCGAAATTGTCGTCGAAATATTGAACATACCCGATTAACTGAAAACCTAGCTCTTTGTTAAAAAATAATCTGAATACTTGTATCAAAAATATAATTCTTTAGTTAATTAAATGAATAAAGAGCGAACCGAACCGAACCGAACCATAACCGCGGTTCAGTAAGCCCCAAAAACCATGCAATGACCCGAACCGGCGGTTCAAAAACTGTGTGAACCATCGAACCGAACCAGTCCTTATTTCCGAGTGGTTTGCATCCCTGATATTAACACCATTTTTTACTTTCCCCACTTCTTCCCAAAATAAAGATATCTCCTTTCAGCCAAAATAAAGTGCTTTTTCAAACTCACTTTTTGTTTTCCACCTGAGAACCAGTGTATGTGGTCTCTGTGTAAAAAGACTCAGTGCAAGTTGCTCCTTTTTTTGTAAGAAACCTAAATGTATAATCAATTTATAAGGCGGCATATCGCTCACTTACTTCAAGACTGGCATAGCTCAAAAAATACAATTTTTGACTTGATGATGCAGAAATATACGCTGTATTGTGTACTATTTTTTGTAAAAATTTTCATTTTTTTATTTTTTTTATTTATTTAGTCGTCAAAAAAAGGCTGTCAACTCAATTACACATACGTTATAAAAAAGCCTTATTGACTAAGAAAGCCTAACAAAGAAAAACTAACAAAATTACAAAATAACTTATAACGACTCTGACACGATGGGGGAATTTTATTTGCCCGTCCGGCCAGCTATGCCCCGATTCACAGCCAATTGTAGTCAGAGACGTTATTAGAGCTACCAAAAACTTTAATGATATGGAGATAGAGAAGATGAAAAAAAAAACCAAAACCTAAATAGGAGCAAAGGAAAAAAAATAATAATAAAATAATAAAACTAAAATAAATCAGATATAAAGAGAACAAATTTAAGAAAAGAGAGAAAAAAATACTATCTAAATGTGAAATTTAAAACTAACTACAAATAAAAAATTTATAAGATAAACTTAAAATTAAATAAACAGAAATCTCTGACCCGGTGGGGGAAGATTTTTTTAGCCAGTCCGGCAAGCTATGCCCCTACTCACAGCCAGGAGAGGTCAGAGATTTCCCCTAAGATAATTATAGAGGGACGTTTTTAGAGAGAAGAGAGAGAGATCTGTTGAGAGCAGGTGATAGAGATCATTATAGTTTTGACATAAGACTCGAAATCGATTGTGCTTTGCATAATCAGTTGTGCATCCAGGCAATATTAAAGGAAAATAGTTTCTGGTTGGCCTAGAAGGAACGGAGAAGTTAAGGCGACCTAAAAGTTCTGAAGAATCTACATCACCAATAATTAGTTTATGAAGAAAAGAAACACCTAATACTGTTCTACGGTTAGCTAACGAAGGAAGGTCAATAAGCAAGAATCTATTAGAGTACGATGGCAGACGAAGGTTAGGGTCCCAATTTAAGCCACGTAGGGCAAAAAGCAAGAATTGCTTCTGAACAGATTCAATACGATCTATATGCTTTTTGTACTGCGGACACCAGACGGACGAGCAGTATTCAAGTACAGGACGGACTAGAGCAGTGTATAAAAGCTTTGTGGTATATGGATCATTAAACTCTTTCGACCAACGTTTAATGAATCCGAGTACACCATTTGCTCTATTAACAATAGAGGAGATATGAGGATTGAAACTCAATTTGGGGTCAAAAAGAATTCCAAGATCAACAACTGTAGAAATTCGTTCCAAGGGTTCATTGCCAATCGTATAGATAGCCAGTGAGGGCTTGCAACGATGAAACGTCATGAACATGCACTTGGAGCAATTAAGGTGTAATTGATTAATCAGACACCAGGACTGCAAGGAGTTTAAGTCATCTTGCAGTTTGATGGAGTGTATCGGGTCGTTGAAAGATAATATAAGTTTTACATCATCGGCGTACATAAGTATCCAAGAATTCGAAATTATTGTGGGGAGATCATTAATAAAAAGAGTAAAAAACAAAGGGCCGAGGTGACTGCCTTGTGGCACACCAGAAGTGACAAAGACAGGCTTTGACGTGTTAGAACGAAGCAGAACGTTTTTGAGTTCTATCTTTTAAATAGGACGAAATCCAAAGTAGATATACTTTTCAGTAGTATACTTTTCATGTGAGATCAAAATATGTTCAAATATAATTTTACAGGTTCATTTTCATGTTCAAGAGCGTCATAACTCAATTGTCCTGCAGTCGATATTGAGCAAACATAATTCGGCTTTTCGTTAAAACATCATATTTTGAAGTTTCATTAAAGAGCATTTTAAATTTATAATATTTTACTAGATTAACTCGAAACTAAAAGAATCTTTTTTTTCTGAATAAACCTATTGAGAACTTTAAACGCGTTTTTCTCAAAATGGATTATTTTGAGTTATGCCAGTATTGAAGTAAGTGAGCGATATGTTGTGCTGGTGCTTAAATTTTTTTTTACTTACTTGTCCATTTTTCCACAAATTTGCTTAGAGCTTAATCTCGCTACTAAAATTTTCGCAGCCACCACCGGCTCAAAACCATGCGTGAAATACAGTATTCCGAGTATTAGCGATGGGCAGAGGTTCCGATTATTTACAGAGTTGCATGCCGTGTTTTCGACAGGGAAAATATGACTGGAAAAATATCCAGATCTAAATTAGGTGCTGAATAATGTTCGAACTTTTTTGCTTAAGGGAATTATAATCAAAAAGAGCCCAATCTAATAAAAAAAGTGCCAGTGCACCAACAGGAAAAAACACCAGTTTTGGTGCAAAAACACCAAGTGAGGCAACCGTGCAGACAACACTGCAACAGTGTGACGCTATGTAAGCCTAGCCTTAATTTGCCCTGGGAATCAGTGCTGACAGAATCTCCGAGGCAAAAATTGCTAGATTTGGGAAAAAAGTTGCTAAAAATTGCTAAAAATTATGTACAAATTGCAAAAGAAAATCTGCAAAAAACATTAAAATTTTCGTTTTTATTTTTAGAAAAAAAATTGTAAATACTTAAATTCAAACGGAAGATGATTTTTGTATCGTAAAGAATTTTATGATATAAATGTATTTAATGAATTTCATTTTTTAATCTACTAAAAGCTTACCAAGAATTTTTGTCACACTAATGTTAATGAACTCGTCCAACAAATGACTAAAATGACTTCTGTGCCGGAGGGTGGCCCGCTTGTGACAAAAATTAATTGAACAGTTGATTCCAATGAGTTAGCTCAAAACTAGCTTATTGGAACTATTTTTCCTGCGACAAGCATATCGATCAAGTTCGTTTTTAAGTCACACTGTGTATTTTTATGCCCTTGGAGAGGGTATATTGAAATTGTCCGGATGTTTGTAACGCACAGAAAGAAGCATCTCCGACCACATAAAGTATATATATTCTTGATCAGCATGACGAGCTGAGTTGATATAGCCGTCCGTCTGTCCATCTGTTTCTATAATATCTCCTCCGTCAGTTTTAAAGCTATCTTAACCAAACTTTGCACGAAGTCTTTTGCTACAAATACGCTGCACATTTGCCGGAACCGGCCGGATCGGACGACTATAGCATATAGCTGCCATAGGAACGATCGGTTGAAAAAGTAGTTTAAGTGAGAAAAACTTCTTTGTTTTCAATGCTATCGCTCTCAACCCTTGTATTTTAAAGTATTCTATGATTTCACATAATTTCACCGAGATTTATTAAAATCGGACAACTATATAGTATAGCCAAAGACCAATATAATCTCTAAGATGCCGGACGGCCATGTATTGGTTTTACACTATGAAGCTATTTTTTTTTGGTCGACGAAAATCGCGCTCTCTCCGCTCACACAAAGCTGAGAGCGTAAAAATCTAAAAATAGAATGCAATTGCTTGTGTGAGTAAAGATTGAGAATACGTTCCCAGCACCGAAAAATCGTGCGCAAAAAATCGTATCGCGTTACTCATCTTCATATTCTAATGTCTTTGGTATAGATGTCATACAAAAGATAGGTCTGAAAAAGTCTTAGTTGAAAAACTTTTTGTTTTCAATGCTATAGCTCCCAAAGTTTGTACAGATCAATATTATATACTAACACACAATTCTGTCAAGTTTAATTCAAATCGGATGACTATAGCATACAGCTGCCATAGGAACGATCGGTCGAAAAAGTAGTTCTAGCGAGAAAAACTTTTTTTTTCAATGCTATCGTCTTTATACTTTCCAGTTCTGTTTCAAAACATTTTTGGAGAGTTTGATCAACATCGGATGTACATATCGTATAGCTGCCACATAACAAACTGGCAGGCATACATATATCATGCTCCAAGGGTCGAGCCGAAGTTAGCTTCCCTCTATTTTTTTTTAATTGTAATTATGTTAAATTAAATTGTTTAACTGCAAAAGAGCTGGTGGCCTGTGCTGTTGTGGCGTTGTGGTTGCTGGACGAAGATGAAGATGATGATGAACCCAAGCCAAAGCGCTCTTGCTGGGTCGATAAAATTAATTTGAAGGGAAGAAATGCCATAATGCCTATGGCCAAGTTTAATGGAGAGTTGCGAAGTATATGGGTAACGTCACTTATCAGAAAGCAGACAACGAATTATAGCGAGTCCATTTTACCTGGCGAAAGACTAGCAGTGAAACTGTAATTACGGAAACATGCGATGCAATTTAAAAAAGTGTTGGAGACATGTAATTAAAAGTAATTACATATGTTTATTTATTTGATATGTGTTCACGGAGGTAGGAGTTGTAGCACTTAATGTCGAATCTAGTATCTTGAAAATCCTCCAGAACCTCATGGTCTTAAAGAGATTCTCCACTCCTTCACTGAAATATAATTTTACCCTTACTAAAATCGTCCGTACTGAAATTAAAGATGTTTCACATCAAAAAAACAGAGGAAAGCTAACTTCGGCTCGACCGAAGTTTATATACCCTTGGAGCATGATATATTCCTGTCAGTTTTTATAATCTGTACCGAAGGTACATAGAGTATATTAAATTTGTGCAAAAGTATGTAACAGGGAGAAGGAATCATTTCCGACCCTATAAAGTATATATATTCTTGATCAAGTAAGTCCGTCCGTCTGTCTGTCCGTCCGTATGAACAAACAGATCTCAGGGATGGTAAGAGATAGAGGGTTGACATGTATGGGACAAATGCTTCTTATACTTGCAGGCAGATCAAGTTTATTTTCAATTTTTGCCACGCCCCTCCCGCCCCCGCAATTTAGAAAAAGCTCATATCTCCCACAGTTTTGTAGATAGATGATTCGTACCTTTTAGGGATGGTTATTCATTAGAAATATGTATCGATTTGCCGAAGCAGCTGCAGTGCATTCAGCTCCTTCTCCAGGTACAGAGTATATTATAGTCGGGCTTGACCGTCGTTCTCACTTGTTTATATGGCAGCTACACGATATATTCATCCGATTTTGATCAAACTCTCCCAAATTGTGTTGAAACAGAAAATATTCATAACTGGAACGTACAAAAACGCTACCTTTGAAAACAAACAATTTTTTCTCACTAAAACTATTTTTTCGACCTATCATTCCTACGGCAGCTATATGCTATAGTCATCCGATTCGGATCAGACTTGACAGAATTGTGTGTTTGCATATCATATTGATCAGTAATGAGTTTGGGAGCGACAGCATTGAAAACAAAAAAGTTTTTCATACTAAAACTTTTTTTCAGACCTATCTTTTGTATGGCAGCTATACCATATAGTTGCCCGATTTTCATAAAACTTACTGAAATTATAAATACGAGCTTCGGAGACGTTCGCATGGAAAACAAAAAAGTTTTTCTCACTAAAACTACTTTTTCAACCGATCGTTCCTATGGCAGCTATATGCTAGTCATCCTTTGTGCAAAGTTTGGTTACGATAGCTTAAAAACTGAGGGAGGAGATAGCATAGAAACAGACGGACGGACAGACGGACATGGCTATATCAACTCAGCTCGTCATGCTGATCAAGAATACATATACTTTATGTGGTCGGAGATGCTTCCTTCTATGCGTTACAAACATCTGGACAATTTTAATATACCCTCTCCAAGGGAATAAAAAAGAATCTATAAGCAAGATTTATTGGAAGAAACTCCCTGCGTACTAAATTTACAATAGTATTATTGAAATGACATTTCAGGAGTAATGTAAATTCAACGATGGGGGAGTATGATTTGTGCCACTGTATTATATCACAGTTATATTGACGAATGTCCCACTGCACATTCGTTGCAATAACTGCTTAACAACGTTTTTGGCACACTCCTTCTTCGTTCTCTACTTCTTCCTTTTTCTTTTTCTGGTAAGCTACTTCACTACCGATATAACAGTAGAACAAAAATAAGCAAAAACCATTTTTTTCCGACCCTCTAATATAAACAATTTTCCATCGACCCACGTATTTTTGAAAATTTAATGTTTTTTCTTTTTTTTTAGTCAAAGAACTACAAAGGTTATAAAATTTTCCATAGTTTCTTTTGACAAAAAAAATTTTACTTGGAAATTTTTTGAGATTTTTTTTACCATGTTTTGACGCACTTTGACACATATTTCTTAAGAACTATTTACCCGGTTTTGATAATTTGTAGTTTTTTTTTACTTAATTCCATGTTTGAAATCTATCAAAAATAATTTGTATTTAATACAAATTAAATTCAATTCAATTATACGAACTGCAATGGCATATATCCTTTGGCAGAGCTTAGCTCTTTTTATTCACATGAAACAAATTTGAAAATTTCATTTGGAATCGATCACTAAGTAAACAAAAAATAGTTGATGGACAGGCCCTGCTCTTTCTTGAGGCATTAAAAATTGTACTTTTTCCTGAGGCGTTCGCGGATGAGCAATAACTTAATCAGTTTCTTCCACTTTCCATAGACACGTGCCTCGAATTCCTCTCTCTCTTTGCGTGCCTGCTCCAGTTGGTTTGCCTCCCAAGCGGCTCGAATTCTTCGCAAACAATAAATCCATCGTACATGGCATGGCAACCGCCACGATGAAAATCAAAACCTACGACTGCATTCGCACAATCTATATTCAGCTTTCTGCAGATACGCATAAGTCCGGGCAATCTCAAATGCACCGTCTTCTTGGGCAGCATGCAATCCTTGAATAGCTCCACATTGCCATATTCATTTCGTGGCACCAGTCCATTTTCGGCTGTGGGTGGCTCATAATCCTGGGTTTGCCAATAGCCAAATACCTCTACCGGCTGCTGTTTGAGTATAGTGCGAGTAAACTTGTCCCATTTGGGACTTTTGACAATTTTATAGGGATGCTCGCCTAGCTTGACGACGCGCGCGCTTTTCAGCCAATCTTCTCGAGAATGCAGTAAATGCACACAATCCCTGGAATACACTGGCTCGCCTCGGATAAAGCCCAATGTAGGGGGATCTGGCGGATATAGAGCTTGGAACTTGAGCAGATGTCGCCTCAATACATATAATGGATGATCCTTGAACTCGTATATGGATTTAGGCAGTGGTTTATCCAAGTGTATACGACGCATTTGCTCATCCTCACAAATGTCGCGCTTGGTGCGCTGGCCCAAGTAGGGTGCAATGGTCGCGTCCAGCCAGGACTTCTCCACGCGAGCCTTGCGCACCGTGGTGGCCCAGCTGGTGCAATAACGTTCGGTTACATCTTTCAAACTGAGGTCATTTTGAAAGGCAAAAACATAGGCCAAGTTGGGGGAAGCGTTTCTCCGGATGGTGTCCACACAGTGCAAGTTTCCCTTGAACAAATCAATACATATCCACTGCTCCTCCACTTCGGACCATATCTCTATCCACATATCCGAAGCGGTTGGCCTGGTTTTATCATTGATCGACTCGTCGTCTGTGGACAAAATTCGGCGATCAAGGCGCAAACTTTGCACAGATTGTGGCAATATAGGCTCCTTCTTTACCGGCTTGACTGGTTCGTATATGGGACTGTTGGACTTGTTCAGTTTCTGCAATTTCGGTCGCTTTTTGGGTACATCATCGGCTCCGTCAAGCTGTGGTATACTTTCCTTTTCATGACGAGTACGTAGCTGCCGCTTGGGTGCAGCTTCTGCTGCCCGTTTGCGCAGGCTTCTCTTAACAGTATTGGCATTCTCTGTATCGCTTTGCTTAGGTATTAACAGCTTGGGTAGAATGGGTGTACCAATTTTTTGGCTTGGATAAACATTGTCGCTCAGTGTCTTAGCAGCAGCTTTACGTGTGCGTCGAGCTACGGGCGTGGTAATCTCATTTGGATCCCTTTTTAGTTGGGTTTGGCTGGACGACGGCTTACTTTTAAGGTGTCCAGACTGAGGCTTGCAATCACTGGCTGCTGCTTTGGATGTGCTGGGCTGGTCTTCGTTTGTCTGCAATTTACGTGATTTTTGTGATTTTGATTGGGAAGAGAAACCGGACCTGGTAACAGTTTTAACTTCAGATTTGGTTATAGTTTTGGACTTTTTCGACGGTCTAATCTCTTCTAAATCGTCCTGCTCTTCCTGCGTTTCATTATTTTGACTCTTGTTCTTGTCATCCGTCTTCATTTTGATGGGTATTAAATCCGCAGCCGCCGGACGTAGCTGCATCGGCTGCAGATTTACTATCAAACGACTACTCATGCCCATGCCTCGCGCAAGTACAATGAATATGAATATCATATCCTGCTTACAACGCGCTTCCTTGCGTTTTATTTGCAATAGAAGCTTCTCCAATATGTTTTCCTTGGAGTTGGCCCTTTGGGGGGGATACAAATTAGGGCTTAACAATTTGATTTCTTTTTTAAACCAAGTGACAAATGACTGCAGATATTTCAGCTCAGTTCCGCGATCGGTTGGATAGGCATTCTTGCTGGGTAGCATCTTTAGTGCCTGGGGTATCAATCCTGGGTCATTTAACAAACGATTGTACTGCAGGCTTCGCGCTATTAAGCACATTAAACTGACCTTGTGCATCAGCAGCTGCCGATCTTTAATATCACGATTGAGGCGACGTTTAAGCGCCATCTCCACTTCCAGCTGTGTCTTCTGCTCCTTGCTGACATGTCTGGAGGGCATACCAATATGTATTTCAAGATCGCCAGATACATTGGGTGTCTTCCTTGAATCGCTGCCCAAATCGGTCTCTGCCACTTCCTCAAACTCAGAGCCTTCGGTATCCAAGCCTTCGCCAGCGTTGCCCACATTCGACACAGGTGTTGCCTTGGTGCTTCGTTTAGTGCGCGTCGATTTGGGTTTTGAATGTGGTTGCCGTCTGGCCACCACCTTCTCCTTATCCAGCACGTCTGTGTGTTCAGTGTGGTTTTGATTTTCGCCCAATGCAAGCAGTGCATTGACATCCATTGTGGCAGTTTGACCTTCCTGTGCGGGCGTGACTGCAGCCCGTCTGGCGGCCAGCACGTTCCTGGACCGCTCCAGACTATTGGCATTCTCAAGCAGGACACGAAAATCAAACACCTTGGTGGCATTATCCTCTAGGCTGCTCTCGTTGTTATCCTCAGAGCCTGAGTCGGTAAGATTCGAAATACCCGCATTGCAATCAAATTGGGGCGCTGGCGACTTGTCCTTGGTTGCCGTAAAGAAACTCGAACGCAGATCTAAGTTAGCTGGATTGACCAGATAGTCTTCAACACTGGATTCGCTGCTGGAGTCATCTTGAGCATCATTGGCAGTATTTGCATTTTTTGAACACGACGCAGAGGAGGAAGGAGACGTCTGTTGCAGCAAAGAGCCAAAGGTTTTACGTGGGGGTCGATTCCTGTTGTATAGCTGGGAACGCAACGATTGACCACTGGGCAAAATAACAAAGTGTTAGTAATTGATTGTGTGGATGATTTGTCAATGGATATACCTTTTTTTGATTGTTCTGGTGCTGGTGGTGGGCAGATCTCTGAAATCGCTATGATCGTCATTGGAAGATTCACCGCAGCTGGGCTCCCACTCATCCTCACTGGCAGAGAAAACCTCCGAAGCAGTTTCATCCTCCTCATCGGACATTTAAGGAACTAGGTTTTTACATATAACTGAGGGCGGTAAATTTCAACAAATGGTGAAATGAATATATGCGCAGCAGATATTTTTGTATAATCAGAACTAATGCCGCCAAGCCACTGACAATCGGTTATCGACAGTGTTGCCGTGTGTATATCGCACTGGCTCTAAAGAAGGTCGGGTTTACATTGGGGCACACTGTGATCGTGTTGTCTGTGACGCACTGTGACCAAAGAACTCAGAAGTCCAAAGTGCTTGCATTGGCGTCACAGAAATTACATGTCACAGCGCTGTGCCTGCGCTTTGACACCTAATCAATAGAGAACAATGGAGGCGCCCAAAATTATAAATCGCGATCGATGTGTGGCCATGCAGCGGAATGCCGATTTGATCCCTAAGCTTATTGAAGCCGTGGAGGAGTCGGAATGCCTCTGGAATGTGAACAGAGTATACATAGCTGGAACAGCATTGCCGATCAGCTTGCCGTCACCAAGAAAGATGTTGTCTCCAAATGGAACAGTTTGCGAAACACATATCGTGTGAGTGTACAATTCAATGCAAAAGCTACCCGCATGTAATTGTATTTTTATTTACATTTTTGCAGATAACAAACTTGTGGCGCTTGGATAAGAAGGTGCTCTCCATCTTAAGCACCAATGCAATAGCAGAAGTTCCACTTATCCTCAAAGCCTTTAGCAATATTAAGCCAGTCAGCAGCTGTATCTGGAATCTTGCTTTTGTTGAATGAGTGAAAGTGGATAAAATGCTGAAGCAGGTGTTAATGAAGTCCATGTTGGATGCCATGTGTGCAATATCCACCCGAAAACTTGTCAGAGCATAGGACAACTTTACATCGGTTGCGTAAATTCGAAGATGAGTCAATTCAAGTCAATTGGATGAATTTGACCGGATTGGAGGAGTGGAGAATCTCTTTAAGACTATGAGGTTCTGGAGGATCTTCAAAATTCGACATTAAGTGCTACAAGTCCTACCTCCGTGAACACATATCAAATAAATTAACATATGTAATTACTTTTAATTACATGTCTTCAACACTTTTTGAAATTGCATCGCATGTTTCCGGAATTACAGTTTCACTGCTAGTCTGCTTTCTGATAAGTGACGTTACCCATATACGAGCTGATCGAAAGTTGCTGCATCCATCGCACATAATTTTTAAATTTGTGTGGAATACTTAGCAACTCTCCATTAAACTTGGCCATAGGCCTTATGGCATTTCTTACGTTCGAGTCAAATTATTTTTATCGACCCAGCAAGAGCGCTTTGGCTTGGGTTCATCATCATCTTCATCTTCGTCCAGCAACCACAACGCCACAACAGCACAGGCCACCAGCTCTTTTACAGTTAAAAAATTTAAGCTATACGATATGTACATCCGATGTTGATCAAACTCTCCAAAAATGTTTTGATACAGATAATATTCATAACTGGAAAGTATAAAGACGATAGCATTGAAAAGAAAAAAGTTTTTCTCACTAGAACTACTTTTCCGACCGATCGTTCCTATGGCAGCTGTATGCTATAGTCATTAATTGTTGTCACAAGCGGGCCACGCTCCGGCACAGAAACACTGTGACGCCAAATAAAAGTACTCATTCCTGTGACACACGATTTCTGTGACACGACATTTGCCTTTCACATTGCGCTGTGACACTGAAACGTGACGCGCTGTGCCCCAATGAAAGCCAGGCCGAACAATTCCCAGCATTGCTGCCACTTTAGCAATTTAGTTGATAGATCTAGCAACTATTAAAAAAATTTGCAACTTTTTATTTAAAAATGCTATTAGCCACATATTTTGATGTGTTTTGATTGCAAGCAAAATTTTCGTTATGCCTGGCTGCAAGATGAGGAGTTCTGGCTATGGATTCGCAGGGATTCCACTAATCCAACGAGAGCATATTGTGCGTATTGCAAGTCCGCAATTGTAGGAAAACGGAGGAACAGGAAGTGGCACGCGTTGCCAAATACACGGCTACTGCGACCAAAGACAATTTAGCATAGAAGCGCACTCTGCTGCGTCGTCAACATTTCAGCATTTAGATATTAGTCAGCTGTTTGCTGTCATTTTGGCTCTCTGAAAATTTTTTTGACTCTTTGAGTAATTTTTGTGACTATGTCCGTCTTCCTCTAACCAACTTGTTTTCCTATGTCGATAAAAATTTTTACTAATATTTTGAGTTTCAGGATGTTAACTCCATCCTGACAGAGAGGCGTTCCAAAGTGTGCTTCTATGTTAGATTTTCTTTGTTGCGACTAGTGATCATTTTTCTAAGTTGTGTGTGGAGCAGTTTTTAGCTTGCAAAGCTGCTGCAGCTATTAAATTAGGCAGAACATCGTGCACGTACATTATTAAATAAAAACGAGAGCGTAAGTTAAAGTCGGCTCTAACCGACTTCGATATACCCGTTACTCATAAAAAAACATGTTTAACAGTGTTCCCGCGTTCCTTAGTGTGACCATCCAATAAGTATGCAACATTTTTTTAGGGTGGTAGCGGGGAGGGCTTGGTTCACTTTTTTGCTTATAACTTGAGAACCGTTCATCCGATCTTTATCATTCTTTCGGCAAATCGATTCATTTTGCTAATTACTAACTATCTCTAAAAAGTACGAATCCTCTATCTTTAAAACTGTAGGAGATATAACTTTTTTCCAAATTGCGGGGGCGTGGCGAAAATTTGAAACAAACTTGATCTGCGTGCAGATAAAAGAAGCATTTGTCCTATACATGTGAAACCTATATCTCTTACCATCTCAGAGATCTAGGTGTTCATACAGACAGACGGACGGACCGACGGAGGGACGGACGGACGGACGGACGGACAGACGGACAAGGCTAAATCGACTCGGCTGTTGATACTGATCAAGAATATATATACTTTATATGGTCGGAAATGATTCCTTCTGCCTGTTACTTTACGACTTTAGTATACCCTTTTTACTCTACGAGTAACGGGTATAAAAAAGTACTTGCAATGCATTTCATGGACGACTTACGGACCGACATCAGAAACGCCGCTTTTCGTCATTTGTTGGACGAGTCCATTAACATTAGTGTGACAAAAACTCTTGGTAAGCTCTTTGTAGATTAAAATATAAAATTCATCAAATACATTCATATGATATAATTCTTAACGATACAGAAATCATGTTCCGTTTTAATTTAAGTATTAACAATTTTTTTTCTAAAATTAAACCAATGTATATGTTGAAAACGAAAATTTTAATGTTTTAGCAATTTTTAGCAACTTTTTTTTCCCAAATCTAGCAATTTTTGCTTCGGAGATTCAGCGGTGATTTTACATTTTGACATTCGCCTCCTGAAGTTTGCAGAGTCTGAGTCGCCCCACTTATACTTGTGTCTTCTATTTCTCTTTCTCCCAGTCCTCACACAATACGCGGAAAGAAGTGAGAGTTAAGGGAGTGAGGATGTCTAGTTTCAGCAGAGCCCGTGCCAGCGGTTGCAACCAGCAAATCGTTGAAGTTAGGTGGGAAGCGTAAAGAGGAGGAAGATGCAACGGGGAAAAATGAAGTGGAGAAAAATACGACGATGAGAAAAGCAACGGCGACAACTAGCGCGCAAAGCCATCAAAAGAAACTTGTAAGGAAGGCAATGAGACTACGAAAGAAAGCCAACAGGTACTAGCTCTTAGGCCCCTCGCACACAGAAAGCAGAGCGGAGCACAGCCTATCTGCTTGCAGCGAATAATCTGTGCTCCGCGTGGTATGTACCGCACACAGAGAACGGATAGCAAACGGAGAACTTATTTAACTTAAAATCCCTCTTTTTAATATGTATTTGTTTTTGGATTAGTAGAACATTTGTATAATCTTGATTTTGCATTTTAAAATGTGCTGCTACACTGTCAAAGAAGTCTGTTAAGAAATATTAATTGTATTTGAGTATTTCACACCAATTGCCAATTAGCATTTTTTTATCAGATGACTCGATCCGACAATGCATGAAGCGTTTAAATATTTTAACCTTTTTAATTTAATTTTCTCCTTAAATGTAATTCCAAATCTATTACCAATTTATTTTTAAATCAAATTAATGTTAACATATATTTATTATCGCATACCACCAGTCCCGAATTTAAGACTACCCATTACCAATTATTACTTGTTTCGCATAATTCCGGTCCACACTGAAAGTTTGAGTCTTGAACATTGTTAATTATTTACTAAAAGATTTTATGAAGGTACGAAAAGATCCTATAAAACATTTACTACCACATTGTACACAAGCGGCAAAGTAAACGGTTTGGCATTCCCAAAGCCAATATTCCCAAGAATATTTTGTTACAATTCAATTACTACTCGCAGATAAAATGTCAATTTTTGAAATGTTCAAAATGGCAGAACGGTAATTTTTAACATTTTATTAAATTTTTAGTATCAATATCAAACCATTATACAATGCATACAAGGTAGTAACAGGCAGAAGGAATCATTTCCGACAATATAAAGCAGTGGCTTAACCCCCAAGTTTTTATTATAAGAGATGCAACCCTGTTTTAGAGATGAGTTAGAGATGGACCATTATATTGGACACAAGCCTTTGAACTAGATTTTCAAATGAGAAACTGAAATATCTTGAAGTGTTTTGACATTGGCGTTTGTTCGAGCGTTTTGCAAACCAACCGACGCCGAAATCTTTAGAAATTTGTAGAACACTCCTTCAGTGTGACAGAAAAAGCTGCACCTGTGACGAAATTTGTATCGCGACGTAATTGTGAGCAATCACAGAGTTTTGTGCGTGAGCCCCCGTGATCCGTGCGTGTTCCGAGAGTGAACTAGACTACTGTTTCAACACTCTCACAAAAAATGACTTTCAGGCTTGTTCCCGTTATCGATTTCGATTAAGAATTGCCGAATCGGAATTGTCAAATGTTTCCGCTTTTAAAAACCGACTATGTTATGGGGCTTTTAAATTCAATAACCCATTAAATCACAAGCCATTTTTTCGTGCGCCGAAACTGTTTGTCGTTCTCCGCAACTCATAAGTGTATCACAGCATCAGTTACAAATACCACAAACAATGAAAATATCACACACCACAGTGCAAATACCAATGTACTAATTGTGAAAAACATCGAATTATTAATAATTTCAAAAAAACTGTTTTTACTCTGGGATAACTCGAACTCGAGACCCATGGACTGGAACACGATTTGAACTGTTAATTGTATTAAATCTGCCTACCAAAAAAGTCTTGCACATCGCATAAATGAGACCACATGTAATACTGAAGCTCAAATTCCCTCATATATTGTATCAGTACAATTAAATAAACAAGTGGCGCAAACTTTGGCGTTCGGATTTGGCTTCAAACTGTAGGTCCCTTTCTCTGGTGCGAAAAATTATAAGCTCACACGCCAAGAGATTGAGAGAAGCTTGGCTTGGCCCTTTGGGGCTGTACAGCCAATTTTATATTTAAACTAGCAAATAACCCGACGCGCTTCGCTGCACCTTCACCAGTATAGGACCAAACAAATTTAGATATAATGATACCCCGTAAAAAAAAGGGACCTTTGCTGATGGGTTTTCCCTCCAACTCCCACCCCCATCCCACCCACTTAACACCCAATTCCCACTCACATAACACCCACATCCCACCCAAATCCCTAACACCTCCCGCCCACTTCCCGCCCACATCCCACCCACATCCCTTCCACCTCCCGCCCACTTCCGGCCCACATCCCATCCACTTCCCACCTACATCACACCAACATCACCCAATTCCCGCCCACATCCCACCCACTTCCCATCTGCATACCACCCATCCAATCCACATCCCTCCCACATCCCTCCCACATCACACCCACACCCACCCACCCAGCGCATCCCGGCGGATTTCCAACATCGAAAAGAAAACACAAATGAATTCTCATTTTGACCTTACAAACCGGTTCAAGCCAATCGATGAAAATAGCTATTTTGATGTAGAATTTTCCGGGCATTTTCACGCTAGGCGGATTTTCCGACGTGGCAAAATCACATTTCAATTTATTTCGTATTCTGTCCTTACAACCGAGTAAGGACATTTCGATTGTCCTTACAAACCGAGTTTGATGCCAATCGGATGAAAAATAGTTTTTTTCAGTCAGAATTTTCCGGCCATTTTCCTAGTGGGCGGATTTTCCAAAATCGGGAAAACACGTGTCGAATTATTTCGCGTACTTTGCATACAAACCAAGTTTCAGTCAGTCGGATGAAAAATAAAATTTTTCCCTACAAACTTTTCCGACGCCTTTCCGACTTTTCTTGGAATTTCCCAAAACCCCGTCTTAGTACGCACTTTCACCACTAACAGAAACTCCTATCCAGATGTCAGCTTTCTATCTCTTACCGTTTAGGCGATGATTTCCAATCAGTCAGTGAATCAGTGAATTAGTGAATCAATCAGTCAGGACACTCTCTTTTATATTTATAGAGATTGCGTGCGAGGTACTATCTCAATGGTACAATGTTACTGCAAGCCGCAGTTTTAAAAGCAACAACAAAACAAAAACACAGAAATTACGCCAGATTTACTATTTGTATAAATAATAATTTATTCCAAAAACACAGTAAACAAAACAAGAACAAAAAAAATTTAACAATATTTCGCAGTAAAATTTACTGTAAGAATGAGTACGTCGTCGAAGCGCATGCAATTTCTGTGACGCCAATGTAAGCACTTTTGACTTCTAAGTACTTTTTTCACAGAGCGTCAGAGACAAAATTGTCACAGTGTGACGCAATGTAAACCCAGCCTTAGCAAAGACCATCTAATATCTAGGCAGCATGTTTGCTCAGTCCCTCTTCGCTGTCAGCTGCGCTGCTAAGGCGCTCAGGTTCAATCCTCGCCCTGCCTGGCTCTGTCGCGGTTGTATTTTGTTTGCGCCAAAGCATGGCTGATGGGAGGGAGAGAGACAGGATTCAAACGGTTCGAGTTTGTGATGAAGACGGTTGCAGTCTGAAACTGAACTTGGTTCGACAGAGCAAACGTGCTGTCTAGATATAGAAACAGAAACAGGTCTTTGGCCTTAGCGAAAGCAACTGAAATCTGGAATGCTGTTAGCAGATCCACAGTAGCAGCAGATGAAGTTGAGAAAATTTGTAAGCTTAAATTAATAGCTCATTGCGCCACAATATGGAACAGTTTTCATTATAGTATTCAACGTATTTTGGAACGACAACAGTCATTCAAAAACCGCTCGGAAGATTTGAATAATAGTGGTATTCCTGAAAGTTGATTTGCTTTCGTGATAGCAAAAGCAAAGCAGTTGGTGGAACGACCCTGATTTCATTTTGATTTGCTTTCAATTGGCGCAAAGTTTAAACAGAGGCGCGAAAGCTGAAAATGACGAATGAAATTGTGAAATCCATCATTATCTTCTTTAATAATAGTATGTGGGCAGAATCTGTAGTTTGTAACTTTACTTAAGTGAATTCAATTAATTTTGTATGTGTTTATGGTCACGGGAAGTGATTAATGCAATTTGGCAGATCCAAAGAGGAAGAGGCAGGATAAAATTGTGTAAGAATTTATAGGTTTAAACTTTCTAGGAGCAGATATGTAATCCAGAACTTCTTTGTCTACGTCAAGCACAAGCTCTCGTATGAAGTCTAAGATGCAATAATTAAATATCATTACTATTATTACATTCATTACGAAAATATGAAAGGCCAAACCACTTACAACGTTCTTTATATTTAAATATCATCATAATTTGAACAAACACCATGCACGCTGCGCCATTTTTATCTAAGAAAACGGTCACACCAAAACGAAAGCATATCGAAATCAGCGTAGAGGCTGATTTCGCCCAATCAATTAGTGTAACCGTACATTTTCTGGGCACACTGCTCACTTTGTATGGAGCAGCTGTGATCAGCTGTTTCGCGAAATCAAATCGAACAAACAGATCATTTTTGCCACGCCACTGCATTTTGGAAAAACGACATATCTCCCACAGTTGTGTAGAAAGATATTTCCTACTTTCTGAAAATATTTAGTAATCATTATTATTTATCGATTTGAAAAAGAAATGATAAAGATCGGATGACCGATTGCCGAGGTTTAAGAAAAACAAACAATAAATATGGGTAGCATTGGCCGCAATGGCGATGGGTAGCACTTCACTTACGTTACAGCTTTTTCGCCACTTTGTGTGGCTCTTATGTTAAATTCGTGCTTGATCGACGATAATTCTTGCTTTTATGTGACTTGATTCGGGTGAACTGTTGAGAAATTATGATTGTCCCCGCAAAGGTATACTTTTGGGACGGGGCGATACGATTTTATATAAGGCTGCTTTCACCCTGTTCGACATGATAGTCTAGTAGTGCTGCTTTTTGTTATGTCATAGAATTTCGTGGGGAATGCAGGCATATCTCATGTGTCGAACAGTGGCAGTCTAATAAATATTTTCTTTTCAATTTTGGTTGGAATCAAGTTGAAACTGACAAAATGATGTAGAATTATTAATTTTATAAAATAAAAATATAATAAAAATACTTATTTTTTGTGTCTATAGCGTAGTATACACTTCCACCAAAGACTTGCCAAAACAAAAATACCAAAAGTGACAATTCTTTTGTTTGGGGACAGTGTGACCAGGTTGTAAGATGTATGCATGTAATATGGTCGCATTGCCTAGAGCGTTGTTTTTGGTTTAATTTTAAATAATAAGTTTCACAATCAATAAACACAAATGATTAACATGCGTTCTTCACGGCCCACCCCTGGCTCGGGGCCTGATGAGCAGATATGACAATTTAGTAATGATTAAATTAATAATTTTTACCCAGTTTAAATTTGGTTGAAGTCTCACGGTGTTTTGTAGCTTCCTTTGAAAATTGCGCTCAATCATTGATGGGAAAATTATTCAAATTTCACCCGACTACGCATATTTGCGTATCGACAATGTGCGATACCTGTTGAAATAATTAAAATTAATTATTCAGGGAGCTATCGATAACAATACATAAAATACGGATCTAGTATTTTATCGGTATTTAATTGAGGCCTTTTTGTTGGAAGTGTGGACTGCCACCAAAGAGACTGCCAAAGGGCTTTGGCCCAAAAATTTTGTGAGTTTTTTTTATATGGAGTTTTTTGTTTTGGCAAGTCTTTGGTGGAAGTGTATACTACGCTTATGACTGGCCCTAACTCCTTAAAGCGTTAGGCCGGGTTTACATTGGGGCACACTGAGACCGTGTTGTCTGTGACGCACTGGGACCAAAGTACTCAGATGTCCAAAGTGTTTACATTGGCGTCACAGAAATTGCATGTCACAGCGCTGTGCCTGAAATCGGTGACTTTATATCGTCCAATTTGCGTAAATTCGAAGATAAGTCAATTGAAGTCAATTGGATGAATTTGACCAAATTGAAGGAGTGGGGAATCTCTTTAAGATTAAAGAGAAAAAAAAGTGATTTTTTGACATTTCGAAAATTTGTGTGGGGTTGTGAGCCACCCATCTAAAAGTTCGAAATTCGTGTTTTTAAGCCATTATTTTTTATTAAATAAAAAAATTAACAATTTTTCTCTTATTCTGAATTAAGAAATATCAATGAAGAGTGAAAATTGATTGACGGCATCAGGCTTATTTTATTTTATATACGAGCACTTTTTGCTTGTGGCTGTTCTTTTGTTTGCCTTTTTCAATGTTTTTCTTACTTCTTTGGAAAGTTTTTCCTCTGTTTGATTGCTCGTCGTTGCAATATTCTTTTTGAAAGTCAAAACCGACTTTTTTCAAAGTAGCTCCCAATCCCCCATATCTCACTTTTTTTTTGGTGACGTCACATAACCAAAAGAAATTGTTAAAAAAAAACAACATATGGGCATTTCCAAAAAAAGGTCCTCCTGGGCCAAAAAAATTAAAGTGGTTAAAAGCACTATATTTGATAGAATTTACATAGGAAAACAATCAAATTAAACTAATGTAAGCTAATCTTACATTTACTAATAACCCAATTGGATATATTCGGTTTCATGGCCGTGCTAGCGCGATTTTTCTCATTTTGACATTAAATTTGCTTAATTTTTTGCAAAAAAGTGACAACAGATTGCATGTTCTTTCGCTATCTAAAATCTTTCTGATGGTATAAAGTGCTATTCAAGAATGCATAAGAAACCATGAGAAACTATGCCAATGCATAGTTTGTAACTTTTTGCTACGCTTTATAGCAGAAACCACATAAATATGATAATGGAAAAAATGTCACGTTCGACATGTCACGTATCGACAGAGATAAATATTTTTTTACAAAAAATTTATTCAAGATTTTTAAATCAAATAATATACATTTTAAAGAACTATTCATTCATAAGATATTAAAACTATTTGGGCTTAATTATTGTGTTAGGTTTCGCTAAACTTTGTCTTTATATAACTGCTCGCGAAAACCACTTCTGTTTTTGTCACGTTCGAGTAGCTTCCAATTTTGTCACTATTTTGGAAACCGAATTTCACTTGCTATACACTTTAACACTAACTAAAGTGTTTGCTAAGACCTATATTGTACAGCAAAAAACGAATTAAAAATTCGATTTAATTTGACTTTTTTTCATTTTAAATTTGTACGACGGTCACGGTTCGACAGAATGGAAATGCCCATATTTCTATCAAAAAGGCAATTGACCAAAGATATTTCCCTCAAACTTACTTTTGTCATTGCGAAAAAAATTTTGTATAATATTCACAAGTCAAAAATGAAAAAGAAAACTTTTAAAAAAAAAACGAGAAAGGCAAAGCTAACTTCGTCTGTACCGAAGTTTTGATACACTTAAAATAGCTTGTCTCAACGGTTAGCGACTTCGACCAAACTTCGCAGATCAGCTTAAAAACATTACATATTACCCATGACCGTGTTTGAGAGCAGTAATATTGAGAACAAACCAGTTTTTCTCACAAAAACCCATTTTCCGACCAAACATTTGTATGGCAGCTACAAGAAGTAGTCATCCGATCCGGTCGGTTCCGACATATTAGCAGCGTGCAGTAAAAAGAAGACTCTGTGCAAAGTTTCAGCTCGATAGCTCCAAAACTGAGGGACTAGTTCGCGTAGAAACAGACAGACGGACGGACGGACGGACAGACGGACGGACAAAGCCTAATCGACTCAGCTCGTCATGCTGATCAAGAATATATATACTTTATGTGGTCGGAGATGATTCCTTCTATGCGTTGCAAACTTCTGGGCAAAATTATAATACACTTTTCAAGTGTATAAAAAGTCGAGTTCTGGTTCACGAACTTAAAGAAGGTGTAGACTGATAGGTTGCTTGCCAAAAGTTAGGTAATAAGAAGGGAGACACATGACATAAACAAAAAGTTTAAATATATTTTTTTGTGGCCAATATTCGAGTGGCTCACAACCCCCAGCGGGTCAGAACCCCCCATTCTCCCCTACTTTTAATAACATGTCTTCAACACTTTTTTAAATTGCATCGCATGTTTCCGAAATTATTCCACTTAAAATAGAGATGTCATGCCGGATCCTGAAGCCAAGTGGAGCAGTGTCTTTCGCCAGGTGAAATGGACTCACAATAATTCGTAGTCTGCTTTCTGATAAGTGGCTGCATCCATGCTCACATAATTTTTAAATTTGTTCGGAATACTTCGCACAACCACTCTCCATTAAACTTGGTTATAATGCCTTCTTCCCTTCGAGTCAAATTAATTTTGTCGACCCATCGAGAACGCTTTGGCTTGGATTCATCATCATCTTCGTCCAGCACCCACAACGCCACAACAGCACAGGCCACTAGCTCTTTCGCTTTTGGCGCATAAAAAATTTAATTTAATATAAATACAATTAAAAAAATACACGAATACACCATAAATGACGCATATTAACCTTTATCAAAATTTTTAAGTCGCAAAAAAACCAAACAAGGTGGTCACAGTGTGACTTAAAAACGAACTTGATCGATATGCTTGTCACAGGAAAAATAGTTGAAGTGAGCTAGTTTTGAGCTAACTATTAGAATCAGCTGTTCAATTAATTGTTGTCACAAACGTGCCCCCTCCGGCACTGAAACACTGTGACGCCAAATGAGTACTGGTGTTCACATTGACGCTGTGACACTGTGACACTGAAACGTGCCGCGCTATGCCCAATGTAAACCCGACCTTAGGGCGTTTTTTTTAAGGTCTCTCGGTGTGAACACAATGTTGAGTCGCAGCTAGGGGCGACAGCGTAAATCATAACAAATAACACATACATATGCGACTTGCAAGAAGAAGAAAAGGAGAAATGGCTAACAAATATGCCAAACTGCAGCAGCAGTTCCTATGCTGTTATCCAGTGAACAAAATGTCTTGGTCGGTGTGTACTTACTGCACTCGCACTTCTTCCACCTGTTGTTTATCAATTTTTTATTTAGTCTCTTTCACTGCCTTTAGACCTGGCGGAACAGGAATCCCTAATAGCCGCCACCTGTGGACATCCTTTGAATAAACGGTATCCAGTGCGACGCAGCTATCAAGAAGCTTTTGTAAAGCGTTTGCTGGAATCACTTAAAGATCACGACGAACTGCACGACGATCTGTATGACAGCCTGTTGACAAATCCAACAGTAGTCGCAGGCAATGGCTATGCCTACAAGCATTACCTACTACAGTCGGATGCTCAGATTACTCTACGCGAGTCCAATAGCTTTGTTAACGAGGGAACCACCGGTCTCTGCACCTGGGAAGCTGCCTTGGCCCTGGCCGACTATCTACTTCAACATTCGGAGCTGATAAAAGGCAAGAATATTCTGGAATTGGGAGCTGGCGCTGGGCTGTTGGGTATCCTCCTCAAGCATCCGGCACTAAAGCTGCAGGTGGGCCAGGTAGTGCTTACAGATGGTAGTGCCCCATGTGTGAAGCTTATGCGCGAGAATATATCCACGAATTTCCCCAATGCCAATTCCGATTCCGATGTGGAGGCCATTCCACAAAGCGAGCAGTTGCGCTGGGATGAGATCAAAGACTTCCCTTGGAAAAATTATGCTGAGACAGATCTTCTAATGGCCGCCGATATCATCTATGATGATTCACAGTTTGATGCCTTGCTAAATGCCTTGGATTATGTGTATGCCAGACGTGGAAGTCACTTGGAAATGCTAATGGCCAGCACAGTCCGTAATATGGAGACCTTGAACAATTTCATGGAGCAGCTAGGTGAGTGTGTCTTTGATCTTGTATGTAGAAAACTAAATTCTTACTCCTGACAGATCTCCATCGTTACCAGGTGACGCCTTGTGCCAATGTGTCGGCAGCTGCCAGTCGTTTTTGTCGAGATCACACTGCTGCCGTTCAGATTATCATGATAAGCCGATAGCTTTACTTTTAATATACTTAGAGCCGATTTATTTTCTTCCAAATAGCTGCTATGTGTCAGATAAATTTACAATTTACTATGTTATTTGTTAGTTTATGTAACAGATACCTCCATGTGGAAGATGCGATATCGGCCCTAATGCCGTTTTCGGCCGTTTCTCATGTTGCTGTATTTGCACATCTAGGTGGATTCACTGCATTTGCCTTGCTCATGTTCAAGGCTAACCATCTAGGTGGATTTTGTAGCCATCTACATCATCCTCATTGATTTTAAAACCAGGTACATGTTAATGTCACACTGAATCACACTGAAAAATATTTAAATGTTAAAAACAACCTCTGCTAAAAACAGTTAAGTCTGAATTGTTAATAAGTAAACAAAAAATTGAAAATATTGGATGTGCCTATACAAAATACAAGACACATGCAGACATTGCTGAAGAGACAGATGCGCATAGTCTAGGGGAATGACCATTCATTACCTACGCTAAGTTCAACCATGCAAAAAATGTGACCAAATTTTGAGTACAATAAGCATAATTGAAGATTTGACAGGATTTAAACTAAAACTATGGTTTCATACGCAAATAATTTGATCAAATATGGCCGGAAAGCTCCTCAATTTGGCCTATAGAGCTAAATTTTCATCAAAAATTGTGCAAATTGATAATCAACCTACATGAAACAACCAATTGCACAAATGACAAATACAGAGTTTGTCCGGAAAGTAATATGTAGGTACTTCGGAGTGTTCGCGCACCGAGTGGATTCGGTAGAGGGCAATCCTAGCTAACGAAGGAGCGGCTGGTCAGTTGTCTCCGAGCACCTAGAGAGTCAGGACAGGCAATTTCGCGCGACGTGTTTTTGTGAGGTACGCGATTAAATTCTGTGTGAAACTTGGTAAATCTGCGACAGAGACGTTTGATATGATTAAGCAGGCTTACCCAGATGTTTCCTTAACAAGAAGTGGTGTGTTTCGGTGGCATCAGGCCTTTTTGGAGGGCCGGGAAGAGGTCGACGATGAAGACCGTGCTGGAAGACCTTCGACAAACACCGACAATGTGACTCGTGTGCGCGAAGTTTTGAAATCAGACCGTCGTCTAAGTACTCGTTTAATTGTCCAGATGTTAAATTCACCAAAATCTGTGGTTCATGGCTATGTGTCGGAGCATTTGAACATGCGCAAGATGTGCGCGAAAATGGTCCCAAAAGTCACTGACGACCAGAAATTCTGAACAGCTACCTGACCAAGGCCGTCATCCTAACGCTTCCGCAGCCGCCCTACAGCCCAGATGGAGCGCGCACACATGTGCCCTAATGATTAACTGACGGCATAATTTAAGGGTGACCTTGACAAATACCCATGCCCTTCCTAAATATCATGGTCAGCCATCAGCTTATCTTTCAGATGCATAATGAAAAATGAGAGTCTTGATATTTTCTGTATAATATTAGAGTATTTCAGTAAACTTTTATTAATTCTGGCTCTTTGGCTGGATACTTGTGCCTCAGCTTTAAGATATTAGAAATAAATATCAGAAATGAGATATTTTAGGTTCTTTACAATGATAGTTTTTCCAAAGCCTTTAATACATAAGAATTTTGAATCAATCTTTAAATTCCGAGAAAAGAAAGAAGATGAACATGGTACAGAATCATTAATGCTTTCATTAATTAGTTCCTTTTGACGATTATACAGCTACAGTTTTTTTTTCTAAGTCAAAAATATTTGGGTTCTCGGATTCCAAGATTTAGATGGGATTAAACTGAAAATGTGAAAACGGTATCTAAGCACGTTCTAAATATGTAGGAATATTTAAACTTACAAAAACCTGCACGAGTGCATTAACGTCTATTGAAATTTATAAATACTAAAAAAAATTTAACAGATACATATTTTTGAACCGAACCCTTTCTGATTTGTTTTTCCGGTTCGGGTTCAGGTTCGGCAGAAATATTTTTTCTGCTTCGGTTCAGGTTCGGTTCGGGCTTCGCAAAAATGCCGGAGACTCCGGAGCGGTTCAACTCCTAACTTGTTTGCAGCTTTGGTCCTGATACTTTCCGGACAAACCCTGTAAATATTCTTGATCAGCATCAACATCAGAGTCGATATAGCCTTGTCCGTGTACCTAGATCTCAGAGACTAGAAGATCTAGAGCAACCAAATTTTACATGTAGACCAACATCCTATTATCTGCACGCAGATGAAGTTTGTTCTAAATTTTTGCCACGCCCACCCCCGAACCCCACAATAAAAAATGTTCTATAACTCCCACATTTTTTACTGAAACTGCACCAGTACAATGTTTATTTTGTTTTCGGCTCGTATACTCGGTTGTGGTTCTGGTTCTAATTTTTAATCGGTTCTTTGATTCCCCAACTGGTTACATTAGAACAGTTTAACAATACTTGGGAAAACCAACAGACCAAGCTAACTTCGTCTGTGTTGAAGTTTTTATACCCTTGGAAATTATGGTTTTGAATTATCTGGCGTAGCCAGTGGGGGGGACTTTGGGGTTAAACCCCCCTGGATGAAATTTTTATATGCGAAATACTACTAAACTAAAATTTTGTTCTCAAAACCGCTCCCCCCCTGAAAAATCCTGGCTACGCCACTGCTATTAACTTTTAAAGCCTTGTCGAGGCCATTAAACCTTAAAGTATCTGATTTTGGATTTTTGATAAATACGCTATAAAATATACTGATTTTTTTGAGCAATGTTGTGCAAAGAACTAGAAAAAAAATATTATTTTTCATATAAGGCAGGTGCGGTCTAATATACATTAATTTGTATTTTGCTATTGGTACGCTTTATGAACTGGTAAATTCTGTTGCATTTCAGCTCTATGGTTGAGTCGCTGAAAATTTTAAAATTTCTTATTTATTTGACTTTAAACAAAAAGAACTCACATATTTTTAGTACAAAACATGCAATTTAACAATTTTTTAAAACGGGGGTTGACCCGTGTTTTGGTTTCACAAAATCGAAATTTGTTTTAAAAAATCTCATCTATAACTTATGTAGAATATGTGGCTAAAACGGTAAGTTAAGTTTTGCCTTGGCATTGAATACGTGCTGAGTTTTTTTTAATTCTAAATTTGCGGAGTTAGTTCATTTTGAGTTCATTAGTGAGTTCATTTGGTCCTTTGCGACGAACCAAACAGGGCCCAAAATTGTGGAGATTGCAGAATTTTTGGCCGCAGCGATCTTCAATGAAGGATTCAAAGCAGTCATTAAGATCATTAATGTAATAGGCTGTCCGATTGGAAATGAAGCTTACACTTTCATCAAACAGTGCAATGAAGAACAAGTGGCTCGCTCCGAGCGACGCGTGAGTGATGTGGTTCGTTAGGCCAGGATGGATGCCAGAAGCGACCATGCAGTATTCAACGATTTCAACGAAGAGCAGAAAGGTGTCCTGTATGGTCCAGCCATCGCAGATTACAGTTAAGTCACGAATTCATGGTGATTTGTACTTGAACTTTCAAACCTGCTTTTCTAAAACCTTTTTTCACGCGACGTGTTTCAATCCGAAAATGCAGCGTTCGTTGTGTGTGAAACTCGGTAAATCTGCGACAGAGACGTTTGATATGATCAAGCAGGCTTACCCAGATGTTGCTTTAGCAAGAAGTGGTGTGTTGCGGTGGCACTAAGCCTTTTTGGAGGGCCGGGTAGAGGTCGACGATGAAGACCGTGCTGGAAGTCCTTCGACTTCGACAAACACCGACAATGTGATTCGTGTGCGAGAAGTTTTGACTGAGTTCACAGTGCGCGAAATGGTTGATCTAGCTCCATTTAATTCCATTTTCAAAGTGTTTATATGCTCCAAAAATGTGTCTCTATCGATTACTAATATCGCACTAAAGAGGTCCTATTTCGATTGGCATGCTTTAATTGATCAGCTGTGAGCAATCAAACACAACATATATTTCTGCTGGTGCATCATTAAGCTTTCCCGGGTTTTTATGTGCACTGCCAAATTTGGTCGAAAGTTGCCTTTGTTATAATTAAGTGGAAGAAATGTGTTTTTATTTCTAGCTAGGGGTATGTATAAACTAAAATTTTTTTTTTATTTATTTATATATTGTATGCTTATAGTTAAAACTATAGCTACAAAGGGGAGAGAGCCATAGTTACTGTGGCTTTCAGCTGATTCTTTTGATTTTTTTTTACAATTTGATTGAAAATAAAGGTGGATATAATGATGGACTTAAATTTAAAGCAGTTGCGTTGTCTTTGCAGTGAAATTCACTCGTTTAGGACGTGCTCTATTGTGAGAGGTTCAGTTGAGTTGCACAGGTGGCAGTAGTTGCTATGGTTTTTTAAAAACCGATGTTCGTGGGTGAGCCTTGTATGTCCGAGTCTAAGACTTATAATTTTTACAAGTTCTTTTCTTGGTAGGCGACTGATTTCTGACTGCTTAAGGTAGTGGTCGATATTGGTTTTGATCGCATTTAAGGACTGGTACCAGGGTGCAGACCTATATCTTTTATTGTCAAAAAGTTATAGACTTTTGGTTTCGACCAGGGCTGCAAACCGGTTCATAGTTAAACCACTCCGGAGTCGGAGACTCCGGAATTTTTGGGAAGTCCGAACCGAACCTGAACCGGAGCAGAACAATTTTTTTCTTCCCGAACCTGAACCGCAGCAAAAAATTGTTGAAAAGGGTTCGGTTCAAAAAAGATTTTCTATGACAAAATTTTCAAGCTGGTGTAAATGTCAAGTTTGTCTTTTCCCACAATTTTTAAGACTTGGAATAAGAACAGCTTCCAAAAAAACATTTTATAAAATTGAAAAGGAACTAATTAGTAAAAGCTTTAAGAATGGTATGTAAGACAATTAATGATTCTTTACCAAGTTTATCTTCTGATGAAGATGAAAATCATGACAAATGATTAAAGTTTTGGAAAAACTATCATTGTAAAAAAAATAGCAATGTCGCATTTGTTGTATTAGCAGTTCCTGCAAACACAAGTAATAGTCTACTCATATATTTGTTTTATCCTACCATAGAGTCAGTAATAATGAACGATTGCTGACAGACACACTAATGATTAATTTATTCATATTATTAATAATAATAATACAATACAGAAAGGAATTGGGGCACTCGCTTACACAACGTCTTCTGTCAATTTGGAGCTGTCTGTTTTGCACTTGTGAAGCCTTTGAAATTCCCATCCAGTCAGCTCAATGCTGGCATGAGATGGCCTCTGACAATTTGCGAAAGATAGTTAAAGCCTGCTGATGATAAAACCGCGAGGTTCTTGAAACATCTGTACAGTCGACCATCCTCCTCCTTAAATTTAGAATATGTAAACTTTGCTCTCACTTACGCTCTTAGAGTGCATTAGGGAATATCGCTCACTTACTTTAATACTGGCATAACTCAAAAGATTCCATTTTGAGAAAAACACGTTTAAAGTTCTTAATGAATTTAACCCAGAAAAAATGGATCTTTTAGTTTTGAGTTAATTAATGTAAATTTTATAAATAGAATGCTTATTGAGCCGATGTATGTTTGCTTAATATCGACTGCAGGACAACTGAGATATGACGTTCTTGCATTAACATAATAATGAACCTGTTGTTTGTTTTACTTTAAGTATATGTTTTCTGAACAAATTTATTTCTGAACCCCGATTCAAACCCGAACCTAGGTTCACCGACCTTCTGAACCCGCTCCGTGAACCCGAACCAAAAAAATTCGTGGGTTCGAACCCCGGAGTGAACCCCTGTCGATTTGTATGACGTTTGCAGCCCTGGTTTCGACTTCATCAGTGTATGGCGTGTTTTCGTTATTATACTCTGTACCGAAGGTTCATAGAGTATATTAAGTTTGTGCAAAAGTATGTAACAGGGAGAAGGAATCATTTCCGACCCTATAAAGTATATATATTCTTGATCAGCATCAACAGCCGAGTCGATATAGCCATGTCCGTCTGTCCGTCCGTCTGTCCGTCCGTATGAACAAACAGATCTCAGAGATGGTAAGAGATAGAGGTTTGACATGTATGGGACAAATGTTTCTTATACTTGCAGGCAGATCAAGTTTATTTTCAATTTTTGCCACGCCCCCTCCCGCCCCCGCAATTTTGAAAAAACCTCATATCTCCCACAGTTTTGTAGATAGATGATTTATACCTTCTAGAGATAGTTAGTCATTAGCAATATGTTTCGATTTGCTGAAAAAATGATAAAGATCGGATGAGCGGTTCTCAAGTTATGAGCAAATAAGTGAATCACTCCCCGCCACCCACCACCCACCCTTTCACAACCAAAGCCGCACAATCATAGAGAGAGAGAGAGAGAGAGAGAAAGTGAGAGAGAGAGGAGGTACAGAGTATGTTATAGTCGGGCTTGACCGACTTTCTCACTTGTTTTTATTAAAAAAATTTTGTTGGTTTATTTTTAAAACAAAAATATTTTTAAATTATATTAAAAAAAATGAATCAGAATAAAATATAATATCTTTACAAAATGTATTATTTAAAAAAAAACCGTACAAACCTCAATATACCAAAATATACAGCAACCTTAAATTTTCATGCTTCGCAGCGGGAGCTAGGAATTCATTTTAGACATGGGGTTTCTTCGTGAAATTTTCTTAGAATTCATCGCAGATTCCGAATCTGCTATACGCTTACCACGTTTTTTTAGCTCCATACAAACTGACCCGCCCTAATATGCATATTTTCCCTGTTTTTTGACTGCCATTTGTACTGCTTCTAGTAAAGCTATTACCTCCGCAGTATACACAGATGAATAGCTGGGGAAAATCGCGAGCTTAAGGACTTCCTTATCAGTGGTTATTGCATATCCTGTTACTTCTTTGTTTAAAGATCCGTCGGTGTATATAAATGTATGGTTACTTAGCAGAGTGGGGATTTTTTTAACTTGATTGAAAGTTGAAAACTAAAAGTTGATCAACTTAACTTTTTAGAATGATTGAAATTTATTCATGACTAAAAATTAACTTTTAGAATGATTGAATTTTATTCATGACTAAAAATTAACTTGATTGAATATTCAACTTGACTAAATTCAACTATTTCAAAGTTGATTTTACTAGTGTATGATTTTTAAATTTTTTACACTCGGTAACACGATATAAGTTACAGACTTTGTGGTAGGTGAGTTATTTAAACCTATTTACCGTGACTGACGACTTTATAAATCGCGAAAAGAATGGCAAAAAGGCTAAAAAAAATAGTGAGAATGAAAAACGTTAATGGCAATTAAGCGAAAAATAATGCCAGGATCAATGTATAAGCACAATTCATGGATAATAAATAACCATTGTAACAAAACCGTTAAATGCTTAAGAAATTGCTTTTGAAGTCCGAAATGACCACACACAACTACATATGGGCATTTCCACAGAAAGGTCCACCGAAATTGAAAAAATTGTTTTTTTTTAAAAGGTTTTTCTCAACATAACATTGAAAACAAAAATCAAAATAAGTCTTAAAATGTTAGTACAGCTTTTCTTATTCTTTACTATAAGAAAATTGGCTTGAATACCGAAGATATGTCTATTTCACTGTTAGCTGTCACAGCTAACGGATCTCTATGGTAACAAAACCGCTAAATGCTTAAGAAACTGCTTTTCAAGGCCACAAATGCTTTCTATGCTTTCTTTTCAAATGGCTCATAAAATTTGACGAGCTGGAGTGATGTCCCCTTATCCGCATTTGACATCGAGTACATAATGCAACCGAGATTGCGTCCGTCGATAACGACTCATCTGTTTGGAAAAATTTTCCATCAAAAACCGCACAGAGTTTTTTTGAATTGTTGGTTTCCATAATGAATAAATGAAACAATAGTTGAAAATGTAACTTTGATTGAAATTTTCAACTTAGTTGAATTCAATCAACTAAATTTAACTTAAGTTAAATTTAATCAAGTTGATTTTAGTCAAGTTGAGTTAAAGTTAAATTTAATCAAGTTGAATTTAATCAACTAAAATTTTAGTTGACTAATCAACTAACTAAAAATTTCAATCGATTGATGCCCACTCCGTTACTTAGCTTGTGTTTTGTTTCATTAAATTCTCTTAGAAAGATGTCTTTGCCTGTTTTCGATTTGATAAAGGATCTAAGGTGCGGATCTACTGTTTCTTCTTTAAAGTGCCAGGGGGGTAGTGCTTAAGACAAAACTTTGGTTACACAGGGCTTTATACCTAATCTGGAGCAGACATTTATGCATTTGTGAACGGCAGAGGTCTTGAATCTTGTGGTTTTGTTCTTTGTGATGTTTTCTGCTATTTTTCTGAATGCGTTATTGTGTTAAATAGTTTGGCTTGAAATTGTTGGGTTCTTGCATCAATTGTGGGTACGTTAGCTTCGAAATATAGGTTGTTTAGTGGTATTGAGCAAAATGCTCCTAATGCAATTCGAAGCACCAGTCTGTTATATCTGTGAATAGCTTATCCAAATTGATTTGAATGTTTTTCTGTTTTTTTTAGGTCGACGATTAAGTTAAAGTCATCTGCGTACCCGGTAAATTGTATATTTTTGTGCATGTTTATAATTTATAAAAAAATTTTTTGTTTGTGACCTGTGCTTTAGCGTTGTATAAAAAAATTTAGAGAAATTTTACTACACCACTAATGACTTGAAAACAGCCAAAATAAGTTTTTCGTGGACCAGAACTTCCGAGTTTCGTGGGGCCAGAATATTTTTTTAAATTACTATAATGTCTTTTGTTTGTGAAATGTCCAATATGAATCCCGGTCACCATCAACATTACATGATATTTAATTTTTTAGGCGCAATGTCAGCATCAAGAAAAACGCTATTTTTAGTTTGTTTCAACGAAGATATCACCATAAAGAAGTTTTTGGTTTTGGCAAACTGTTTCTAGATACAGTTTTAAGTAACAAAACCTGTAGAGAGCTGGAGTGCATCCAAATCTGTTAAAACTTGGGAGATTTTACCAATGGGCTTGCTCAAAACGCCGATATTCTTCCTTGCTATGATGTATTGCGATTATCGAAGATGGATTCGGTGTTCATCCATAGATTTTATTTACCAATACATATCTTATTTTTTTCTAAATAGTGTGATTCTTAAGAAAAAAAATTATTGTTTTCTATTTTTTTATATTATTATTAATATTTTATCTAAATTTTTATACCCTGTTCTCATTAAAAATGGAAAAAAGGGGATCATGAAGTTGTGCAAATGTATGTAACTGCCAGAAGGAAGCACCTCCGACCCCATAAAGTATATATATTCTTGATCAGCATCAACAGCCGAGTCGATTTAGCCATGTCCGTCTGTCCGTCTGTCTGTCTGTATGAACGCGTCAATCTCAGAGACTGTAACAGATAGAGCCACAATTTCTGGCATGTATGTAGGTGTATACTGTACCCACATCGAGTTTGTTTTAGATTTGGAAAATTCCTCTTCCTCCACCTTTTATCAGCGAAAAACTGTCTTTCTCTCTGTATAAACGCATGGATATCACAGACTATAAGAGGTGGAGCCACCAATTTTTGCATGTTTGAAGGTGTATACTGTACCCAGATCAAGTTGGTTTCAGATTTGGAAAATTCCACCTCCTCCATCTTTTAGCAGCGAAAAACAGTCTTTTTCTCTGTATGAACGCGTTGATTTTAGAGACTATAAGAGGTAGAGCTTCAAATTTTTGCATGTATGTAGGTGTATACTGTACCCAGATCAAGTTTGCTCCAGATTTGGCAAATCCCTCCTCCTTCTCCTTCTAACCGCGAAAAACTGTCAGAGCTAAAATTTTTAAGTTTGAACCTAATGATTGAATATTTATTCTATTCTGTATACAACTACAAAATCCGAGCAAAAACACCGAAGATATGCAAGTGCGCCTCCCCAATTATTCAAATAAGTTTTAAAATAAAAAGAGTTCAAAGCTATAGGAACCACATTACTTGGAACAGGGTATTTTGCTGTCGGGGCACTCGACCGCAACACTCTTACTTGTTTAAAATGAAATTTCGAACTTTTTCGAGGGAAATTTTTTTTTTATATTTTTGCTCTTTGCATTCAAACTACTTAACCGATTAAAATACAATGTTTAACGCGATTATTGTAAATTCAATAACCTTTCAATTCATACCTTCCTTGACTCAATCTAAAAGTTCTGAGTCGAGGTTTGACTCAAAATGTAAGTGTACCTACCGAAAAAATTAAAACAAATCTTAAACTTTATCTTAAAAACTAAAAAAAGTATTTAAGTCTTTTTATTTTTTTTATTTCTTTTATTCCAACCTTAAAAAATTGTGCAATCTTTTGAAATTTTAGAAAAAATTTTGTTTTTTAAATTTAAGAAATAAAAAAAATTGAATTAAAAACTTTTTTAAGGTTTTTTGTTGCTTTTATTCCTACCTTTAAGAGAAAAAAAAAACAGATTTCGATTATCTCATTTACTTTGGAAGATATTAATTTAATTCCGCTAAATTTGTCATTTCGCCCACTTTGCGATGGAGACTTTATCAGAGATTGCCTTCACTGTCGCTTTTTCTCCCATGGCCTCTTACACTGCCTTGGATAACATTGCGGTTGCTTCTTTCTCTGGGGGTTTCCCCGACCTGGGTTTGGCCTTCTGCCAGCTTGTGGCCCGCACCTCCGTAGCCGCCTGTTTACAAACCGACTGGACTGGCTGCTGTACTGGCTCTAGGGGTAAGGGCGGTAACTCTTTGCCCGCTTGTGTCTCGGTGACTTCTTGTGCCTGTTGGTGCCTCTGCCTTCTACTTGTATTTGCTGTTTTTGGTCTGCGTTGTCCACGCTGCTCTGGAGTCGTTTGAGTGGCACATGGTTTTGTCCCTCTATGAATCGAACTGCTAGTGCTCTCATTGCATACCTTCCGCGTAGATTGCGAAGTCACTATTGGTAATAGCACTGGGGGCGCCTGTGGCGAAGTCTGGGTCGACGTACTGAGGCCATTTCCCAGGTTCCTTTTTCCGTCAGCTGCGTTTTCTTGGCTTTTTGCCATCAGCTTGGGTAATGTGGCGTACCTCTTTTAGCCTTTTATCCGCGAATATTTGGATTAGCTCATCGATTGGGGTGTCCCTGCTTCTCTTTGGAGTTTCCATAGCATCGGTATTTTCAGTCGCCAGGAACTGAAAAACATTCTCCGACAAGATTGGGGGTGCAGTGACTGGTTTTGCTGCCAGTGGCGACCATGCGATTTTCGTACGCGTTTGGAAGCTGGCTAACAGCTCCGCTTCCGCGAGTCTGGCATCATCAACACTTGTAGCTTTACCTGGAGTAGCGGACAAGTGATCCTCCGCTATACCATGGTTCCTGCCCTGCCTGCCACAAGACTCTAAAAGGGAATCCCTCGATGGCCAGAGGTTTTCCTCGTCGTTGTTGGCGTTGGGGGTTCCCTGACTTTTCAGCTCTTTTCCCTCCCAGAGCCTTGGAAGCACTTCAATCAAGTTTCCAAGCTACTAGCCGGGTCGATTTATGATGCGAACCGAATAGGGGGACTTAGGAAATTGATAAAGTAAACTAAAATGTGGGACCAACAACCAACACCAGGTGTGCGCGTATATGTGTGTGTGTTTGCATGTGTGTCTCAATTGTACAGGGTGTATCGGAGTCGGGTGACTCGACTGCAACGCTCTTACTTGTTTTATATGGAGTTGCGTTCGGGAAATATGCCTTTAAGGGTATGGTAATGGTAACGAGAGAACCTTTATTCCCGGGCCGCCCAAAGTTAAAATTGAAACGAAAGTAGTGTCCAACCAGAACAGAAATTCCAACATTCATCTTTGAAATAATACATTTTTACCTGTATAAATATAAAAGAGAGTGTCCTGACTGATTCACTGATTGGTAATCATCGCACAGCCTAAACGGTAAGAGATAGAAAGCTGAAATTTGGACAGAAGTTTCTGTTAGTGGTGAAAGTGCGTACTAAGACGGGGTTTTGGATAATTCCACCTGGAAAAGTCGGAAAAGCGTCGGAAAAGTTTGTATGGGGAAAATGTTATTTTTCATCCGATTGACTTGAAACTTGGTTTGTAAGCATAGTACGCGAAATAATTCGACACGTGCTCTCCCGATTTCGGAAAATCCGCCCACGAGGAAAATGGCCGGAAAATTCTGCATGAAAAAAACTATTTTTCATCTGATTGGCTTGAAATTCGGTTTGTAAGGATAGAATAAGAAATAATTTAAAATGTGATTTTCCAAAGTTAGAAAATTTGACCTGACGGTCGGAAAATTGCTAGAAAATTCTGCATGCAAAAAAACTATTTATCATCCGATTGGCTTGAAACTCGGTTTGTAAGGACAGAATACGAAATAAATTGAAATGTGATTTTCTGATGTTGGAAAAGTTGAGCCAACGGTCGGAAAATTCTGCATGAAAAACAATTTTCACCCGTTTGTATGGTAAATTTTTTTTTTTCATCCGATTGGGTTGAAACTTAGTTTGCAAGCTTAGTAAGAAAAATAATTCGACATGTGTTTTCCGGATTTTGGAAAACCCGCCCACGAGGAAAATGGCCGAAAAAATCAGCTTGCAAAAAACTATTTTTCACTCGATTGACTTGAAACTCGGTTTGGGGATTTGAATAATTTGTGATTGCATATTCTGATGTTGGAACTACCGGAGGGAAATGGGAGAATAGTGGGCGGGAGTGGGTGGTTAGTGGGAGGGATGTGGGTGATAAGTGGGTGGGAATGGGAAGGGATGTGAGCGCAAAGTGAGTGGGAAGTGGGAGGGATGTTGGTGAGAAGTGGGCGCGAAGTGGGTGGGAAGTGGAAGGGATGTGGGTGAGAAGTGGGTGGGATTTGGGTGGAAAGTAGGTGGGAAGCGGGTGGAAGTTGTGTAAGAAGCGGATTGGTATTGGGTGGGGTGTGGATGGGATGGGGGTGGTAGGAACTCAGCAGCAAAGTCGCATCGGTGAAAAAGCAAAGTAGTAAAACGTTGATATCAAGCCTATGTATGTAAGATTCAAATTCTGGACTCTACAGAAGAAATTAATTTATAAAATATTTTCAAATTTGGTAAATATTTTACTCTCACGATTTACTTCAAACTAATTCTGATATTGGTTCTATACTGTTCAAGGCGCAGCAAAGCGCGACGGGCTTTATGCTAGTGTACTTTTATAATGAATAGAAGAATCTTTTCAGAAAAATCCACGAATATGTTCCAAAATTGGACATTTGAAACCAAAACAAGTGAGAAAGTCGGTCAAGCCCGACTATATCGTATTCTGTACCTGGAGTAGAAGCTGAATGCAGCGCTCATCTCTAAGTTTCTCGTTATTGAATGAAATGTAGTGTTTTACTCTTTTTTGCTTATAACTTGTGAACCGCTCATCCGATCTTTATCATTTCCTCGGATTATCGATACATATTGCTAATGACCAACTATCTTTAGAAGGTGCGAATCATCTATCTACAAAACTGTGAGAGATATGACGAATTTTTAATTGCGGGGGCAGAAGGGAGTGTGGCAAAAAAATTGAAAATAAACTTGATCTGCCTGCAAGTATAAGAAGTATTAGTTCCATACATGTCAAATGTCTATCTCTTACCACCTCTGAGATCTGTTTGTTCTTACGGACGGTCGGACAGACGGACATGGCTATATCGACACTGCTGTTGATGCTGATCAGGAATATATATACTTTATAGGATCGGAAATGATTCCTGCTCCTTGTTACATACTTTTGCACAAACTTTATATACTCTGTGTACCTTTGGTGCGCAAACGCATTTTCGTGAAAAACTCAGTTAAAGTTTGGATTCTATTTGGACCAGTATAGTTACGGCGTCACCAAAATCTCTATTTCTAGGTAAATAATTAGAGATTTTAAAATGCTTTGGATTACATACTCTGGAATGTCTAAAATTCTAGAATTGTTAAAATTTAAAGACTAGAATACCACCTAAATACTTCAATACTGTCGAAAAGCACTGTATATTACTTTAGGGCTTGCTCGTTTTTACCACTTGCTCAAAGAACCTTAAGTGAAGCCTTAATTAATGGATTTGGATACAACATGAAGGGCACATCCGTTGACTTGTAGTTTTTCAAAAATTATATTCAAATTAAGCGAAATCGCTTGTTTTAAGTCATTTATTTAGATTTCAATTGAAATTACGCCATTTGGTATTGATTGAGTCATGCAGTTCGAAATTTTGGATCTATTTATATGTATGCATGGTTATGTATCTCGGTGCAATAAAAATTTATGGGACTTGTGATCAGAGAAATGTAATTATGGAATGAACGCATGTGTAAGACTCTGTAGGAATTCATAGTAAGCTCTATTCGTTCTCTATGGTAAATATAAGGTATTCATATGAAGGTAGTAAATAGCAATAGGCATGTATGTAGTCTATAGAGTGCGTGTGAGCTGAAAAGAGGAACCGCTTTGTTTTGAGTACGACGTAGGACGCACTTAGTTGAATTTGATTTTGATAAAGCTACAAATTATTGAGCACTAGTTTAACATTACGTTATATATCGGGTATACTATGTATGTATATAGTACGTGTATAGTCTATATAATATGTAAGTACAATGGTATGTATCAAAATGCAATCAACAATATCAGTCCGTTGCACAACTGGCAACAAGTAACATCTCTCCATTGCCACATCCTGTGCCTACCTATGGCCAGGCAAAATTGATGCCAGTTAATTGATAGAACTTATTATTGAATGGTCTGTAAAACTCCCTAAGTCGCTCGATGGCGTTGGGGTCGATATGCGGATGGTTTCGGCCCTTTGTCTTACCCAGACAATGCGGGGTGGAGCGCGCCTCCGACTTGAATAGGCAGGGAAATCCCTTAGTGGCATTGAAGTAGAAATGCTTCTCTGTGACCACACGCTTCAGTCCAAGAAAGTCCTGCACTCGTCCAATTTCATAGGCCGGATCCATGATCAAACGCTCGCCACTAATAAAAAGCAGCTGTGACAGTGGGAAGAAGAGTAGCCAGCGTTCCAAATAGCGAGCATAAACACCAATCTTGACGGGCCCCCAGTTGGTATCAACCACAGAATAGCTGCCATTGACAAACGCCAGCTGCTCGAAGCGTTTCATGTCCGCCTTCTTGCTGGCTGCCTGGGTATAATCGGATATAGCTCGCGTCACCGGATCGCGCACCACGATCAGCAATCTAAGAAGATACGTAAGAGAATTTTGAAGTTTGAATAGTTCTTTATCTTGCTTTACTTACTTGGTAGCCGCATTCATATGATGGACACGATGCGGCACCTCCTTGGTGACAAAATAGCTGGGGGTTTTCTCCATGGTGATCTGCCCCTCGATGGTGTAGGGCATGTGGTGGCGATACCAACGCAGGCCCCGCTGATAGTGTCGGTCAAAGAAGTGTACCTCCGACCCGGCGGCACGAACATCGGGGTGTAGACGAATGAACTCGAGCAGTGCACGAGTTCCACTCTTTTTCACGCCGATGATAAGCGTATCGGGCAGATGTCGCGATGGACGTATACCCTGTTGGCGAAGCAGCTGATATTTGGGAGAACCATCCGAGCTGCTCACAATGCCAAGCGAACTGGTGGAGGAGGTTGCGTTCAAAACGGGAGGAGCCGATGTGGAACTGCTGGCATTAAAATGCGGCTTCGCCAATGACAACAAGTTGCGTAGGTTACTCTGACCGATGGACAAACCACAATGGAACATTACATCGCCTGCCCACCACCCAGAAACGGACTTACCTGCTGCAAGCTTCGGCTGATACTGGTCAAGAGGCATGCATTAAAGCTGTAGGAAAAGTAGATAAGCATAAGAGAGACCACCAGGGCAATCACCAGGCTGCGGCTGCTCAGATTCACATTCGTGCACCAAATGCTCATCACAAACATGACGCTGGCGAAACATCTATTTATGTATGTATAAACACCGTTATACTAATTGAGCCATTCCATGGCCAGCAAACAAAGCAGCCGGCCAAGCAAAATGTCTACAGCATTGAGGTGGAGTTGGGGTAACGGGAACGGTAGCAGGCAGTTGTGCTGCCGGTAGCGTTGTTGTTGCTGTATTGGACCTTCGCTAAATTTCGCAAATGAAGCCCAGGAATAAGGACAAATCACTAAGGTGCTTGAGAACCCAGCACAGAGATTTATAAACGGGGGAGGGTCCTGGCGCAGACGCAGAAGCAATGTTGTCGGGGGTCATAAAGGCATGGAGCAAAGAATATTAGAGAATAAGGTTGCTCAGTCGACACCGCTTTTGTCAGAAAATTGTCAGCAGTTCGCTCTCATTTGCGCTCTCTAGATACTTTTTGGTCAGCTGTTCTCTCTCTCTCTGGATACATTTGGGTTATGGTCGTCTCCCTCTAACCACAGAGATTTCCTACTGGCACTTTGAAGTATCTTTTTGGGCACTATAAGTATCTTTTTGGGCACTATCGTTTAGCACCAGCGAAATTGAGAGGCAGCGCAAACGTTCTCTCTAATTCTAATTGCTCCATGATGAAGGCCTATTTCTAAAACAAATAAAAATTTATGTCACGAAATTGCCACTTATTTATGTTTAGTGTATTGTAAGCTATAGTATGACCACAATGTCTTAAAATACACTAAAAATACCCAAAACGGCGGCCAAATTGTAAGGTAGCACTGATTTGTCAACCGCTTGAATTAAAAATGTGTTTATCAAATTACAGTTTAAACAATTTTAAAATAAGCTTACAACTTTCAAAGTCACACGATGTACTACCACAAGTGTGGGCAACTTCGTAATCCTCGGAAGAGAAAGTTTGGGGGCACTTAAAATTAAAAAATGTCAAAAACTATTCAAAAGACTGCTATTGTATGTGCATATGAATTAATTATTTGTTAGATCATTTTGGTGCGCCCCGCATTTGCTTTTAATTTGTTCGATATTGCCCGGAAAAATGTGCTGCAAGTTATTTATTTTCAATTTAGTTTAGCAAATCGGCTATGCTTGCAGTCCACACAAGCTAACGATGTGGCAACGCTGTGTAGTGGCGCTTGAACAGACATTTAAAAAAATACCGAGAAAAATAAAAAGACTTTCTTTGGCGGCCTAAAAGTATGCGAACATGTTCTGTAGGGAGAAGAAAAAAGAAATTGGGCGGGAGAAATTACATTAACAGCAGTAGTGAGAGCCAAAGATAAAAAGGTGAAAATCCCTTTTGAGTCTGTTAAAAACAGGGCATAATCCCGAAAGGAATTTCGGTTCCGGTTCCGATACCGGTACGTCCCGAAATGAATGTTTCGGTTAAAGGTTCAATTTCGGTTTCCAATTAGTTTCGGTTTCGATACGGTACCCGCATTTTTATTTCGGTATACCGGTACGTACCGATATAAGTAATAGTTATTTTTAATACTAAAAAAACTATATTCTTAGATAAATCTTAATCATTTTATTCCTGTTTAATAAAACGAGTCAAAATTCAACACAAAATGAATGGTTCCACATTTAAGTAAAATTATATAGCCTTCATATTTCTTATTTTTTTCCGTAATTAACATGTAAGATCTAATGATTACATTATATGCTCATAAATATTATATTATGTATTATTAGTTTTCGAATTTAACTTCGAATTTTATACGTCCACCATTAGCATTCTTGTGATTTGCTCGCAGTGACATAATTGCATTAATGTGGTTGAGTCCATGCAACTTCTTAGCGGATTCATTATAAATTTTACTTCAGAGAATAGGCGTTCCACGCTTACCTGCATAGCTGGAACAGAAATAACGATTTTTGAAATCGCACACAATTCTTGGAACTTTGTGGAGTATTATCACCAAGAATCCTCTCCTGCAAAACCACATATGCCTCAACTTCGTCGGCGCATTCAGATGAACCAGATTTAAAAAGTGATTGATCAGCAAACGACAAAATTTGTGCAAAAATATTATGTAAAAGATCGATACAGGAATTTTTTTGCTCAGTACTTAGCGTTACGTTAGACCTAGGGTCCAAAAATATTGCACATAGAAAAGCATTGTTTTCAAAAGATGATTTCTCCCGCTTTTCTATTTCGTGGTTTTGCCAGAGAGGACGAATTTGTTGATATTTCCAATTTGCAGTGTATACAAATGGAATAAAAATCGCCCAAAAGTAGATTTTCGGCTTAAAGTTCAGTTGTGTCCGCTTCCGCTGATTCTAATGTGCGTACAATTTCGTGAACTGAGTCCCACACTTTCCGGTTCAGAAAAAAGTCCTAATCTGCAGCCGCAAATTGGAGCAAGAGTTGAAGATGTCTTCCGCCAGCAAATACTTTGGTATCCTGTAGGTTGAGCTCCAATGTTATGACTCCTAAAAAGTTGCAAGAAAATCTGGCATAGTGTAAAGCTCGTTTTACGATTGCTTTTTATACCCTGTACCCATTAAAAATGGGTAAAAGGGGATCATGAAGTTGTGCAAATGTATGTAACAGGGAGAAGGAAACATTTCCGACCCTATAAAGTATATATATTCTTGATCAGCATCAACAGCCGAGTCGATTTAGGCATGTCCGTCCGTCCGTCTGTCCGTCTGTCTGTATGAACGCGTCGATCTCAGAGATGGTAAAAGATAGAGGTTTGACATGTATGGGACAAATGCTTCTTTTATCTGTACGCAGATCGAGTTTGTTTCAAATTTTGGCCACGCCCCATCCCGCCCCCGCAATTTGAAAAAAAAACGTTATATCTCCCACAGTTTTGAAGATAGACGATTCGTACTTTCTAGAGATTGTTAGTAATTAGCAAAATGAATCGATTTGCCGAAGAAATGATAAAGATCGGATAAACGGTTTACAAGTTATGAGCAAAAAATCTAACCAGGCCCCCCCCAGCTACCACCGCTCCCACCCTAAAAAAATGTTGCATACTTTTCGGATGGTCACCCTAAGGAACGCAGGAGCACTGTTAAACATGTTTTTCCTTAGGTAACGGGTTTATCGAAGTCGTTTAGAGCCGACTTTAACTTACGCTCTCGTTTTCAATTGTACAGGGTATATTGAAGTCGGGCTACTCGACTGCAACGGTCTTACTTGTTTGCATTACGAATGTCTGGCTAAAACTACGATGCGCTCTGCAAAGGTAAAAAAACCGAAACTGTACCGGTACCAACGTTTCGTTTTCGTTCCGGTTATATCGGTTCCAATAATAACGATAAACGGTTTTCGGTTCCCAAAAAAAAATTTGTTTCGATTCCGGTTCCGGTACGCGATTTGAAACGGTTTATTTCTGTTAACGGTTCCGGTTCCGGTACCGGTATTATGCCCTGCTTAAAAACTTTCTTCAGGCTGCTAGTCTAGGCAAAGAGTCATTCTATTTTCAATAGCCAAAAGCACCAGTCATCTTTTCATGTGCGTTCTAGCAAAGTTAACCACGAAAAATATTATAAGTGAAAGTGACCAATATATATAACTGCGGCCAATTACATATAATTTGGTTCCTACAAGTGTCATACTCAAAGTAAGTCCGTCTAATGACCGTTAGCAAATAGAAATTGTAGTAGTCTCCTTTTTTTTGAGTGTGCCTGTCAGCTTCAACACCCTGATCTACTTACAGGTGTGGCACTTAGTACTATCTTTAGTACCATCTGTAAAACAGCAACACTAACTTTAATTGCTGCTAGAAGAACGATCAACGATCTCTCAATATTCTCTAATACTTAATCTGGACGAAGACAAAAAAGAAAAAGCTCCCATCAGCGAGACGTCGCTCCATCTGAGAGAAAAAGCTCTGCAGCCTAGCTTAGTTTTATCAGCGAGCGACGGGCGCGCGGACTCATTCCTGATAATTTTTGATTCGGCATCGGAGGGGCAAGTAAACGTACAGCCTAAGGACCAGGCTAACAATTCGAACCCCAAAGTGGTGTCCCGTGACGGCAAAGATCGTCGAAATTCGATTTTTTTTGGTGTGTGAAAAATCCCCCCCCGCTCATCTAACAGCCGGCCATCTACGGCAAAGAAGAAGTCCCGGTAAAACAACGGTAGTGCTTGTCCCTTGGCCGTAACCAGAAGCTACATTTTTTTTTCTCTTTATGTTAAGTGCAGTGGTTTTTCCTTATTTTGTACGGCCAAAGCAACAAGAAATTAATCAATTTCATACATTTTTTGATTTACCGTTCGATTTGTTCTTTCCCTTCCACATTCAAAATCCTCCGTTATTCGGTCAGCCATTTTTGGGCGCAAGAGCAGCTTCTTGCTGAGAGAGAGAGAGAAAAAAAACGGGATTTGTGGAAGGCAAGGAACTAGCGGACATTTTTTTTGGTGTTCTTTGTGTTGTGTGACTTTCAAATATATTTATTCAATTTTTATTATATATCATCATTCATCAAAGTCATTGGTATTAATCTTTAATTAAATAAAAGTTAAAGAGAGTGCACATACCGAAAGATGAATTAAAGAGAGAGTGGCTTGACCTGTTTCAACTTTGTTTTTTCTCTTCTTCTCCTTTACGATATTCGATTTCATTTTGATACCTCGCAATTTTGCAGTAAATATGATCGGTTATGATCGAAGTTGTTGCATGTTGCTTCGCTATAATAACTAAAGATTACCATTGAAATTAAAAGAAAAATTCTGTAGAAACTATATAATGAAAACTCTTCTGAATTATTTGAATTATTTTTTTTGCATTACTTAAATTTAGAATTTAATTACAAGGTTAATCGCTCTTAATTATTTTATAAATACTACACGCCATTATTGTTAAACCCTTGTTATATTGGCTATATTCTTTTTGTTAATTTACCGATCGTAATGCTACTCGGTCTAAGGAATTATTATGTTTAAAATATATTTATAATTTTGTAGTCGAAATGTGCTAATCGTGATTTTTGTGTGGAGCCATGCAGCGTTCTAGGGAGAACGGATTGGAAGAGTTAATGATTAAAGGGATCACCGGCCAAGAAAGGTCATGCGTCATAAGGTGATCATAGGAAGGGTGGGCATCTGCTGTGGCAATACACCTGCACAGCCATATTTCCGCATCAAGATACGCAACTAAAACAGCGTAAAGCCATAAATGTAGAATTATGTTTGGTATCGTCTGTCCAATCGGACAAGGAAAATATACCATATATAATATATGGTATATTTTTTTGCACGCGAAATTTTAAATAGGTTTGTGCACCTCTGTGAACAAGTGGCCTATAGGAAATAAAGTGAACCCTACCCAAGCCGACGACCAACAAACCGGGAATAACCGCGTGCCACTGTAGCCGCCACATTACCACCAGCTCTCTTTCTCCACGTTGCATGCTACAGCTGTGATTATTTAGTTTCTCTTCTGGAAATCAGCAAAATAAATGCCACTAAATAAATGGCTGATCAGCTGTTCGAAGCTGTTTTTTTATATGGAGTTTAACATAAAAATTTATTTTCGTGCGCATTTATTTGCTCTGGAAATGGGCCTTAAAGCAATAAGTATACACATTGCGTGATGGTCTCTATCAAGTTGAGCTTGCAGGCCTGTGTCCAGAACAAATACAAATTTGTTACAAAATTGGCAGTTCTTTTTGTTAAGTGGATTGTAAGCTATAATGAGTCCACAAAGTCCTAAAAACCCCCAATAATACCCAAAACGGCAGCCAAATTGCGTAGGGTCACATCAAATTGTCAGTCGCTCGAATTCAAAATGTTTTATCCAATTAAAGTTCAATCAATTTCAAAATTACCTCGGAGCTTTCAAAGTCACATGATGTACAGGGTGGTCTATTTAAAAATTAGAATTTAATTTTGAAATAAAAAAAATAGAGGAAAGCTAACTTCGGCTCGACCGAAGTTTATATACCCTTGGAGCATGATATATTTCTACCATTTTTTTATATGGCAGCTATACGATAAATTCATCCGATTTTGATCAAACTCTCTAAAATTGTGTTGAGACAGATAATATTTATAACTGAAACGTACAACAACGCTACCATTGAAAACAAAATAGTTTTTCTCACTAAAACTATTTTTTCGACCGATCGTTCCTATGGCAGCTATATGCTATAGTCATCCGATTTGGACAGGACTTAACAGAATTATGTGTTATCATATTATATTGATCAATAACGAGTTTGGGAGCGATAGCATTGAAAACAAAAAAGTTTTTCATACTAAAACTTTTTTTCAGATCTATCTTTTGTATGGCAGCTATACTATATAGTTGCCCGATTTGCATAAAACTTGCTGAAATTATGTGAAAGCATAAAAAACTTATAAATACGAGGGTTGGTAGCGATAGCACTGAAAACAAAAAAGTTTTTCTCACTAGAACTACTTTTTCAACCGATCGTTCCTATGGCAGCTATATGCTATAGTCATCCGATCCGGCCGGTTCCGACAAATGTGCAGCGTATTTATACCAAAAGACTTCGTGCAAAGTTTGGTTGAGATAGCTTTAAAACTGACGGAGGAGATAGCATAGAAACAGACGGACAGACGGACGGACGGACAGACGGACAGACGGACGGACGGACAGACGGACATGGCTATATCAACTCAGCTCGTCATGCTGATCAAGAATATATATACTTTATGTGGTCGGAGATGCTTCCTTCTGTGCGTTACAAACATCCGGACAATTTTAATATACCCTCTCCAAGGGTATAAAAAAACAAAGATTGAACATTTATTGGAAAGGTTGGTTCACGCCATTTATTTATGAAAAACAATTTCGGTCAAATGACCACCACGGCTGACTTGGAAATGTTTTCGGTCGAGCGCACCGGACGAGTACTGACACGGGTTGGTTTATCTACCAACATTCCAGTTTCACGAACTCGCTTCACGAATTGATCCACAAATGAAGATTTTTTTGGTGAATGTTTTTTTTTTCAAATTTAGCACAGTTTGAGTCGAGGAATCACCACTTTGGAAATATGTTTTTAATATTTCCCAACTTTCTTCATGCGAATAGCGAGCCCATTTCGTAAATGTCAAAGTTTTTACTAAACATTAGTCGCTTTCCGAATGACATTTTGACGGTTTTGGGGGTTAAACCCCCCCCTTGGGGGAAATTTTTATATGCGAAATTTTTATACCCGTTACTCGTAGAGTAAAAAGGGTATACTAAAGTCGTGCAAATGTATGTAACAGGCAGAAGGAATCATTTCCGACCATATAAAGTATATATATTCTTGATCAGCATCAACAGCCGAGTCGATTTAGCCTTGTCCGTCTGTCCGTCCGTCCGTCCGTCCGTCCGTCCGTCCGTCTGTCTGTATGAACACCTAGATCTCAGAGATGGTAAGAGATAGAGGTTTGACATGTATGGGACAAATGCTTCTTTTATCTGCACGCAGATCAAGTTTGTTTCAAATTTTGGCCACGCCCCCTCCCGCCCCCGCAATTTGGAAAAAGGTTATATCTCCTACAGTTTTAAAGATAGACCATTCGTACCTTCTAGAGATAGTTAGTAATTAGCAAAATGAATCGATTTGCCGAAGAAATGATAAAGATCGGATGAACGGTTCTCAAGTTATAAGCAGAAAAAGTGAACCAAGCCCTCCCCGCTACCACCCTATAAAAAATGTTGCATACTTTTTGGATGGTCACACTAAGCAACGCGGCAACGCTGTTAAACATGTTTTTTCATGAGTAACGGGTATATCGAAGTCGGTTAGAGCCGACTTTAACTTACGCTCTCGTTTTATACTAAAATTTTTGTTCTGAAAACCCCCCCTGAAAAAATCCGGCGTACGCTACTGTCATAAAGTATATATATCCTTGATCAGCATGACGAGCTGAGTTGATATAGCCATGTCGGTCTGTCCGCCCGTCTGTTTCTATGCTATCTCCTCCGTCAGTTTTAAAGCTATCTTAACCAAACTTTGCACGAAGTCTTTTGGTATAAATTGTTTTTAATGCTATCGCTCCCAACCCTCGTACTGAAAAGTATTCTATGATTTCACATAATTTTACCGAGACTTATCAAAATCGGAAACTATATAGTATAGCTGCCATACAAAAGATAGGTCTGAAAAAAAGTCTTAGTGAGAAAAACTTTTTTGTTTTGTTCGCTCCCAAACTTTGTACAGATCAATATTATATACTCCCACACAATTCTGTCAAGTTGCAAGCATACAGCTGCCATTGGAACGATCGGTCGAAAAAGTAGTTCTAGTGAAAAAAACGTTTTTGTTTTCAATGGTAGCGTCTTTATACTTTCCAGGTATGAAAGTTATCTGTTTCAACACAATTTTGGAGAATTTGATCTAAATCGGATGAATATATCGTATAGCCATATAACAAGCAGCATATATCATGCTCCAAGGGTATATAACAGGCGCCCTTGCCCATTCCGCAAAACACGCATGTGTTGTTGTGCTACGCAAAGGAATAGATTGCGCGTATAGGCTTAGCGCACGCCATAAGCCTTCATAAAGCAAAAACAAAATCATATGCGTGCTCTGCGTTTTGTTGTTGCCGCGTACAGACCAGCAGCAACAACATCATATGTGCCTCTTTTCTCTCTCTCTCCGATGTCTCTCGCAAACTCGAATGCAACAACAAATTGCTTATGCGTACGGCCGAACGCTTTTCGCTATCGAGGCAGATCTCTATAGCAACGACCACTCACACACACAAACAAAAATTGGTCTTCTCTTTCTACCTCGTATTGTTTTTTGTTGCTTGAAATATATTTATAGCAATATATAACTATGTATTATAGCTTCCCTCTATTTTATTTTATATTAAAACTGCTCGAATTTGTATGTGAAGTGGCACCAAAAAACACGCCTACTAGATCAGATGGCGAAAATAAAGCGAATTGAAACCGACTATACAAAGCCAAGTAGATTTGAGTAGTTGATTCCAAATCGCTCAAATTCACCATCTGATCTAGTAGGCGTGCTTTTTGGTGCCACTTCACATATAGATTAAATACAAGCGTTTATACGAAAATCGCTAGTTTCTTTGTCAACCCCGATATAATAGATTGCACAACTTTTTTAAGATAGGAATAAAAGAAATACAAAAAAAAAAATTCAATAGTTTCTTTTTATTTTAATTTTTAAGTTAACGAAATATTTCTTTACAAAACTTCAAAAAGATTGCTTAAGTTTTTAATATAGCTTTCATATAACAGAAACTATTCGTAATCCGAACTGACCGAATGTTCCAAATCGTCGTTGTACAAATTAGTTTCCATATGTTTATTGACAAGTAAGCTTACAACATCCAGATCAAGCCAAATATTTTTTGCAGATGACATTGAAGCACTCTGGGAAAATTATGTTATAAAAGGATCGGAAGAAACTAGGAGTGTATTAATAACATCTTCCATTGTGCTTTTTCCTGTGGTCTTTCTTGTGTGGTGCTCGCGGATATTTCGATAATCCTTGTTTCTGGCTTCAAGTGCTTTCTCCGACATCATTCCAATTGGAACAGAAAAATGGCTAATGGCAATCAAAATTTTGTGAACAGACGAAGGCATGTAGAACCACGGGTATAAATCTATCTTTCTATCATATCGTAAGTCCTAAATGCTTCAGTATTTACTTCATACCCTCAAGCCATCACAAGTAAAACGAGAAAGGGAAAGCTAACTTCGTCTGTGCCGAAGTTCTGATACACTTGAAAATGCTTGTTTTAACGGTTAGCGACTTCGACCAAACTTCGCAGATCAGCTTAAAAACATTACATATTACCCATGACCGTGTTTGAGAGCAGTTATATTGAGAGCAAAACAGTTTTTCTCACTAAAATCCATTTTCCGACCGAACATTTGTATGGCAGCTACAAGAAGTAGTTATCCGATCCGGTCGGTTCCGACATATTAGCAGCGTGCAGTAAAAAGAAGACTCTGTGCAAAGTTTCAGCTCGATAGCTCCAAAACTGAGGGACTAGATCGCGTAGAAACAGACAGACGGACAGACGGACGGACAAAGCTTAATCGACTCAGCTCGTCATGCTGATCAAGAATATATATACTTTATGTGGTCGGAGATGATTCCTTCTATGCGTTGTACACTTCTGGGCAAAATTATAATACACTTTTCAAGTGTATAATTACGCTGAATCGGTGTATTAAAGGCCGCCAAATTCGGCTGTTGGAAAAACCTTCTTGCTGTATTCACAGGCGAATATTTAAAGGAAGATCAGCCTCAGGCTTTAAAGATATTTTTTAATTTGTCCGCTGGCATCCTCGTCGGCAAAGTCACATCTTTTGAAGCACTGCGCTTTCCAGCTTTGTACAAACTTGTGCTTGTAGCTACCATCAATTTATAGCACTTGTCTTCGACTAGAAAGCAGTGGAAAATCTTTTTCGCAACGTCCAACATCTGTCTGGTTTTGTTTTTAAACTAACTCTAATGGCAGATATAGCCATACCTGGTTAGCATTTTCTGTTTCTTCCACTACTTTTCCATTTTATAACTAGTAAGAAAGTCAGTCAAGCCCGACAATGTCATACTCTGTACCAGGAGTAGAAACTGAATGCAGCGCTGCTGCTGCGCTCATCCCTAAATTTCTCTCTCTCCCTCTCTTTCTTTGTTGAATTAAATGCGGTGTTGTTTATAGGGGATGGGGGTTTTGGACTTTTTTTGCTCATAACTTGAGAACCGCTCATCCTTTCTCTCCCTCTATCCATCAACATAATATGTAAAATTTATGATCTCGTCTTTATTTACAGGTAACAGAATTAATGGAAGAAAAGTATGATAATTGTAAGGATAAAGTGAAACAGGCGTTTCAGCAAATCTATAGTTTTGCATTCACCTGCGATGCCGTTACCATTATCAACTCTAACAGGGCCTATCTGACGGTTACAGCTCATTTTGTGAGAAATGGATCAATTGATTCTATTTGTCTTCAAGCCGATGCTAACTCAACAATCACCACGACAGGGGAATAAATTATTGGAGTACAATTCGAATTTACGGTTGTTTGCCCTGGAACGGGACCCTATTAAGTTCTGGATTGCAGAGAAAGACGCATTGCCAGTGCTTTTTGACTTGGCATTGTCATATCTTATTACACCGGGAAGCTCCGTGCCATCGCACACTGGTCCAAATGTCAAAATTTTGGCAGAAGTTAGAAAAATGTAGTTACAGACCTGAAACTTGGTAGACTTTATGGTCATAGCATACGTGAAGCCTGAGAAAAAAGTTAGACCGATCGGACCACGCCCTCTCTGCCGCCACATACATGCCAATGTCTTTGAATACAATAAATTCTGAAATGCCTTCCATAAATCTTAAATGTAGATATAATTTTTTTAATAAACAATCTTTTAAATCACCCCAACCCCCTCAGGCCCCTCCGCACCCGCCCGACCGGGTTGTACTCAAGCGGGTACAATTTCACAATGTATAAGCTTATTTGTACTAATTTTTTTGATGTATGAAAAAGTTGTAAGCACTCTATTTCTTTGAAGCGATCGAATGTCGCACAACCTCCAAAAATTTTGCAACTCTGACGAAGACAGCTACAAAAAGTACCTGTCAACGTTTGTTTTTTGAGCAAAGTGTACATAATTTTCGGTACTATAAGCATATAAACATATGTAATTACATAGGGGAGAGTGGGGGGTTGTGATCATAGTTTTGTTTTTCGAACATAACTTCGCCAAAAATCAATATTTTTGTTAATTTTGTATTTTAGGTAAAAAATTCACAAAACTTTCCTCATCACTAGTTTTAAAAAATAAAATTTTGGGTTTTTTTTTATTTCATATTAAAAAAAATGTGAATTTTTGACATTTCGAAAATTTGTGGGGGTTTGTGAGCCACCCATCTAAAAGTTCAAAATTCGTGTTTTTAAGCCTTTATTTTTTATGAAATGAATAAATGAACAATTTTTCTCTTTTTCTGAATTCAGAAATATCAATGAAGAGTGAAAATTTATTGACGGCATCAGGCTTGTTTTCTTTTATATACGAGCACTTTTTGCTTGTGGCTGTTCTGTTGTTTGCCTTTTTCAATGTTTTTTTTTTACTTCTTTGGAGAGTTTTTCCTCTGTTTTGTTGCGCGTCATTGCAATATTCTCTTTGAAAGTCAAAACCGACTTCTTTTCAAAGTGTCTCACAACCCCCCATATCTCACTTTTTTTTTGGTGACGTCACATAACCAAAAAGAAATTGTTACAAAAAAAACATATTTCTATCAAAAAGGCAGTTGACCAAAGATATTTCCCTCATTCTTACTTTTGTCATTACGAAAAAAAATTTGTATAATATTCACAAGTCAAAAATGAAAATAAAACTTTTTTTTTTGAAAAAAAAAGTCGAGTTCTGGTTCACGAACTTAAAGAACGTGTTGACTGCTTGCCAAAAGTTAGGTAATAAGAAGGGAGACACATGACATAAACAAAAAGTTAAAATTTTTTTTTTATGTGCCAAAAACTAAATTTTACAGGAGAGGCTTTTTTCTACTTTTCGATGCGATGGCTGGCAACATCACTACCAAACTTAAGATGTGCAACATTTGTCAATTTAATTAACTAAGCTTTTAACTATTTTTGTGAAAAAACTGATCTTTTTCCTTATAACTGATTTTTGGCACATACGATGTTTTTGCTCACCAATTTTTTAAGTGCATCATCAAGTTTGGCACTTACGATAATTTGTAAAATAGGTCAAATTGTACAAAATACATAAAAGCAAAATAAAAAGAAAATTTTTTTATGAAAGATCAATGAAAAATAAAATATTCACAATTTTTATTTCAAGTATGTAATTATAAAACTAAAAAAAAAGAAAATTTTCAATTTAAGAAAGTCTTATTTTAACAAAGTAAATAAATAGATTAGTCTTCTTCGTCGCTCTCAACCAAAGAGACTTTTAAATTTTACGAATGTTGCAGATTTAAGTATTCATCATGATAATTTGGTGTAATACTATTTTTTAAACAAAGGATTTGTAAGTCAATATATTTTTTGGTCGAAGTACAAATTTTTTTATCTTCTCGGCAAAATTTAGATTGGTAATAGTCTTTTCTGAGAACTATCGAAATAACCAAATTGTAGTTCAACTGAACCTGAATTTTTCTGAAATTTCGCGATGTGCAGCGAATTCATGTTCAATTTAATTTTACTGGGAAGTAATGAATTCGCAAATGACTTTCAGTTTGGAAAATCAGAATGCCCCATTTCGATGCAGTCGTAGTCCATCGGGGTAGGTTCGTGCGCTGCGTCACTAGGTGCCCATATGGTTCGCAAAAAAGATTCAATTTTGCTATGTACGGAAGTAAATATATATACAATTTTGATGGTGTAAACAAAAGTCTTAGTTTTTAAAAAATATGCCAACATAGCTATTTTAGCTTTATTTTGGTTTTGACCAGCACAACTGTCGCAGTATAGACTGACTAAGCATACAAAAGCAATTTCTTGTACTCCTTTCGTAAACGCTAAAATTGTAGTAGGCATATTTTCGAGAATAAAAAAGCGTAATACTTTTTCGAATGGAGTGTTCAAGACTTTCTGTAAATCGATACTAGCACATATGATCTTCGAGATCTTCTTACCTTCTTTTGGTTTTCTTAAAAAAATGTACTTGCTATCATCCTTGTCTTTGATGTGCATCTGAAATTCATCTGTATTCATGCTAAGTGCACTTATCTTTTTTGGTAAGTAAAGCCAATATTACAATCTTTTTTAAAAATCTGTCTAAATACACAAATCGAAACAATAGAGCTGCTGAGGTTTTCATCTTTCATGAATTGAGTGTAGCACTTATAAAGGTTTTGAATGTTTCTGAATTCCTGCGACAAATGATCTTTAGTGCTTTTGGCTCTGCAATAATGTGATGGCACTGCAGGAAGTTATGATTTTAAGAGTTCTATTTTCTGTTAATGCGTTTTTAGGAAAAAAAATTTGAAAAATTCCATCTGAGCAAGCTGTTACTGACAGCGCAAGGGTTTAAAAGCGTGCTCTCCACACTCCCCCTATTGCCATCAGCACTGCCAATTTAGCTATTTTCCCACCAGACAGTTGAATATCAGTTTTGTGTGGCACATACGATCATTTCGCCCACAAGAATAAAACTCATCATTGGCACATACGATTAAATTGATTTCGTTGTATCTCCGTAACCGAAGCGATTATCGCTATATAATTTTACCAGATGATGCGTTGGTGGATTTAGAACATCAAAATGTCAACTTCGTAAAAAATGGCACAAACGATGATTTCGCGCACAGGGGTCGACATAACTCAACACGTCTTCCTAAAATCTTTGTCTAACGATTATTCTTAAAATCAGAAGTTTTTAAGTTTCGAAGATTTACCTGAATAAGTTTTTTTATGCTTTGTAGTTCAAATGTTCTAGTTTGAAAGATGATGAATTTAAAAAGTAAACACTGCATTCGTTCCATAAATTTAAATTCATGAATAAGTTTTCAGAACTTCAGAAATAAAAAATAAATATCTTTTGTTAATTTAATAAATATACATTAAATCTATATTTTTTGCGCAGTCAGATTGTAGTCTTACGCGTCAAATGACGGCTTAATTACCTCAATAGACCTGTTCATTATTAAGATCCGGGCTTTTATGGAAAAATATCGATAATATCAATGTTTTCGACAAAGTATCTAGGATTAACCCTCGAACGCCGCTTGACGTGGAGCAAACACATAAAAGCTAAGAAAAAACAACTGAATATTAAAGTCAAAAAAATGAATTGGCTCTTAAGGCAAAGCTCCAACCTAAAACTAAAAAACAAGCTCCTGCTCTACAAGACGATTATTAAGCCAGTATGGACATACGGTATCCAGCTCTGGGGCACTGCATCAAAGTCCACCATCAACATAATGCAAAGATTTCAGTCGAAGCTCTTAAGAAGACTAGTTGGTGCTGAATGGTATGTGCGCAACTCTGTTCTCCACAGAGACCTGCAAATTCCCACAGTGATGGAGAAGATTGCCCGATTCAGCAGTAGGTATTGTATATAAACCGTCTGGAACACCATGAAAACCACCTTGCGATCAACCTGTTGGACAACAGTTTGGACAGACGCAGGCTGAAAAGATTCCACCCTCTGGACCTACCGTTCAGACCGCCCGATCACTGATTGGAGACTATTATAATGAGCACTTCACCCAAAACATCAACCAGTTAATTTTTAGTATAAATCAGTTAATTAACCTTACTGTTAATCCCATGTAAATTTAAATCATAACTATTAATACTAATACTCTTCTGCCAATTGTATCATAAAATTCGCTCATTGTCCTACGCAGGACAGATTGCAAATAAAAAAAGAAAAAAAAAAGAAAAAAAAAAAAAAAAAAAATGTTTTCGACACCAAAATATTTATATAGAAATGATACTTTTTCAATATCGCCAAAAATATCGATATAGATATTTTTGAAATATTCGACAACCCTAATACGGACCCCCTCTGACGACGACCCACGCAAACGTTTTAAGGACCACGATGAGGATATGCACCTGGAATGTCCGCACCCTAAACAGATGGTGATGATATCGCTTTGGGGAATGTCCTCAACAAATATTCATATTCATTTGCAGTGAGTGATAGACTGCGCCAATCTCTCTGACGCTTAGATAGAAAATTTTTTAATATTAGTCTTATTTGTGCTCAAGCGGCAACAGAAGACAAGAAAGACCCGATAAAAGACGAGCGCCTGAAACAACTATAGAGTTTTTGGTTCGACAGTCGGAAAATTGGTTCATGGGAGAAAAGGAAACAGGAGAAGCGCCCTTTTAGAAGAAACGAGAAGGCTAAGCTAACTTCGACTGTGCCGAATTTTTTATACCCTTGCAAATGTTTTAATATATTAGAGTTTTAGAACGCCAGCATGAAAATCCACAAGCGGTAAATAAAATTCATTTTCTGACCAATGCACGCTGGGGCGACTAGAGCAAATTGCGCGCCAAAATTGATTTATTTTTTTTGAGATATTGGAGAAAGTTGAAATGCAACTTGAAAGATGATTTAATTCTGCGTAATAATCAAAAAAGAAAAATAGTCTAGGATATTTGATCTCCAACAAAACGCATTTAAAGTTCACCTTTCGAACTCGATTTTTATGAATTCATAAAATAGGGTTCGAAATTTGTTCGAAATTCTGCTCCAGAGAGATTCCCCTCTTACTATGCCGTGCAATCAGCAAAAAAGAAGAACGAGTTCAAGGAAAACCTAGGCTTACTTATTGAACTCCCGAAACCTGGATTTGGAAGTAGCAATGATGGTAACACTGCTAGGCGATTTTTTCAAAACGCAGAATTGACTGCAGAAATAACTAAGATAGACATCGTTTTGCTTAAAAGAATGCACACTATGTTAATAGTTGTTTCGTGCAACTATGATATTAATATAGACAAATTCCAAAATTATGACTTGGAGACTGCTAGGCATTTCGTAAATTTGTACCCTTGGTACCAATATGACGCCGACTTTGCATAAATTGTTTATTCATGGCCCGGAAATAATTAATTTTGCATTGCTCCCAATTGGTCAATTAACCGAGGAGGCCCAGGAAGAACGAATCAAAGATTTCAAGCTTCACAGAGAACATTTTTCGAGAAAATGCAGTCGGGAAAAGTGCAACCTCGATGTTCTGAATAGAATGTTCATTACCTCTGATCCTCTAGTATCGAGACAAGAGACAGGAAAAAAAATAAATCAAATGCCAAAATCAGCTTTTGATCTGTTAGAAAATGTACCTGAAGTTCAAGAAGAGTACTCTAATTCAAGTGAAAATATAAAGTAAAGAAAATTGTTGAATATAACTATTATAATTATCTCTAAAATCTAAAAAGTTTTGAAAATTTAACCCGATTATTCCAACGAAAAAAATATACTCTTTCCACTGCGAAAAAATTATTTCAAGTTAATAATATAAGGTTGTCAAAAAAGTCTTGCAGTATTTCCGCAAGCTTGTCTTTGCAAGCGCGTAGTTCTAGTTGTATTCGTCGCATTGGTTCAGGCTAGAGCTTTTTGGAAAGCTCTTTTCACGCGCCAACACGTATTTGATTTATTTTTGTTTGATTTTAGTCCTTCGTGAGTTATAGCGTTGCAAACATGGAGCAAAATAAAGAGAAAACACGGCATATTTTACAGTACTACTACGATAAAGGCAAAAATGCATCTCATGCTGCCAATAAAATTTGTGTAGTTTATGGACCTGATACAGTTTCCATTTCCACCGCACAACGATGGTTTCAACGTTTTCGTTCTGGTGCAGAGGTGATCGAAGATGAGCCACAGTCCGGAAGGCCTGTCGTCGAAAATTGCGATAAAATCGCTGAATTGATCGAAAGAGACCAGCATAGTAGCAGCCGTAGCATCGGCCAAGAGCTGGGCATGAGTCATCAAACTGTTATAAACCATTTGAAGAAGCTTAGATTCAAAAAGAAGCTCGATGTATGGGTGTCACACGACTTGACGCAAAAAACATTTTTGCCCGTATGGATGCATGCGAATCGCTTCTGAATCGCAACAAAATCGGCGAACGAGCTTGGTAGTCGGAAGTTGGCCACAAGAGAGTCCTGTGAAAATTGGCTCTCCGAGTTTTTTGCCAATAGGGAAGCGAGCTTCTATAAGAGGGGCATTGTGAAGTTGGCATCTCGTTGGGAACTCGTCATCGCACAAAACGGCGCATATTTGACTAAAATCGCATTATTATAACCAATTTTATGAACAATTGAAAATTCAATAAAAATACCGCAAGACTTTTTAGCATAGAATCGTATTGGCCAGTTTTTAGCTTCCTATGTTTTGAAAAAAAAAAATTTATTTCGCAAAAACAAGCAATACTCAAATTCTAAAATAAAATTTATTTGTAAATTTATATCATAAACGTTGAAAATAAAAATTATATTAGCGTGCCGTCAGAAGAAAGTGACGAAAGAATATTGTTTTTCTATGTTGGATTTCAGTTGGGTTAAGTATTCCCGATGGAGCGCTTGTTTGGTTTGCGGTTCGGTCAATCAGCGGGACTAGCGGTTCGGTTACGATTTGGTTCAGAAGCGGTTTGCATCCCTGTTTATAACCCTGACGGATTTCACTCCCCTGTCTGTCCATTTATATTCAGTTTTCGATATACATCACGAGGTTCCTTGCCACCACTTGTTACTTTTTTTGCTCCCATGAATTCATACCTTAAGGATCCTTAATGTTGGTCCTTTTAGGACATGTGATGTATCAAATGATAGGTATTGAGCTGTACATCATGAATGTTTTTAAATTTTGGCAATAAACTACGCGGTTCTCAAGATATTTACATTCAATTTTTATTTTCAATTTTTATAATAAAAACTTAAAAATAATTTTTATTTTTGGAGTTTTTAATAAAAATTGACACATAACTTTTATTTTTGGATTTTTTTTATAAAAATTGAAAAATAATTTTTATTTTTGGAGTTTTTAATAAAAATTGACAAATAACTTTTTATTTTTTAGATTTTTTTTTAAAAATTGAAAAATAACTTTTATTTTAAGATTTAAAAAAAAAAAAATTGAAAAATAACTTTTTATTTTATGATTTTTAAATAAAAATTGAAATTTAACTTTTATATAATAATTTTTTTATTTTGATCGAAAAATAAGAGTTAATTTTTTGATAAAAATCAACTAATAATTTTTATTTTATAATTTTTTTTTTAAATTATAACCGTTACGGTCCCTGTTTGCAAGGGTATAAAAAGAATGAACAGGAAAGGCGCAAGCGTGAGGAAGTCGAGTGGTTATTCGGCATGAGTGAGACTCTAAAATTTTACCAAAAAATTAAGCAATTAACAGAAGGTTTTAAGCCCAGAGTCGCACACTGCAACGACACGGGAATGTGGTCACAGATCCGCAAGTGGCGCTTAACAAATGGTAAAGTTACTTCTCCAACCTACTGGGAGGCGATGACGAACATGATGCCACCTCTAAAGAAGTAGCGATGCCACCAATCGACAACATAGAGATTGACCCGCCGACCCAACAGAAAGTCTGTTTAGCCATACAAAGACTAAAGAACAACAAATCACCAGGAGCTACCCGCTGAAATGTTCAAAGCTTTAGGCGAAGAATTTGTAAGGTGCATGTACCAACTTCTGAGCCGTATATGGGTTGACGAAAGCATGCCCGACGATTGGAACCTGAGTGTACTTTCCCCAATCTATAAAAAAGGAGACCCTGCAGTTTGTGCCTACTACCGCGGGATCAGTCTCCTTCCCATCGCATACAAGGTTCTGTCCCGCATGATTTGTGAACGTCCAAAGCCGCTTATTAACACACTGATTGGACCTTATCAGTGTGGATTTAGACCTGGTAAATCCACCACAGACCAGATATTCACATTACGACAAATCCTGAAGAAGATCTACCAGAGAGGCATCAAAACACACCACCTTTTTGTTGATTATAAATCAGCCTTCGACACACCGATAAGGTGGAGGTTCTTCGAATCCCTGTCTACCGTTGGTATACCAGCAAAGTACGTTCGACTTTGCATGATGACGTTGAGAAGTACGCAAAGCTCCGTCAAAATTGGAAAGAACCTCTCCGAACCATTTGATACCAAAAGAGGTTTTAGGCAGGGCGATACCTTATCGTGTGACTTCTTCAATCTACTGATGGAATATATACTGCGCCAGTGCCCACGTGTCAACAGAACGGGCGCCTTCAATTATAAAGATCTAATGCTACTCGCATATGCCCATGATATTGACATCATCGGCAAAAACGAACGGGCGGTAAGCAGGGCGTTTTCAGAGATTGAGAGGCAGTCTAAAATAATGGGTTTAGCGATAAATGAGGACAAGACCAAATACCTAGTATCCGCGGACAAAAAGTCCTTGCGTCTTGGACAATCTGTTACAATGGGAGAATACAACTTTAAAGTTGTAGATTATTTTGTTTACCTCGGAACGACGATAACCAGCGACAACAACATCAGTCTGGAAATCCGACGAAAAAGCACTCTTGCAAACCGATGCTACTACGGGCTAAGTAGGGAGCTCAAGAGCAGAGACCTCAAGCGAAGAACAAAATTAGCGCTGTACAAGTCGCTTATCATCCCAGTCCTGCAATACGGCGCAGAAGCATGGACAATGACAGCAGCGGATGAAGCGGCGACTGGCGTGTTTGAACAAAAGATTCTTCGGAGGATTTATGGACCTTTAAAAGTTGGCGATGATTTCCGCATTCGAAAGAATGACGAACTGTATGAGCTCCATGGGGACACCTGTCTGGTCAAGCGCATAAAGCAACAGCGGCTGCGCCGTTTAGAACATGTCACCAGGATGGACGAAGATGATCCAGTAAAAATAGCGTATTAATCAAAGGCGGCTGACTATGGAGGCGGCAAGAGGGGAAGACCCCACTAAGATGGGAAGATCAGGTGCGGGAAGACGTTGCCAAGTTTGGTGTGACCAACTGGTACCAGCTTGCACGGAACAGAAGCGACTGGAGAGCATTAATTGCAGAGGCCGAGACCGTCAAACGGTTGTGATGGCCAATAAAGAAGAAGAAGAAGGACTCATACTGACAAAAAAAATTAATGGCGACACATTTGTGAACTTTCTTAGTTTTGCTCCACGAAAGACAAGTGCAGGCTATTAAAGGCAGGTTGTTAATACGCGTTACTTTCATTACGTCTTACAAGTAATACATACAGGGTTGCCCATATTCGACGGACCCATCTGGCAACGCCATAACTTTTGACAGAGATGTCAGATCGCTTAATGACATACCGCGTTTGAAGCGTCAGTCCAAGCAGATTTTTACCATGGAACAATACACGCCACGCGAGCGCTCTGAAATAGTTGAAATTTACATTCAACAGAACAAGTCAATTGTGAAAACTCAACGTGCTTTTAAAAAATTAAAAATTAAGCCCATTTCACATTGAATGGGACCGTAAATAAGCAAAATTGCCGTATTTACGCCACTGAAAATCCTGAGGAGATTCAAGAAGTGCCTGTTCATGACGAAAAAGTCACAGTTTGGTGCGGCGTTAGTGCGAAAACGGTCATTGGGCCGTTTTTCTTCCAAAATGAAAATGGCCATGCTGTTACCATCAACCAGGAGCGTTATCGCGACATGATGACCAATTTTGTGATGCCAATTATTCGTCGAAAGCGTGTGAGGCAGTTCTGGTTTCAACAAGACGGCGCTCCACCGCACACAAGTCGCATTACAATCGATTTTCTGAAGAAATTGTTTCCGGGCCGTTTGATGTCGAAAAGTGGTGATTTGGACTGGCCACCGCGTTCGCCCGATTTGACGCCGCCTGACTTCTTCTTGTGGGGATATTTGAAGTCAAAGGTTTACGTTAACAAGCCAAGGACCGTAGAAGAGCTCAAGGACAACATTCGTGAAGAAATAGCCGCTATTCCGGCCGAAATGTTGGCGAAATCGATGGAAAATGCTGCAAAAAGGGCACAATACGCCATCAACGCCAGAGGCGGCCATTTGATAGATATCATATTCAAAAATTGATGTAAACAAATCTACTTGGAACAAATTAAATGATTAAGATTGCCAACCGCCAAATTTTTATTTTTTTCTTTGATTTTTAAAAAAAAAACATGGGTCCGTCGAATATGGGCAACCCTGTATATGGACTGGTCACTTACATTGATTTTTTGCTTAATACATATCTTTATATGAATATACAATATAACCCAGATTTTATGTAAAACAACGAGAACTTATATTTCACAGCTAAATTGACAGAAACTGCAAAAATGCGGGAATTAATTGAAAAGCACTTTCCAAAACATACACCCAGAGAAATCTAGCACGAAGGACCCCGCAGGAGCTCGGTAAGGACCCCGTGGTGGGTTTTACGCACTGGTGTGAATTTCTCGTCTCCCACGAGGCTTGGACGCTCTCGGTCCATATGCCTCTCTTGAAACTGCCTTGCGACAGTGGTTGCAGGGATTTCCTGCTTAAACATTATTTGCTTACTTTTCTTCATGCTTGAAGGTCCTTTTCTTGACTTTCCATACTTTCGGCCATCGGCCTAGGCCCACCAGTGACAAGGCTGATGAGAAAATGCGGTAGCCAATTGCCTGAGCCCACCGTTCGAGACTAGACTATTTGTTACCCGGGCCTCCAACCATGCTGACTCTCAGCAAGGTTGGAGTGACTCCTTAGTCCGGCCCGGGGTGAGATGTATGAGATGTTAGAGGGGTAGGTATTGTGTACTAGTTGGGTGTGTGTAAGGCGACTTATAGCAGGCGACAGGTCTACTTATAGCAGGTCAATTTCAACTGTATCATATCGGCTTTATATTGATATGAAAAAATATAATATTGAGCCCCAGATCATATCATTTGTTTTTCTGTTTATGTATTGTACGTAGTCTTAAGAGGCGGCCAGATTACTGACTTAGGAATTGGAATTAAATAAGTAATTACATAAGGAACGGTCCAGTATTCAAGTCGGATATAGCTAACAGACAGCAGAAATACATTTTTATATATTGAAAAGATAAAATCTTTGGAAGAAATAATAACAAATTCTATGAAACTTTTCGTTGCTTAACCCTATTATCAATATTTCCCACTATTTACCAACTAGATTAGATTTATGGGAGTTTATGGCTTCTATCAGCTTAGTATTTATTCGACACTATTATTGCATAAGCCAAACAATGAGCTTGACCGGAAATGGTCATCGCAGATCAACAGATCAAAATCCATTGGGATTCCTCCACAGAATGCCCAATTCTTCGAGCTAACAGCTGGACATCTGCTTATCTGTTATCTAGCTGGAAGACTGATTTCGCTGCGGCATTAGTCACTCCGCTTGCACACATCCACCCCAGTTAGCTTATCTTATCAACTACCTCGTCGCAGTCGTTGACGTCCATTTGTAACGTCTTTTGACGGGCGGCTTGCTTATTAGCCTCACTGTTATTGTTGGCAGCCCAAGCGCTATAGGAAAATGAATTAAACTTTGTTCAGCAACGTTGTTTAGCAGTTTTTCAACCATGTCGAAGTTCTGGGGCAAACTTGTCCTCAAGTTTTTCAAATACGCGCCCAGCTATGTGGGTAAGTAGTTCTAAGTATTTTTACGTCCGCCGCTAATCCATCGATTTTCAGTGTGCCTGAGCTTTCTCCCTTGTGGATTAATCTTTGGCTATACAGTTTGTTCATTGGTGGCCGAGCGGAACCTGAACGCTTCATTGATCGACTATGGACCCATGATTCTGGGCGGCTGCTGGAGTCTGGTCATTGCGCTGACCTTGCTAGCGATGAAATTTGTGAACAAGTGCATTGTATATTGGCAACCATGGATGCTCCTTGCTGCAGGAGTGTTCAGTCTGATCGCGAGCTGTTTCTATTTTGCCGATGGCTTTGGTGAGTGGATCCATCATTCACATTGGCCCTTTAATTGTGTGTTGCATTCCTACCCGCAGATCACGTTGGCGCCTACATCTCATATGTGGCCCATAGCCTTACCTTTCTGGCTGGATATAGCTTTCTGCTTACCATTAGCTCCAAAGGTAGCCGTTCCCTTATGTTGTCCGGTTGTTGCAGCTGCTATCTGCTTGGCATTGCCTCTGCGGTGAGCCTGATTGGATCGGCATATAGCAAGAATCTTAAACAGTATGCTGGTCAGCCGGCCACCACGGAGCAACTAATTGATGGAATTTATGTGAATTTTGCTGCAACATATCTCTGCACTGCCGCCGCCATGCTAGCTATACTCATTGGCCTGAAGGTCTTGCATATCCTGGGCACAGTGGACATGACGAACAGCTTGGACAACGATCTAAGAATAGCCAACTCAAATGGCAGCATCTTTGAGCCGCGTGCGGAGGTTATTAAGCGACTGCAGTTCTTCTATGTGACGAAGAATGAGCAGTGGAATGTGATGCTTCTGCTCATTTTCGCCCAGGCCGTGCAATACGCCTTGTTCATTTACTTTGTGTATTGGTTTGCGTTGAATACGGCCATGCGTCTTACGGAACCGTCAAATATTGATGCCATGTTCTGGGTGGTGTTCGGCGGAAGTGTTTTGACCCTAATCTGCCTGTGCTTCTACTCGTTAAAGGTGCACTTTGTGACCACACAGCTGCTACAGGTTCTACTCACTCTGCTGGGCATGATTATTTGCTCGGCCACTGAGTCAAAGTGGCCATTTTGGATACTCCTTCTGTTGTTCGGCATGTCTTACTCTAGCTTAGAGATTGCGCTATTGGAGGTCACGCATCTGCGCTTCACCGAGTGCATCATTTTTGCTTCCTACCTGCTTAAGTTGGTCAGCACCAGCATTGTGTACTACTACTTTGTTTCCGATGCGCAAAACTCATACTTCTATGCCACTGATAACAGCACCTTGATGGCTCAGGGCTTTGTCTTTATGATCATTACCTCGCTGTTGGCCCTGGTGGTGGGCATGAAGGTGCCACGCACGTATCGCACTCCACTTCTGGAAATACAGTACGAGGTATATGGCATAATCTTCATGAAACATCAAATCGAACAGCTTAATGTGCGTTGGCTCAACGATGGCACCATTCCGACTATCAGCCAGTGATTCTTGCATATCTACACTTAAAATATAAGTTAACACGTCCAAATCTACACTCAATAAAGTTACTATTACTATTACTTTAAATTAAAGCAGGGAACGTAACTGTTATAAGCAACGAATCCAGCCGGAGCCGAAACCATCTACCAATTACAACCGATTTAAGCTCGGAACCGAAATTTAAAATTTTTAAAATACCCGTATACGAGAACCGACATTTTTAGAACCGAAAAGAAGCTAAACTTTATACCTTTACTGTTTCGGTTGTGAACTTTTTTTTATAAATTTTCGTAGCTGCCGCCAAGTTATTTTGTCATCGCTATCTTCGGAGCTTCTACCTGCGCCAATGATGTAGAGAACGAGACAGTGTCATCTCTATATTCAGAGCTGCCAACTGCGCCCATGCACTAAGAGTTTTTCGTTTTTTTGGCATAAATGAAAAAAATGTTTTGCTTATGAAAATAACCATTATTTTTATTTTAATAATACTCTAATTAAAAAAAATGAATTAATAACATTTTTTACGTTCACACTGATTGATCGGTACGCTGTCAAAGTCAGATGATTACGCACGTGGTAGCATTGGGCGTGTTTACCAGCATACACCAATCATCTAACAAAAATCATCAATAAAAAAAAGTGTTAGTCTGCTGGTGAACGAGTTTGATAGAATTTTTAGGCAACAAAGTTATCGATATATTTTTGTTGGCGGAAGGTTTGAATTTTTGACAACAAACAGCTTAATATAATTAAAAACTGACCACTAAATATTTATGAGCGTCGTCACAAGCACCAACTACTAGTGGAATTCCCCTTGAATTTTCCTTAAGACTTTGTTAGCCATTTAATGTTTGTTGTAAGCCCGGCCCCGGCAAGAATGTGCACATAAAATCGAATACCCGATGGCCAAATCTTTTTCCTTTGTCCAAACATACATTAACCATCAAGAAGGACTCCAATCCACGCAAAGAAGGGTCAGCAAATGCTAATTTTAACAAAGTGGCAATGGGCTAAGAGCAGAGATGGGTGAATAAGGACAATTCGTTCCCGCCCGCCACGATCCCGACCACGGCTTTCCCGTCCCAATCCCGACCAAGAAATTTTAATTCAAAATCGTCGCGCCTGATCCCCTGCTTCCCTTGGGTCCCGCTGGAATCCCGTCGCGAGCCCATCTCTAGCTATGAGTCCTTAACGATGCACGGGACATCATGAAATAATTCTTAAATTTGTTCATTCTATATTTTTGAACTGTTCCAACTAGTAGTGTGATTAATAGTTTTGAGTTTCCTTCTACTTAGAGCAGGTCAATGGCAAAAAAGATGAACTAATGTCTCCTCCTGTTCTTCTAAAGAAATCGTTGTGAGCGACGCCCAAGCGTGCTGCATGCCTGCCAATAAGGCAGTGACTCGTTAGGGCCCAGACCAGAAGTAAGATGTTTTCCGTTTCAGGTTAAACGAGGACCACGGAAAATTATTCCATCGTTCCGTAACCAGACGCCGGGTTTCATTCCTTGTGAGGATATGGGCATCCCTATCAAGCTCTTCTCTGGGAGGAGTTGAATGGTAGTGCCTTGACAAACTGTGTTGAGGTGTCCATGTACCCAGATGAGGTGGTTACTACGCGTACGCAGGGCTTCTCCTTTTTGGAGTGGCGGCTTTTCAAGATTCCCTCCTCCTCCACAACAACCAGTAGTGCCTTCAGAGCCTTGCACGATTTTCCTTCAGCTACTTGCGAAACCACGTCCTCTGCCAATTCATTTATTAAAAACAAAGAGGTTTCCACATTCATTTTGCATTTACCTTCTCTAAATTGCTTGTTCGTTTACTTTTGACAGATGTGTGCTATCGATAACAAATCATAAACAAGCAATTCTAACAATCCATTTCTTTGTTAGATTCACATTTTACACAATCACGCATCATGCCCGTTCACCAGCACAATCTAAACAAGTAAGACCGTTGCAGTCGAGTAGCCCGACTTCAATATACCCTGTACAATTGAAAACGAGAGCGTAAGTTAAAGTCGGCTCTAAACGACTTCGATAAACCCGTTACTCATGAAAAAACATGTTTAACAGTGATCCTGCGTTCCTTAGGGTGACCATCCGAAAAGTATGCAACATTTTTTTAGGGCGGGAGCGGTGGTAGCTGGGGGGGGCTTGTTTCGCTTTTTTGCTCATAACTTTTGAACCGTTTATCCGATCTTTATCATTTCTTCGGCAAATCGATTCATTTTGCTAATTACTAACAATCTCTAAAAAGTACGAATCTATCGTCAAAACTGTGGGAGATATAACGTTTTTTTTTCAAATTGGGGGGCGGGATGGGGCGTGGCCAAAATTTGAAACAAACTCGATCTGCGTACAGATAAAAGAAGCATTTGTCCCATACATGTCAAACCTCTATCTTTTACCATCTCTGAGATCCACGCGTTCATACAGACAGACGGACAGACGGACGGACGGACAGATGGACATGCCTAAATCGACTCGGCTGTTGATGCTGATCAAGAATATATATACTTTATAGGGTCGGAAATGTTTCCTTCTCCCTGTTACATACATTTGCACAACTTCATGATCCCCTTTTACCCATTTTTAATGGGTACAGGGTATAAAAAGAGTGTGTGTCATGGGACACCCGGTACGAGCGAATCTCTTTACGTTGATACAACCGATTTAAGTAATTGCAAAAAGACAGTTTTTCGATTCTGTATTAATAAATGTTACATAAAATAAAAAAAATTAGGTCACTGTCAAGTCACTGCCGATTCATTGTTAGGTCACTGTCAATTCACTCTTTTGTCACTGTCAAGTCACCGTTGAGTAACTGTTAAGTCACTGTTAGTTCACTGGTAAGTCACTGTTAAGTCACTGTTATGTCACTGTTAAGTCACTGTTAAGGCACTGTTAAGGCACTGTTAAGTCACTGCTAAGTCACTGTTAAGTCACTGTTAAGTTACCTCTAAGTCACTGTTAAGTAACTGTTAATTCACTCTAAAGCTTCTGTTAAGTCACTGTTAAGTCAGTGTTAAGTCACTGTTAAGTAACTGTTAACCCACTGTTAAGCTTCTGTTAAGTCACAGTCAAACAAACAACATTTTTGTTTATAAAACAGAATTCACAACTTGACCTCAATGCAGCCACTTTTTCCACTCCCAACGTCCCACATACCCACCAGATCCCCAACTGACCCACCCAAATCCCCACCAGATCCCCACCAGTTTCCCACCAGATCTCCACCAAATCCGCACCAGACCACCACCAGATCTTCACCAAATCTTCACCAGATCCCCACCAGCTCCCCATCAGCTTTTATACCCTTGGAGATGGTACCTCAGTAAAATTGATATATGTGCATACATATTTTGCTTAGTTATTTACATTTGCATTCTATTTCATTAGTGACATTATTTTTTTTACAAAGGTATTGGATATTAAAATTAAAAAATACATACGCATATTTTATTTAAAACAATTAACTAACAAACAAAAATAATTAAATATAATTTCTTAGAAAATTGATATATGTGCAAAATTTTAAATATGTGGTATTTTTATACTTTAAATGGAAACTTATCTTCAGTTGTAGTCTAGTGATATCATTAATATAAAATTGGGTTGCCATTTATCGTTTCCAGTAACGGCAACCGCCGGGGCATTGAATTAGCCTAGTTTTGTAAAACACTTAAATAAATATATTCCCACACCTTTACAATTGCTTCTTAAAGCTGCATCAAAGTGTCGGACTCCTTCACAGCGCCGAATTTTGTGACAAAAATGATGCCCTACATATCCTCAATTGGATTTAGATCCGAACTTAATGCCGGCCACTGTAACAGCGGAATATTGTGGGACCTGAAATATGCCTTTGTAGCCGGGCAATGTGTATGGAAGCTTTTTCTTGCTGAAAAATCCAATTGTCACCATGGAAATCGTCCGCGATTGTGATAAGCTTTCTTTCCAGCATCTCTACATACATTTGCGCATTGATACGGCCAGGCCCTAATCGAATTTACAACTTGCCTTTAGCACTAAAGAAAGCCTATACCATGAGAGACTCGTCACCATGGTTGCGCTTGTAGCAGGTCGGTCGGGGATGTCGCATATCTCAATAAATCCATCTGAGCCGTCTAGGTTAAACTATTTATATCACTTAATATGAAGGATTCTATTTCTTGGTCCCAAATCATATTCTTTTCATAAATGCCCATTTGCGCATTCTTGTAATGTTGTTCGTGGCGCGGTTTAGGTACCTTGGACTGATTCTGAAGATGCAACTTCTTTCGGCAAATTTGCAGCTTGCGTTGTCGACATATTGGTAGACTGAGCTTCGACTTAATTTGAGAGCAGCTCATCAATTTATTGGCTGCTAGAGTCCTTATGAGTTGCTTGGTGCTCTCATCCACCTTGGGAATCGCTGATTTTGACAATAATTTTGAGGACTATTCAGAAAATTTGGTTACTGTGCTACGACAGCTGTTCGTTAAACTGCGTTTACACCAACTTTTCTACCAGCTTCATGCATGGTTTTGATTTTTATCTACTGTTTAAGGGATAGTTCTTTTGTAAGTGGCATTTTTAGCCAAAATAACATGTTATCACTTGAAATTCACTTGATTGTTATGTTAATAATATTGCTCGCACACCTGTTCAATATTTTGTCATTGAAACAGCCATTTAAATTGACGCTATTTCCTTAAAAGACAAAAAACACAAATTGCACATATATCAATTTTCTATGAGAAACATGGGATGGCTCGCTTGTTTCATATAACTGCACCACAGATTAGGAGGTAATTAGAAGTGAACACTTGGCAAAGCGACATGAAGTAAAAGAGAAAGAAAGTGTATACTCACAACCAATGTACCGTTATTGGATCGAAGGAAATAACAAAAAATTATTTTGCACATATATCAATTTTACTGAGGTATATTAAAATTGTCCGGATGTTTGTAACGCACAGAAGGAAACATCTCCGACCACATAAAGTATATATATTCTTGATCAGCATGACGAGCTGAGTTGATATAGCCATGTCCGTCTGTCCGTCTGTTTCTTTGCTATCTCCTCCGTCAGTTTTAAAGCTATCTCAACCAAACTTTGCACGAAGTCTTTTGGTATAAATACGCTGCACATTTGTCGGAACCGGCCGGATCGGATGACTATAGCATACGAACGATCGGTTGAAAAAGTAGTTTTAGTGAGAAAAACTTTTTTGTTTTCAATGCTATCGCTCCCAACCCCCGTATTTATAAGTTTTCCATGATTTCACATAATTTCATCGAGATTTATCAAAATCGGACAAATATATAGTATATCTGCCATACAAAAGATAGATCTGAAAAAAAGTCTTAGTAAGAAAAGCTTTTTTGTTTTCAATGCTATCGCTCCCACTTTGTACAGATCTATATTATATACTACCACACAATTTTGTCAAGTTTGATTTAAATCGGATGACTATAGCATATAGCTGCCATAGGAACGATCGGTCCAAAATGTAGTTCTAGTGAGAAAAACTTTTTTGATGAATATATCGTATAGCCATATATCAAACTGGCAGCATATATCATGCTCCAAGGGTATATAAACTTCGGTACAGCCGAAGTTAGCTTCCCTCTATTTTTATACCCGTTACTCGTAGAGTAAAAAGGGTATACTAAAGTCGTGCAAATGTATGTAACAGGCAGAAGGAATCATTTCCGACCATATAAAGTATATATATTCTTGATCAGCATCAACAGCCGAGTCGATTTAGCCTTGTCCGTCTGTCCGTCCGTCCGTCCGTCCGTCTGTCTGTATGAACACCTAGATCTCAGAGATGGTAAGAGATAGAGGTTTGACATGTATGGGGCAAATGCTTCTTTTATCTGCACGCAGATCAAGTTTGTTTCAAATTTTGGCCACGCCCCTCCCGCCCCCGCAATTTGGAAAAAAGTTATATCTCCTACAGTTTTAAAGATAGACGATTCGTACCTTCTAGAGATAGTTAGTAATTAGCAAAATGAATCGATTTGCCGAAGAAATGATAAAGATCGGATGAACGGTTCTCAAGTTATGAGCAAAAAAAGTGAACCAAGCCCCCCCCGCTACCACCCTCCCACCCTAAAAAAAATGTTGCATACTTTTCGGATGGTCACACTAAAGAACGCAGGAACACTGTTAAATATGTTTTTTCATTAGTAACGGGTATATCGAAGTCGGTTAGAGCCGACTTTAACTTACGCTCTCGTTATTTTTTTTTTAGACAGACCCATGTGGCAACTCCATCACACAGAGTTGCTTTTTAACTGCACATATAAACAGCGGTAATTTTTTACCGCGGTAATGAAAATACGCGTACCGTACGTATAAACGGGGTAATTGAGGCCTTATTTCGCAGAGCTTTAAAATAATAATCTCTGAAAAAATTTGCATCTCGCATTTAAAATTTTAAAATTTTACCTTCAAGTATAACATAATTTCAAATCAAATAATGTTGTGCCCGTCATTTGTATTTTGCTTTTGCTTTTCAGCTCTGTAGTTAAATCGCACACAAATTTTAATGTTCTTAGTTATTTGACATTTGTCGAAAAGAATTCTCATATTTGTAGAACAAAACCGGAAATTTTAAAAATTTATTAAAAAAGAAACCATCGATGACCGCCTCGACTTAAATGTATAATAGTTCTTCATAACTCGCGGTCTATCGATGACATTTTTTTCAAAATTGTTTTTAAGTAGGGTCAAATTTACTTATTTGTCTTTAGATGCTTCTTTCTAAGTACAGTATTTTGCATATAAAAATATATTCCATGTCAGCCAGGGGGGGTTCAACCCTCAAAAGTATTTTGAATTTCAAAAAGTTCTTCTAGGTCGATATTCTTAAATATCCAAGCTATAAAAAAAAATCGAAAAACAACTAACCTAAAAGAGACGCCGGAGATGTTCACAAAAACTCCGAGCTCATACTCCTCATGGTAGAACGCTTCTCTATGTGTTTCCACTTTGTGTGAATCCTTAACTGTTTCTAGTAGTAGTTGTTGTTGGCCCTGTGTCCGCATTTTTTTTTTTTTTTTTTGCTTTTGACATCTGTGAAATGAACTGAACCAATTCTGGCCATCAAAGTAGGCCTGGCGTCGGGGCAAATAGTTTACTTTATTGAAAACTCAGCACAATTAATCAGAGACCAGCCAGCCCTTGTGCTGGCAACAAGCTCTCGATTTGTATTTTCTTTTTATTATTTTTTATTTATTTCTATTTTTTCGCGATGCAATTGGGTGAGCAAATGAAGGCGCAATTGAGCCACAGATTCCAAGTTATAAAATTTTATTCAATTATTAATTTATTCAATATTTATTATTCTGTCAATGCTGTAGCGAATTTGATTGATCTGGCGCACATCATCTTCGTGTAGATTCACATCCAGATTAACCACCCTATCATGCTCTTCATAATACGATTCTGCTTTATCCGCACACAAATTTGGTACTCTTCTTATGACACTTGATTTGTAACGTCACTGTCAAACATCTTCAGTTTGGTCTATAATTTAACCATGAATCGTCTTACAAACGAACAACGCTTGCAAATTATTGAATTTTATTATCAAAATGCGTGCTCTGTTAAGAAAGTTTATCGCGCGCTTCTTCCATTTTATTGTCAGTTTAATCGACCCACTGAAGCGGCTATTCGGGCTATTGTGACTAAATTTCGCGCCAAATTTACATTGAGGGACATAAAACCACCAACACGCTTACGTAGAGTGCGAACTGAAGAAAATATCGCATGATGACCATCAATTATCGATTCGTCGCCGTTCGCAGCAATTGGGCCTCTGTTACTTAACAACGTGGAAAATTTTGCGGAAGGATTTAGGTGTGAAGCCTTTCAAAATACAGCTGGTGCAAGAATTGAAGGCGAACGACCTACCGCAACGTAAAGTTTTTGGTGAATGGACTCTTGGAAAGTTGGCCGAAGATCCACTTTTTTGCCCAAAATGCAAGAGCTTGACTTGCATGACATGTGGATTCAGTAAGACGGTGCCACATGCAACACAGCACCAGTGGCGGATCTAGGAATTGGCTAAGGGGGGAGAATAAGGTCAGTCAAGATTGTTCGGATCTCGTTGTGCTTTTTAAAAAGATAGATATTAGTACTTGCATATTATATAAAAAGATTTTGTGCGGTAAACATCATGGTGCGTCACCGAATTTCACAAACTTACTCCGACATACAAAACATAGAAAGGCTCTGTCGGAATGAGAATGGCGAATTGCCACATTACGACCCTAAATCCAGATTTCACAAGCGTCTTCCGTTAACTCAGACTGTATGTATACATAACATTTTCTCTGGTTCACTGGTGTTTTTATACACTTGAAAAGTGTATTATAATTTTGCCCAGAAGTTTGCAACGCATAGAAGGAATCATCTCCGACCACATAAAGTATATATATTCTTGATCAGCATGACGAGCTGAGTCGATTAAGCTTTGTCCGTCCGTCTGTCCGTCTGTTCGTCCGTCCGTCCGTCCGTCTGTCCGTCTGTCTGTTTCTACGCAAACTAGTCCCTCAGTTTTGGAGCTATCGAGCTGAAACTTTGCACAGAGTCTTCTTTTTACTGCACGCTGCTAATATGTCGGAACCGACCGGATCGGATGACTACTTCTTGTAGCAGCCATACAAATGTTCGTTCGGAAAATGGTTTTTAGTAAGAAAAACTGTTTTGTTCTCAATATTACTGCTCTCAAACACGGTCATGGGTAATATGTAATGTTTTTTAGCTGATCTGCGAAGTTTGGTCGAAGTCTCTAACCGTTGAGACAAGCTATTTCAAGTGTATCAAAACTTCGGTACAGACGAAGTTAGCTTTGCCTTTCTCGTTTTCCTTATAACTTGAGAACCGTACATCCGATCTCTATCATTTCTTCGGCAAATCGATACATAATGCTAATTTGTATCGTATTCGTAATTGTTTTGTATTTTAATCGACTCGGCTGTTGATGTTGATCAAAAATATATACTTAATAGGGTGGAAATGAGTCGTTCTACCTGTTACATACAAACTTAATATACTCTCTGTACCTTTGGCACAGAGTATAAGAAGGTTTCGGCCAATAAAAATGGATTAAGCGAAACCGAGACTCGTTTCGGTTTTATTCCCTAGTTTGGAGATTTTTTTTAAACGCGCGTGAAAAACAATTTATCGGGGGTGTCACAGAAATCTCTAGAGATTTTGACCTCGGTTAGTTTGCAAATCACTCGAAAAATCCGTCGATGTCCCAGAACTTCAAGAGATTTAATTTTCTTATTTGAAAATCTAGTTAGAACAGAAACTGTTCCAGTTAAAGTTCCATCGCTAAAAACATCGATTAACATGAAAGACTTCGGTTGTTTTTTCTTACAACTATTAAAACGTAAATGTCACTGTTTAAACTAATTAAATAATTTATTCATATAAAAATAATTTTGTTTACAGTTCCAAAATAAGTTTTGCTTGTCAAAATTGTTTGGGTGGTGAATTTTGCTTAATCTCCTAACAAAACACGAGTGATTTGAAACCAACCGAAAGAGATTTTTGTGACACCGAGAATTGGTTTTGGGTTGGAATTTGATTGGAAGAGATTTCTGTGACACCTCCGTATAAGTGAGTATCCACAAACTGCTCAAACAATAAAGATTGAAAAACTTTGCAGGATGTGTAGGGCATAATTTAAAATTTTACCTTCAAGTATAACAATAATTTCAATAATTTACCTCAAATCAATAGATATAACTCGCGAATAAACCGTCCGATTGTTCATAACTTTATCAATTCCGATAGCGACGAGAGGAATCTAAACAATTTTATCAATGTTTTGACTAGTTTAACGCGATGGCTAAGAAATGCGGCTTACAGATCTGTCATTTTCTACTCTTTTTGAGAAAAACGCATATTTTTATGATTTTTTTGCGGCGACATCAATAATATAATTTTATTAAACTTTATTACATATTATTGTACATCGTTTGAAGTATGTCAGCAAAAATTTTCAAAGAAAAATATTGATAAATAAGCCGGTGACGGTGAATTTCCAGAGGTGCCTTGAAGAAAGTGGTTTTGCGGTGTATATCAGAAAGCAAAATCTACTGAACCGATCCAAAAAAAATTGATACGCATTTTAAAAGTGATGTATTTCTTGAGGTAATCAGGAAGATTTTTTTCTTTTTTTTTCTATTTTTTACAGCACTTCGAAGGGAAAAACTCGATTTTAGCTTAAAAAAAATCGCGGTTAATTTGTTATTAAAAAATAGAATAAGATGAAAACAAAAAAAAAACTCTTCCTGATTACCTCGAGAAATACATTACCTTTAAAATGCGTATCAACTTTTTTGGATCGTTTCAGTACATTTTGAGTTCTGATGTACACGAACTTCAAAGAAGACGTTTTCGGAAAAAATCGATTTAAAGTTTTTCAAACGGTAGCAATCAGGTAGCACGGCCGGTCTTTTGTAACGCTGTAACTCCGTTAGTTTTACTCGGATTGACTTCAAAATTGCACACAATATTCTCGACATATTGTTCATTCAGAAAAAAAAATGAAAAAAAAATATTTTTAAACCATACATTTTTTTACTGATTAATGGAATATTTTTAAATAAAAGTGCATAGCAATTTTTATTTCATACATGTTAGTTTTTTAGAAAAAGGTTTTTTTCCAGACCCATATTAATTTTGGTGACTTTTCATAATTGTGACAACTTTAAGAAACAAATTATAATAGTTATAATAGTGCATATACCTAACAAATAATGATTTTTTTTCCAAAAGTATACTTAATTTGCTATAATCTAATATTTTTTATCAAATTAAAGTTAATTTTTTTTTTTAAATTTAAATTAGTACTTTGTAGTACCCCCTTTTGCTTTAATTACACATTTTACCCTATTGGGCATCGAATTGTACAAAGCGCTTAAATATTCCTCAGTAATATCCTCGAACCATTACTTTTTCTATCACATCCTTCAATTCTACCATGGTTTTAGGCTTCCTATTTTTTATTTTCGCAGCCATAAGGGCCCAGACATTCTCTATTGGGTTGAGGTCAGGGCTGTTTCCGGGCCAATTTAGGGACTTAATGCCCAATTCTTCCTTCAAAATTGTTACCTTCGTTAAGAAGAAGGTCAAATTTAATTAATTAAGATGTTTTAAAAACAAATGCTCACTGAATTACTTACAGATCGAGCCCGATGGCAAGGTGCAGAATCATCTTCAAAAATAGGATCTTCTTCTTTCTCACTTATTGCCTCAATTCTAGGCACAACTCCACTTAAAATTATATCCATATATGCAAGAGTTGAACGACGTTGAATTGTTCGGGTCGAAACATCCTTTGCAAATTGTTGCCGTACCTCAGATGCTATCTCAGCTGCATTTTTAATGCGATCCTGCAGGCTTGTTCTCATGATAATACTTCTCCTGTGGTGCATTTTTTCATTCCCGATCCTTGCTTCATTTCCACTTCACCTGTCACGATATTTTTTTAAAAGTCGACGCACTGAATTTCATTACAACCTGTCTGAGCTGCTATTTGACGATTTGGTACATTTTGTTCAGATAATGAAATAATTCTCTCCTTCTCCCGAATACTGAACTGCTTTCCTTTAGGCATACTTTTAAAGGTGTCTTGAAAAATAAAATTCTAGAAAAAGCTATTTTGACAACTGAGTTCTTGAAATGACGAATCTATGTGAAGAATATTTAAAGGAACACCCAAAAAAAAAATATGAGCATAGAACGGCATTTAGGGAAATCCCCGCATAGTGATGGCAAAAATTCATAAATTTTCGAGGTGCGGCTTTTTTTGTGGCGCTGGGTGTAGATCTCAGAGATGGTAAGAGATAGAGGTTTGACATGTTTGGGACAAATGCTTCTTTTATCTGCACGCAGATCAAGTTTGTTTCAAATTTTGGCCACGCCCCCTCCCGCCCCCGCAATTTGGAAAAAGATTATATCTCCTACAGTTTTAAAGATAGACGATTTGTACTTTTTATAGATAGTTAGGAATTGGCAAAATATATCGATTTGCCGAAGAAATGATAAAGATCGGATGAACGGTTCTTAAGTTATGAGCAAGAAAGTTTAGGTATGTAAAACTAGAGTTTAATAACATATTTGTCAATTTGATGTGTTTTTGTCCTTGTGTAACGTTGTTTTATTCATGTGTATTTTTTAGATTAATCTTAGCAGGTTTAGCTGTGTTTCGTGGAGTAGAACTCTCAAGGCACTTCGAGGAGCTCAGGTTTTTAAATGTGGAGTTACTAACTAAAGTGTCCAGAATAAAATGCAACTAAGTTTGTCTGCTTTAACTTGTTTTTTCTCGAAAAAATCGCCTTTTCCAGATGGACAATCGTTTGGACATGCAGAGCTGGTAGACATTTTTGTCAGCCACAAACGCTCAGAGGCCGCAGTCTAACAGCATATACTGCAAAAAGTTGGTGAAAACCACCTAAGTAAAGCCTCCGAAACACAAGTAATTAAAAAGGAAATGGAAAACATGCGAGTGACAAATACAAAGATTTAAAAACAAGCATTCTAAATGGCTTGATCAAAACATTGTAATCGACATCAAAGTAAATTGTGGATCTATGAATAGAGGTGGTCGTCCAAAAGTGGACTGTGAGAATGCTAGCTCCCGATAAAAACAAAAGTTGACGACAGAGCTTTCGGAGGATAGTAATAGCTCGTTTGTAGTAGACAAGGAGTACCCTAATGTAGTAGGCAAGGAGTACCCCATGTATTCTACTATTGTTAAGCGTTTAAGAATGACATACATGTTTTTTTGAGCAACAATATCTGTATTTATGAGCTCTAGCAGACGGTACCACATTCTAAGGCCGCCCAAAAAAATCAATGGAGCATCACCAGCAACCCAAAAGCGCCTAAATTGGCCCGAGAGAAATTTTCATCAAATTATACCAAATTTTTCAAACTTAATCGCCGTGTAGCCAGCCATTTTGGGATGGTTGAATTTCCAAGTAAAACCACTTTAGCATGTAGCCCAATGGCTCATCTAATTTCACAAATTTGTTTGCATATAAATCTGTCTGATGGACCAAAGTTACAGGCAGTTAATCCCGAAAAAATGAATTAAATTTTATGGCAGGGATTACTGGATTGATACATAAAAGTCTATGGAAATATGAAAAGGCTACTTGATCTTACATAGACCTTACAATTATTGTCATGCAAATGTACAATTACATTCAATTAGTACTAGACTAAAACAATTGCCACAAAATTCATATATGCTTAATCTCAAACAACCTCTCGAGAAAAATTCAATTTTATAAATTGAGTCCACTATCCAAAAAATAGTAAAAAAATTAGGGGAGCGCAACCTTAGGTTCGACCGAAGTTCAAAGTTTATATATGGCATGTTACATGCCTGCCAGTTTGTTATATGGCAGCTATACGATATATTCATCCCATTTTGATCAAACTCTCCATAATTGTGTTGAAACAGAATATAATGAGAAGTATAAGAAACCCTATCATTGAAAACAAAAATAGTACATAATTTGTGAAAATTTGTTTACATAATTCAATTAAAAGGTCTTTCTAGGAACAATTTTTGAAAATCGGAGTTTATTTTCGGGCACTTAACTGTATGTAATAATTTAATTCAAAGTAAGACTAAAAATTCGAACTTACTTATGACTTATCTTGTCAAATGTCGTGACCAGACTCACAAAGTTATTCGCTTGCAAAATGGTGCAAGTTTTGCACTTTTTTATAATAGAGTGGTCAACTTCACTCCACGTTCGTTTCACAGATAGAGTCTTCACTAAAATCTCTTTCCGCCAGGCATTTGTTGAAGTTTGGAAAATTCGTAAATTCACAAGCTTACTCCGTAGATTATTGTAATTGCGGTATTCATTTGGCCCATTTGTAGCCTAATTCATAAAAATTTTATTGTATCTTAAGAGGTTGTTTGATATTGGTAAATATGAATTTTGTGGCAAATTGTTTTAATCAGGCATCTGATTGAATGTTATTGTACGTTTGCGCGACAGTAATGTGGGTCTATGTAGATCAGAAATGATCTTTAATATATTTTCTATACGCCTTTTGTAATAATCTACAATAGTAATCCTGCTTTTATAAGGCCCAATTTATTTTTCAGGATTATCCGCCTGTGGCTTGTCCATCATTTAAGATTTATATACCAAAAGGAAATTTGTGAAGTGAAAGACCTGTGAATACACATCTTTAAAAGTGGTTTTGGTAAATTCAACCGCCCCAAATGGCTATACCGTAAGTTTGAAAGGTGGTATATTTGATGAAATTTCTCTTCAGGCCTACGCTGATTTATGATGCTCCGTGTTTTGAGCGACCTTAGAGGTAACATGCTGTACTGTGACTCATCAATCCTTGAATATTGTTGCTCGGTGTAAACACTCCTTAATTTTTAAAGAGGCGAAAGCGGCCCAGTATTCACGATAATGTGAGAAACGGAAGCTGATGGAGAAAAACCGAGACAATTACAGAATCGAATGCCTAAGCTGAATCGGGGTAATCTAAATAGGGCTGGACCTCACAAAATGTGGTTTGTTTGGCCTGTGTATTAAAAACTATAAAACAATTGCAAATCACAAAAAGAAAAACGAAAATTTTTTCTCCTAATTCTCTGTGTGTGCGTGTGCTACTACAAAATGCAAGCGGTAGGCGCAGTGTAATTTTGCTCTTTTTTTTTTTAAAAAAAAAAAGCGCAGGAGGCTGTGGCTGGACCGCACTGCGGCTGGTAATGCTGTGGCTGGCAACGCTGTGGCTGGCAACACTGTGGCGGGTAACGCTGTGGCTGGCAACAACGCTTCGCAATATGATGAGCACGGTTAAGGACATGTTGTAGCATTTAATGGAAAGGGCCTGTAAACATTTGGGTTGCCCAACTAAAGTCTATAAAAATGTTTATAACTTAGATAACATGGTGCGAATGTTACTCATGTCCAAATTAAGAGATGGAGCACAATCTTGGCTGTATGAAGATGAAAACCGTCTGACCATGTCAATTAATCCATTGTTAGAGGTCATGGTTGAAAGTTCTCATCAAGGAAAACAAAATGTGGTCGCGTCGCAAGTTCAGGCACGGATGTGGATGGCAAATGAAGAACACGGTGTGCTAATGAGAAAAAGCTGTTGGCATCGCAGATCTGCATAGATGAGGAGGAGTTAATTGACAATATAATTGAAGGTATACCAGACGAACAACTTCGTAGACAGGCGTTCATGTTGTGCTTTTACGAGCGGGCGTCTCCAGTTGTTGCAAGCATTCGAGAAGATTCCATGGCCGAAAAATGCTGAGGAAGAAACTCCGTGCGGAGAGAAATCTGGATGGCAAACCGATCGCGGCGTCATTACGCTGCTATAATTTGCAATTCGATTGGCCATTTTGCAGCGGAGTGTCGAAGCCGAAACGTGAGCGTGGAGCGTGCTACAGTTGCGGTGGTCTGGATCATCAAATGCAGTCAAAAAAACTTCACACCCAACGAATATGTAGTATTTTAATATTCAAATTAAAAAGTTATGATAACCAATGCTTACTCCTCATCGATTCCGGGAGCCCAATAAGCTTTATTAAAATATCCTGCTTACAACAACACTTGCAGAATAATGAAAAATTTAATTTTGATTTGAAAAGCTTGAATGTTAATGAGAAAAATACTTCTGAAACAAGAAATTATAATTTTGGTTTAAAAGTTTATGAAGATCTAAATTTTTGGTTTGAATAACAGTAAATTAAATATTTTGGCAAAAATGGCGAGTTTTGTTCTAATTGGAACGAAAATTTGAATTGGTATTGTTGGTTGTGGCAAACGAATCGATGGGCTGTGATGTGGTACTCGGAAAAGACTTTATGAACATTTGTAAA